>CM070077.1:4582889-5016348 GCA_036250285.1 Pyrocoelia pectoralis | reverse complement strand
ATTTCGAGAGTTCGTTTTTTAGCCAGAAAAAGTTCAAAGGGGTTAACCTTGCGTTTTTGCAAAAAAATGAAGAAATTTTTGTTCGAGATAAGTTCAAAATATGTTAGTTTACTCATAAAAGATAGTTTGGAATAAAAAAGTGTACCAGGTCCACCTATAAGTGTCTCATTTGTACGATAATGGAGGAAAGGGCTCTGCGAAGGGACCCTCTATTGGATCTTTAAAGAGCGATATCTCCGAGATGGTTCGACTTAGAGTGGAACGGTTTGGAATTATTTAATTGTCGTCTAATGATCTAAAAGAAACAATCGTTACTTGGTCGAATTTCGAGAGTTCGTTTTTTAGCCAGAAAAAGTTCAAAGGGGTTAACCTTGCGTTTTTTGCAAAAAAATGAAGAAATTTTTTCTCGAGATAAGTTCAAATTATGTTAGTTTACTTCATAAAAGATAGTTTGGAATAAAAAAAGTGTACCAGGTCCACCTATAAGTGTCTCATTTGTACGATAATGGAGGAAAGGGCTCTGCGAAGGGACCCTCTATTTGCATCTTTAAAGAGCGATATCTCCGAGACTGGTTCGACTTAGAGTGGAACGGTTTGGAATTATTTAATTGTCGTCTAATGATCTAAAAGAAACAATCGTTACTTGGTCGAATTTCGAGAGTTCGTTTTTTAGCCAGAAAAAGTTCAAAGGGGTTAACCTTGCGTTTTTTGCAAAAAAATGAAGAAATTTTTTGTTCGAGATAAGTTCAAAATATGTTAGTTTACTTCATAAAAGATAGTTTGGAATAAAAAAAGTGTACCAGGTCCACCTATAAGTGTCTCATTTGTACGATAATGGAGGAAAGGGCTCTGCGAAGGGACCCTCTATTTGGATCTTTAAAGAGCGATATCTCCGAGATGGTTCGACTTAGAGTGGAACGGTTTGGAATTATTTAATTGTCGTCTAATGATCTAAAGAAACAATCGTTACTTGGTCGAATTTCGAGAGTTCGTTTTTTAGCCAGAAAAAGTTCAAAGGGGTTAACCTTGCGTTTTTTGCAAAAAAATGAAGAAATTTTTGTTCGAGATAAGTTCAAAATATGTTAGTTTACTTCATAAAAGATAGTTTGGAATAAAAAAAGTGTACCAGGTCCACCTATAAGTGTCTCATTTGTACGATAATGGAGGAAAGGGCTCTGCGAAGGGACCCTCTATTTGGATCTTTAAAGAGCGATATCTCCGAGACGGTTCGACTTAGAGTGGAACGGTTTGGAATTATTTAATTGTCGTCTAATGATCTAAAAGAAACAATCGTTACTTGGTCGAATTTCGAGAGTTCGTTTTTTAGCCAGAAAAAGTTCAAAGGGGTTAACCTTGCGTTTTTTGCAAAAAAATGAAGAAATTTTTTGTTCGAGATAAGTTCAAAATATGTTAGTTTACTTCATAAAAGATAGTTTGGAATAAAAAAAGTGTACCAGGTCCACCTATAAGTGTCTCATTTGTACGATAATGGAGGAAAGGGCTCTGCGAAGGGACCCTCTATTTGGATCTTTAAAGAGCGATATCTCCGAGACGGTTCGACTTAGAGTGGAACGGTTTGGAATTATTTAATTGTCGTCTAATGATCTAAAAGAAACAATCGTTACTTGGTCGAATTTCGAGAGTTCGTTTTTTAGCCAGAAAAAGTTCAAAGGGGTTAACCTTGCGTTTTTTGCAAAAAACGAAGAAATTTTTTGTTCGAGATAAGTTCAAAATATGTTAGTTTACTTCATAAAAGATAGTTTGGAATAAAAAAAGTGTACCAGGTCCACCTATAAGTGTCTCATTTGTACGATAATGGAGGAAAGGGCTCTGCGAAGGGACCCTCTATTTGGATCTTTAAAGAGCGATATCTCCGAGACGGTTCGACTTAGAGTGGAACGGTTTGGAATTATTTAATTGTCGTCTAATGATCTAAAAGAAACAATCGTTACTTGGTCGAATTTCGAGAGTTCGTTTTTTAGCCAGAAAAAGTTCAAAGGGGTTAACCTTGCGTTTTTTGCAAAAAAATGAAGAAATTTTTTGTTCGAGATAAGTTCAAAATATGTTAGTTTACTTCATAAAAGATAGTTTGGAATAAAAAAGTGTACCAGGTCCACCTATAAGTGTCTCATTTGTACGATAATGGAGGAAAGGGCTCTGCGAAGGGACCCTCTATTTGGATCTTTAAAGAGCGATATCTCCGAGACGGTTCGACTTAGAGTGGAACGGTTTGGAATTATTTAATTGTCGTCTAATGATCTAAAAGAAACAATCGTTACTTGGTCGAATTTCGAGAGTTCGTTTTTTAGCCAGAAAAAGTTCAAAGGGGTTAACCTTGCGTTTTTTGCAAAAAAATGAAGAAATTTTTTGTTCGAGATAAGTTCAAAATATGTTAGTTTACTTCATAAAAGATAGTTTGGAATAAAAAAAGTGTACCAGGTCCACCTATAAGTGTCTCATTTGTACGATAATGGAGGAAAGGGCTCTGCGAAGGGACCCTCTATTTGGATCTTTAAAGAGCGATATCTCCGAGACGGTTCGACTTAGAGTGGAACGGTTTGGAATTATTTAATTGTCGTCTAATGATCTAAAAGAAACAATCGTTACTTGGTCGAATTTCGAGAGTTCGTTTTTTAGCCAGAAAAAGTTCAAAGGGGTTAACCTTGCGTTTTTTGCAAAAAAATGAAGAAATTTTTTGTTCGAGATAAGTTCAAAATATGTTAGTTTACTTCATAAAAGATAGTTTGGAATAAAAAAAGTGTACCAGGTCCACCTATAAGTGTCTCATTGTACGATAATGGAGGAAAGGGCTCTGCGAAGGGACCCTCTATTTGGATCTTTAAAGAGCGATATCTCCGAGACTGGTTCGACTTAGAGTGGAACGGTTTGGAATTATTTAATTGTCGTCTAATGATCTAAAAGAAACAATCGTTACTTGGTCGAATTTCGAGAGTTCGTTTTTTAGCCAGAAAAAGTTCAAAGGGGTTAACCTTGCGTTTTTTGCAAAAAAATGAAGAAATTTTTTGTTCGAGATAAGTTCAAAATATGTTAGTTTACTTCATAAAAGATAGTTTGGAATAAAAAAAGTGTACCAGGTCCACCTATAAGTGTCTCATTTGTACGATAATGGAGGAAAGGGCTCTGCGAAGGGACCCTCTATTTGGATCTTTAAAGAGCGATATCTCCGAGACGGTTCGACTTAGAGTGGAACGGTTTGGAATTATTTAATTGTCGTCTAATGATCTAAAAGAAACAATCGTTACTTGGTCGAATTTCGAGAGTTCGTTTTTTAGCCAGAAAAAGTTCAAAGGGGTTAACCTTGCGTTTTTTGCAAAAAAATGAAGAAATTTTTTGTTCGAGATAAGTTCAAAATATGTTAGTTTACTTCATAAAAGATAGTTTGGAATAAAAAAAGTGTACCAGGTCCACCTATAAGTGTCTCATTTGTACGATAATGGAGGAAAGGGCTCTGCGAAGGGACCCTCTATTTGGATCTTTAAAGAGCGATATCTCCGAGACGGTTCGACTTAGAGTGGAACGGTTTGGAATTATTTAATTGTCGTCTAATGATCTAAAAGAAACAATCGTTACTTGGTCGAATTTCGAGAGTTCGTTTTTTAGCCAGAAAAAGTTGCGTTTTTTGCAAAAAAATGAAGAAATTTTTTGTTCGAGATAAGTTCAAAATATGTTAGTTTACTTCATAAAAGATAGTTTGGAATAAAAAAGTGTACCAGGTCCACCTATAAGTGTCTCATTTGTACGATAATGGAGGAAAGGGCTCTGCGAAGGGACCCTCTATTTGGATCTTTAAAGAGCGATATCTCCGAGACGGTTCGACTTAGAGTGGAACGGTTTGGAATTATTTAATTGTCGTCTAATGATCTAAAAGAAACAATCGTTACTTGGTCGAATTTCGAGAGTTCGTTTTTTAGCCAGAAAAAGTTCAAAGGGGTTAACCTTGCGTTTTTTGCAAAAAAATGAAGAAATTTTTTGTTCGAGATAAGTTCAAAATATGTTAGTTTACTTCATAAAAGATAGTTTGGAATAAAAAAGTGTACCAGGTCCACCTATAAGTGTCTCATTTGTACGATAATGGAGGAAAGGGCTCTGCGAAGGGACCCTCTATTTGGATCTTTAAAGAGCGATATCTCCGAGACGGTTCGACTTAGAGTGGAACGGTTTGGAATTATTTAATTGTCGTCTAATGATCTAAAAGAAACAATCGTTACTTGGTCGAATTTCGAGAGTTCGTTTTTTAGCCAGAAAAAGTTCAAAGGGGTTAACCTTGCGTTTTTTGCAAAAAAATGAAGAAATTTTTTGTTCGAGATAAGTTCAAAATATGTTAGTTTACTTCATAAAAGATAGTTTGGAATAAAAAAAGTGTACCAGGTCCACCTATAAGTGTCTCATTTGTACGATAATGGAGGAAAGGGCTCTGCGAAGGGACCCTCTATTTGGATCTTTAAAGAGCGATATCTCCGAGATGGTTCGACTTAGAGTGGAACGGTTTGGAATTATTTAATTGTCGTCTAATGATCTAAAAGAAACAATCGTTACTTGGTCGAATTTCGAGAGTTCGTTTTTTAGCCAGAAAAAGTTCAAAGGGGTTAACCTTGCGTTTTTTGCAAAAAAATGAAGAAATTTTTTGTTCGAGATAAGTTCAAAATATGTTAGTTTACTTCATAAAAGATAGTTTGGAATAAAAAAGTGTACCAGGTCCACCTATAAGTGTCTCATTTGTACGATAATGGAGGAAAGGGCTCTGCGAAGGGACCCTCTATTTGGATCTTTAAAGAGCGATATCTCCGAGACGGTTCGACTTAGAGTGGAACGGTTTGGAATTATTTAATTGTCGTCTAATGATCTAAAAGAAACAATCGTTACTTGGTCGAATTTCGAGAGTTCGTTTTTTAGCCAGAAAAAGTTCAAAGGGGTTAACCTTGCGTTTTTTGCAAAAAAATGAAGAAATTTTTTGTTCGAGATAAGTTCAAAATATGTTAGTTTACTTCATAAAAGATAGTTTGGAATAAAAAAGTGTACCAGGTCCACCTATAAGTGTCTCATTTGTACGATAATGGAGGAAAGGGCTCTGCGAAGGGACCCTCTATTTGGATCTTTAAAGAGCGATATCTCCGAGATGGTTCGACTTAGAGTGGAACGGTTTGGAATTATTTAATTGTCGTCTAATGATCTAAAAGAAACAATCGTTACTTGGTCGAATTTCGAGAGTTCGTTTTTTAGCCAGAAAAAGTTCAAAGGGGTTAACCTTGCGTTTTTTGCAAAAAAATGAAGAAATTTTTTGTTCGAGATAAGTTCAAAATATGTTAGTTTACTTCATAAAAGATAGTTTGGAATAAAAAAAGTGTACCAGGTCCACCTATAAGTGTCTCATTTGTACGATAATGGAGGAAAGGGCTCTGCGAAGGGACCCTCTATTTGGATCTTTAAAGAGCGATATCTCCGAGACGGTTCGACTTAGAGTGGAACGGTTTGGAATTATTTAATTGTCGTCTAATGATCTAAAAGAAACAATCGTTACTTGGTCGAATTTCGAGAGTTCGTTTTTTAGCCAGAAAAAGTTCAAAGGGGTTAACCTTGCGTTTTTTGCAAAAAAATGAAGAAATTTTTTGTTCGAGATAAGTTCAAAATATGTTAGTTTACTTCATAAAAGATAGTTTGGAATAAAAAAAGTGTACCAGGTCCACCTATAAGTGTCTCATTTGTACGATAATGGAGGAAAGGGCTCTGCGAAGGGACCCTCTATTTGGATCTTTAAAGAGCGATATCTCCGAGACGGTTCGACTTAGAGTGGAACGGTTTGGAATTATTTAATTGTCGTCTAATGATCTAAAAGAAACAATCGTTACTTGGTCGAATTTCGAGAGTTCGTTTTTTAGCCAGAAAAAGTTCAAAGGGGTTAACCTTGCGTTTTTTGCAAAAAAATGAAGAAATTTTTTGTTCGAGATAAGTTCAAAATATGTTAGTTTACTTCATAAAAGATAGTTTGGAATAAAAAAAGTGTACCAGGTCCACCTATAAGTGTCTCATTTGTACGATAATGGAGGAAAGGGCTCTGCGAAGGGACCCTCTATTTGGATCTTTAAAGAGCGATATCTCCGAGACGGTTCGACTTAGAGTGGAACGGTTTGGAATTATTTAATTGTCGTCTAATGATCTAAAAGAAACAATCGTTACTTGGTCGAATTTCGAGAGTTCGTTTTTTAGCCAGAAAAAGTTCAAAGGGGTTAACCTTGCGTTTTTTGCAAAAAAATGAAGAAATTTTTTGTTCGAGATAAGTTCAAAATATGTTAGTTTACTTCATAAAAGATAGTTTGGAATAAAAAAAGTGTACCAGGTCCACCTATAAGTGTCTCATTTGTACGATAATGGAGGAAAGGGCTCTGCGAAGGGACCCTCTATTTGGATCTTTAAAGAGCGATATCTCCGAGACGGTTCGACTTAGAGTGGAACGGTTTGGAATTATTTAATTGTCGTCTAATGATCTAAAAGAAACAATCGTTACTTGGTCGAATTTCGAGAGTTCGTTTTTTAGCCAGAAAAAGTTCAAAGGGGTTAACCTTGCGTTTTTTGCAAAAAAATGAAGAAATTTTTTGTTCGAGATAAGTTCAAAATATGTTAGTTTACTTCATAAAAGATAGTTTGGAATAAAAAAAGTGTACCAGGTCCACCTATAAGTGTCTCATTTGTACGATAATGGAGGAAAGGGCTCTGCGAAGGGACCCTCTATTTGGATCTTTAAAGAGCGATATCTCCGAGACGGTTCGACTTAGAGTGGAACGGTTTGGAATTATTTAATTGTCGTCTAATGATCTAAAAGAAACAATCGTTACTTGGTCGAATTTCGAGAGTTCGTTTTTTAGCCAGAAAAAGTTCAAAGGGGTTAACCTTGCGTTTTTTGCAAAAAAATGAAGAAATTTTTTGTTCGAGATAAGTTCAAAATATGTTAGTTTACTTCATAAAAGATAGTTTGGAATAAAAAAAGTGTACCAGGTCCACCTATAAGTGTCTCATTTGTACGATAATGGAGGAAAGGGCTCTGCGAAGGGACCCTCTATTTGGATCTTTAAAGAGCGATATCTCCGAGACGGTTCGACTTAGAGTGGAACGGTTTGGAATTATTTAATTGTCGTCTAATGATCTAAAAGAAACAATCGTTACTTGGTCGAATTTCGAGAGTTCGTTTTTTAGCCAGAAAAAGTTCAAAGGGGTTAACCTTGCGTTTTTTGCAAAAAAATGAAGAAATTTTTTGTTCGAGATAAGTTCAAAATATGTTAGTTTACTTCATAAAAGATAGTTTGGAATAAAAAAAGTGTACCAGGTCCACCTATAAGTGTCTCATTTGTACGATAATGGAGGAAAGGGCTCTGCGAAGGGACCCTCTATTTGGATCTTTAAAGAGCGATATCTCCGAGACGGTTCGACTTAGAGTGGAACGGTTTGGAATTATTTAATTGTCGTCTAATGATCTAAAAGAAACAATCGTTACTTGGTCGAATTTCGAGAGTTCGTTTTTTAGCCAGAAAAAGTTCAAAGGGGTTAACCTTGCGTTTTTTGCAAAAAAATGAAGAAATTTTTTGTTCGAGATAAGTTCAAAATATGTTAGTTTACTTCATAAAAGATAGTTTGGAATAAAAAAAGTGTACCAGGTCCACCTATAAGTGTCTCATTTGTACGATAATGGAGGAAAGGGCTCTGCGAAGGGACCCTCTATTTGGATCTTTAAAGAGCGATATCTCCGAGACGGTTCGACTTAGAGTGGAACGGTTTGGAATTATTTAATTGTCGTCTAATGATCTAAAAGAAACAATCGTTACTTGGTCGAATTTCGAGAGTTCGTTTTTTAGCCAGAAAAAGTTCAAAGGGGTTAACCTTGCGTTTTTTGCAAAAAAATGAAGAAATTTTTTGTTCGAGATAAGTTCAAAATATGTTAGTTTACTTCATAAAAGATAGTTTGGAATAAAAAAAGTGTACCAGGTCCACCTATAAGTGTCTCATTTGTACGATAATGGAGGAAAGGGCTCTGCGAAGGGACCCTCTATTTGGATCTTTAAAGAGCGATATCTCCGAGACGGTTCGACTTAGAGTGGAACGGTTTGGAATTATTTAATTGTCGTCTAATGATCTAAAAGAAACAATCGTTACTTGGTCGAATTTCGAGAGTTCGTTTTTTAGCCAGAAAAAGTTCAAAGGGGTTAACCTTGCGTTTTTTGCAAAAAAATGAAGAAATTTTTTGTTCGAGATAAGTTCAAAATATGTTAGTTTACTTCATAAAAGATAGTTTGGAATAAAAAAAGTGTACCAGGTCCACCTATAAGTGTCTCATTTGTACGATAATGGAGGAAAGGGCTCTGCGAAGGGACCCTCTATTTGGATCTTTAAAGAGCGATATCTCCGAGACGGTTCGACTTAGAGTGGAACGGTTTGGAATTATTTAATTGTCGTCTAATGATCTAAAAGAAACAATCGTTACTTGGTCGAATTTCGAGAGTTCGTTTTTTAGCCAGAAAAAGTTCAAAGGGGTTAACCTTGCGTTTTTTGCAAAAAAATGAAGAAATTTTTTGTTCGAGATAAGTTCAAAATATGTTAGTTTACTTCATAAAAGATAGTTTGGAATAAAAAAAGTGTACCAGGTCCACCTATAAGTGTCTCATTTGTACGATAATGGAGGAAAGGGCTCTGCGAAGGGACCCTCTATTTGGATCTTTAAAGAGCGATATCTCCGAGACGGTTCGACTTAGAGTGGAACGGTTTGGAATTATTTAATTGTCGTCTAATGATCTAAAAGAAACAATCGTTACTTGGTCGAATTTCGAGAGTTCGTTTTTTAGCCAGAAAAAGTTCAAAGGGGTTAACCTTGCGTTTTTTGCAAAAAAATGAAGAAATTTTTTGTTCGAGATAAGTTCAAAATATGTTAGTTTACTTCATAAAAGATAGTTTGGAATAAAAAAAGTGTACCAGGTCCACCTATAAGTGTCTCATTTGTACGATAATGGAGGAAAGGGCTCTGCGAAGGGACCCTCTATTTGGATCTTTAAAGAGCGATATCTCCGAGACGGTTCGACTTAGAGTGGAACGGTTTGGAATTATTTAATTGTCGTCTAATGATCTAAAAGAAACAATCGTTACTTGGTCGAATTTCGAGAGTTCGTTTTTTAGCCAGAAAAAGTTCAAAGGGGTTAACCTTGCGTTTTTTGCAAAAAAATGAAGAAATTTTTTGTTCGAGATAAGTTCAAAATATGTTAGTTTACTTCATAAAAGATAGTTTGGAATAAAAAAAGTGTACCAGGTCCACCTATAAGTGTCTCATTTGTACGATAATGGAGGAAAGGGCTCTGCGAAGGGACCCTCTATTTGGATCTTTAAAGAGCGATATCTCCGAGACGGTTCGACTTAGAGTGGAACGGTTTGGAATTATTTAATTGTCGTCTAATGATCTAAAAGAAACAATCGTTACTTGGTCGAATTTCGAGAGTTCGTTTTTTAGCCAGAAAAAGTTCAAAGGGGTTAACCTTGCGTTTTTTGCAAAAAAATGAAGAAATTTTTTGTTCGAGATAAGTTCAAAATATGTTAGTTTACTTCATAAAAGATAGTTTGGAATAAAAAAAGTGTACCAGGTCCACCTATAAGTGTCTCATTTGTACGATAATGGAGGAAAGGGCTCTGCGAAGGGACCCTCTATTTGGATCTTTAAAGAGCGATATCTCCGAGACGGTTCGACTTAGAGTGGAACGGTTTGGAATTATTTAATTGTCGTCTAATGATCTAAAAGAAACAATCGTTACTTGGTCGAATTTCGAGAGTTCGTTTTTTAGCCAGAAAAAGTTCAAAGGGGTTAACCTTGCGTTTTTTGCAAAAAAATGAAGAAATTTTTTGTTCGAGATAAGTTCAAAATATGTTAGTTTACTTCATAAAAGATAGTTTGGAATAAAAAAAGTGTACCAGGTCCACCTATAAGTGTCTCATTTGTACGATAATGGAGGAAAGGGCTCTGCGAAGGGACCCTCTATTTGGATCTTTAAAGAGCGATATCTCCGAGACGGTTCGACTTAGAGTGGAACGGTTTGGAATTATTTAATTGTCGTCTAATGATCTAAAAGAAACAATCGTTACTTGGTCGAATTTCGAGAGTTCGTTTTTTAGCCAGAAAAAGTTCAAAGGGGTTAACCTTGCGTTTTTTGCAAAAAAATGAAGAAATTTTTTGTTCGAGATAAGTTCAAAATATGTTAGTTTACTTCATAAAAGATAGTTTGGAATAAAAAAAGTGTACCAGGTCCACCTATAAGTGTCTCATTTGTACGATAATGGAGGAAAGGGCTCTGCGAAGGGACCCTCTATTTGGATCTTTAAAGAGCGATATCTCCGAGACGGTTCGACTTAGAGTGGAACGGTTTGGAATTATTTAATTGTCGTCTAATGATCTAAAAGAAACAATCGTTACTTGGTCGAATTTCGAGAGTTCGTTTTTTAGCCAGAAAAAGTTCAAAGGGGTTAACCTTGCGTTTTTTGCAAAAAAATGAAGAAATTTTTTGTTCGAGATAAGTTCAAAATATGTTAGTTTACTTCATAAAAGATAGTTTGGAATAAAAAAAGTGTACCAGGTCCACCTATAAGTGTCTCATTTGTACGATAATGGAGGAAAGGGCTCTGCGAAGGGACCCTCTATTTGGATCTTTAAAGAGCGATATCTCCGAGACGGTTCGACTTAGAGTGGAACGGTTTGGAATTATTTAATTGTCGTCTAATGATCTAAAAGAAACAATCGTTACTTGGTCGAATTTCGAGAGTTCGTTTTTTAGCCAGAAAAAGTTCAAAGGGGTTAACCTTGCGTTTTTTGCAAAAAAATGAAGAAATTTTTTGTTCGAGATAAGTTCAAAATATGTTAGTTTACTTCATAAAAGATAGTTTGGAATAAAAAAAGTGTACCAGGTCCACCTATAAGTGTCTCATTTGTACGATAATGGAGGAAAGGGCTCTGCGAAGGGACCCTCTATTTGGATCTTTAAAGAGCGATATCTCCGAGACGGTTCGACTTAGAGTGGAACGGTTTGGAATTATTTAATTGTCGTCTAATGATCTAAAAGAAACAATCGTTACTTGGTCGAATTTCGAGAGTTCGTTTTTTAGCCAGAAAAAGTTCAAAGGGGTTAACCTTGCGTTTTTTGCAAAAAAATGAAGAAATTTTTTGTTCGAGATAAGTTCAAAATATGTTAGTTTACTTCATAAAAGATAGTTTGGAATAAAAAAAGTGTACCAGGTCCACCTATAAGTGTCTCATTTGTACGATAATGGAGGAAAGGGCTCTGCGAAGGGACCCTCTATTTGGATCTTTAAAGAGCGATATCTCCGAGACGGTTCGACTTAGAGTGGAACGGTTTGGAATTATTTAATTGTCGTCTAATGATCTAAAAGAAACAATCGTTACTTGGTCGAATTTCGAGAGTTCGTTTTTTAGCCAGAAAAAGTTCAAAGGGGTTAACCTTGCGTTTTTTGCAAAAAAATGAAGAAATTTTTTGTTCGAGATAAGTTCAAAATATGTTAGTTTACTTCATAAAAGATAGTTTGGAATAAAAAAAGTGTACCAGGTCCACCTATAAGTGTCTCATTTGTACGATAATGGAGGAAAGGGCTCTGCGAAGGGACCCTCTATTTGGATCTTTAAAGAGCGATATCTCCGAGACGGTTCGACTTAGAGTGGAACGGTTTGGAATTATTTAATTGTCGTCTAATGATCTAAAAGAAACAATCGTTACTTGGTCGAATTTCGAGAGTTCGTTTTTTAGCCAGAAAAAGTTCAAAGGGGTTAACCTTGCGTTTTTTGCAAAAAAATGAAGAAATTTTTTGTTCGAGATAAGTTCAAAATATGTTAGTTTACTTCATAAAAGATAGTTTGGAATAAAAAAAGTGTACCAGGTCCACCTATAAGTGTCTCATTTGTACGATAATGGAGGAAAGGGCTCTGCGAAGGGACCCTCTATTTGGATCTTTAAAGAGCGATATCTCCGAGACGGTTCGACTTAGAGTGGAACGGTTTGGAATTATTTAATTGTCGTCTAATGATCTAAAAGAAACAATCGTTACTTGGTCGAATTTCGAGAGTTCGTTTTTTAGCCAGAAAAAGTTCAAAGGGGTTAACCTTGCGTTTTTTGCAAAAAAATGAAGAAATTTTTTGTTCGAGATAAGTTCAAAATATGTTAGTTTACTTCATAAAAGATAGTTTGGAATAAAAAAGTGTACCAGGTCCACCTATAAGTGTCTCATTTGTACGATAATGGAGGAAAGGGCTCTGCGAAGGGACCCTCTATTTGGATCTTTAAAGAGCGATATCTCCGAGATGGTTCGACTTAGAGTGGAACGGTTTGGAATTATTTAATTGTCGTCTAATGATCTAAAAGAAACAATCGTTACTTGGTCGAATTTCGAGAGTTCGTTTTTTAGCCAGAAAAAGTTAACCTTGCGTTTTTTGCAAAAAAATGAAGAAATTTTTTGTTCGAGATAAGTTCAAAATATGTTAGTTTACTTCATAAAAGATAGTTTGGAATAAAAAAAGTGTACCAGGTCCACCTATAAGTGTCTCATTTGTACGATAATGGAGGAAAGGGCTCTGCGAAGGGACCCTCTATTTGGATCTTTAAAGAGCGATATCTCCGAGACGGTTCGACTTAGAGTGGAACGGTTTGGAATTATTTAATTGTCGTCTAATGATCTAAAAGAAACAATCGTTACTTGGTCGAATTTCGAGAGTTCGTTTTTTAGCCAGAAAAGTTCAAAGGGGTTAACCTTGCGTTTTTTGCAAAAAAATGAAGAAATTTTTTCTTCGAGATAAGTTCAAATTATGTTAGTTTACTTCATAAAAGATAGTTTGGAATAAAAAAAGTGTACCAGGTCCACCTATAAGTGTCTCATTTGTACGATAATGGAGGAAAGGGCTCTGCGAAGGGACCCTCTATTTGGATCTTTAAAGAGCGATATCTCCGAGACGGTTCGACTTAGAGTGGAACGGTTTGGAATTATTTAATTGTCGTCTAATGATCTAAAAGAAACAATCGTTACTTGGTCGAATTTCGAGAGTTCGTTTTTTAGCCAGAAAAAGTTCAAAGGGGTTAACCTTGCGTTTTTTGCAAAAAAATGAAGAAATTTTTTGTTCGAGATAAGTTCAAAATATGTTAGTTTACTTCATAAAAGATAGTTTGGAATAAAAAAAGTGTACCAGGTCCACCTATAAGTGTCTCATTTGTACGATAATGGAGGAAAGGGCTCTGCGAAGGGACCCTCTATTTGGATCTTTAAAGAGCGATATCTCCGAGACGGTTCGACTTAGAGTGGAACGGTTTGGAATTATTTAATTGTCGTCTAATGATCTAAAAGAAACAATCGTTACTTGGTCGAATTTCGAGAGTTCGTTTTTTAGCCAGAAAAAGTTCAAAGGGGTTAACCTTGCGTTTTTTGCAAAAAAATGAAGAAATTTTTTGTTCGAGATAAGTTCAAAATATGTTAGTTTACTTCATAAAAGATAGTTTGGAATAAAAAAAGTGTACCAGGTCCACCTATAAGTGTCTCATTTGTACGATAATGGAGGAAAGGGCTCTGCGAAGGGACCCTCTATTTGGATCTTTAAAGAGCGATATCTCCGAGACGGTTCGACTTAGAGTGGAACGGTTTGGAATTATTTAATTGTCGTCTAATGATCTAAAAGAAACAATCGTTACTTGGTCGAATTTCGAGAGTTCGTTTTTTAGCCAGAAAAAGTTCAAAGGGGTTAACCTTGCGTTTTTTGCAAAAAAATGAAGAAATTTTTTGTTCGAGATAAGTTCAAAATATGTTAGTTTACTTCATAAAAGATAGTTTGGAATAAAAAAAGTGTACCAGGTCCACCTATAAGTGTCTCATTTGTACGATAATGGAGGAAAGGGCTCTGCGAAGGGACCCTCTATTTGGATCTTTAAAGAGCGATATCTCCGAGACGGTTCGACTTAGAGTGGAACGGTTTGGAATTATTTAATTGTCGTCTAATGATCTAAAAGAAACAATCGTTACTTGGTCGAATTTCGAGAGTTCGTTTTTTAGCCAGAAAAAGTTCAAAGGGGTTAACCTTGCGTTTTTTGCAAAAAAATGAAGAAATTTTTTGTTCGAGATAAGTTCAAAATATGTTAGTTTACTTCATAAAAGATAGTTTGGAGTAAAAAAAGTGTACCAGGTCCAGCTGTAAGTGTCTCATTTGTACGATAATGGAGGAAAGGGCTCAGCGAAGGGACCCTCTACTTGGATCTTTAAAGAGCGATATCTCCGAGACGGTTCGACTTAGAATGGAACGGTTTGAAATTATTTAATTGTCGTCTAATGATCTAAAAGAAACAATCGTTACTTGGTCGAATTTCGAGAGTTCGTTTTTTAGCCAGAAAAAGTTCAAAGGGGTTAACCTTGCGTTTTTTGCAAAAAAATGAAGACATTTTTTGTTCGAGATAAGTTCAAAATATGTTAGTTTACTTCATAAAAGATAGTTTGGAATAAAAAAAGTGTACCAGGTCCACCTATAAGTGTCTCATTTGTACGATAATGGAGGAAAGGGCTCTGCGAAGGGACCCTCTATTTGGATCTTTAAAGAGCGATATCTCCGAGATGGTTCGACTTAGAGTGGAACGGTTTGGAATTATTTAATTGTCGTCTAATGATCTAAAAGAAACAATCGTTACTTGGTCGAATTTCGAGACTTCGTTTTTTAGCCAGAAAAAGTTTAAAGGGGTTAACCTTGCGTTTTTTGCAAAAAAATGAAGAAATTTTTTGCTCGAGATAAGTTCAAAATATGTTAGTTTACTTCATAAAAGATAGTTTGGAATAGAAAAAGTGTACCGGGTCCACCTATAAGTGTCTCATTTGTACGATAATGGAGGAAAGGGCTCTGCGAAGGGACCCTCTATTTGGATCTTTAAAGAGCGATATCTCCGAGATGGTTCGACTTAGAGTGGAACGGTTTGGAATTATTTAATTGTCGTCTAATGATCTAAAAGAAACAATCGTTATGGGTAGCGCTTAGTACAAGGAAAGTTGTCATGGATAGCAATAGAGGAAAGAGGATTAAGTAGTTAGTTATTGCAGAACTTTCTATCAGTGATGCACAGATTGCAAAGCTACCTCTAGGTTGGTTTTCTATTATCGTCAAGGAGCGACATCCTCGAGCCCATATGTCTCTAACTGTCCAGTACAACGCTATGTAGAACTTTATGTCAGAGTGTTGCCTCGCAGTGTGGCAGTTTTTGCACGGTGTTGTCAGGAAGGACCCTAAGCTCGCTTATAAGCACTTACAAGCTAAACTAGCACATGCATCGCATCAACTTGGTCGAGTCATAATCTTGTAGAATATGCTGCACAGACGTATCTCACTGAGAGGATCCCTCCTGTTCGTTTCCCTTTCCAGCATTATTAACTATATCTCATGTGTGAAATGGCTTATGTAACATTGCGAGATTAAGAGACCACATCGTTAAAATGTCCAATACCTGCCGACCAATCTACCACATAAGGCTATATGGCTGCCTAATTTACTTTACTGCACTAACGTTAAATTTAAGCAGAAGTAAAGCTCTTTGCGCAATGTAAGCTTCTGTAAATGAAAACTAATGAAAAAAAAAGGATGCAGAAACAATTTAAAATTTAAATCTTTAAACACCTCGATCATCATAAATCATAAAAACAAATAAACGTAAAAGAATTTAGTCGGTAAACTGAAAGGTTCACTTTTATATACCGCTTTCAGTTTAAAAGATAAAAATAATAAAGCAGGCCGACTCACTCTTATAATATTTAAAGCGTCCGTCGCCGTCGTATTCACGATTAAACTGAAATAATCACGCTTAGGTATTAAAATATCGGCAACGTTTATTATCCGACGATTCACTTTCTTGCTTGCGAAATCGTCTGAAAGGAATTTTTAATACTAAAATGAATATTGATCGACAATTGGTGGCTGGTAGAAAGTGATATGTCCACCATTTTGGCAAAATTGAAAATTGTGTGTATTGTTGTTTCATTTTCAGTTTATTTCCATTTTAATACCAGATTTCAAAGTGAACCAATAATAAAAATAGCGTAAAGTATAAGTGGATAAACAGGTCTTTAAAACACTTGCTCTATTTCAAGCACTCCGGCTACGCCGTCGTGCTTGAAAACTCGCGCGTGTTTTAAAGACCTATTTATCCACTTATACTTTAATATACTATGCATTATTATTTTTCTTGCTGAGAATTTATATTATATGGGCTGTATCGCCGTTGTCCTGTACTTGAATTGAGACGATCCATGTTGGGGGAATCCTAGCCGGACATGGCTACGATTCACTTTTCATACAATCTTGTACCTAAATGAGTAAATAATGTAGAAAGTGGCTACGTATACACCCTGTATAACAAATCCCAACGATTTAATAAACACAAGGCTTGAAAATTTAACTACATACTTGACAATTACACTTTACCTGAATTTCTGACGATTCCTCTTTTTTTACGAGATCTTTTTAAAAGTGCTTCGGGCTTGTTGTAAGAACATCGCATCGCTCAAGTGGACAACCTCAGCAGTCAGTCAAGAACAGAAAGCTCTCGAAACGTTTTTTATACATGCCACAGATTCTTAAGCATTTTAAAAGTGTACAGATTTGGAAAATGGCCTAGTCAGTACGAGTACGATCCTTCTTCTTTATCACCACCAATCCGTACTTCAGCATAAATTGCGTTTTTTTAATCATTATGTTTGGAATGATGGCCTAAATTTAAATTGAAGACTATTTTTATTGATTTTCCCAGTAGTAAATGGAAGGGGGAGGGAGAACAAAAGCAAAAGTATCATCTGTTTATTTATTTATTTCTGTTGGACAATAAATCTATTATTATTATTATTATGATTATTATTATTATTATTATTTGGCAATGAGGTAAACTAATTGATATCAACAGGAACGTAAGCCGTTTCTGTTCACAATTTTATCTTATCCCTCTTCTTCTGTTCAAAATTCTTATTACCTTCTCTTTGTTACGTCAAATAAAATGACAGATTGCAAATTAATTTCCGTTTTTCTCATTTCCATGACAACGAAAAGGTATACTGATTTCACATTAGGAATTCAACCATTTCACATTATTAGTTCTTATTTCCATTTTGATACCAGATTTCAAAGTGAACCAATAAAAAAAATAGCGTAAAGTATTCGTGGATAAACAGGTCTTTAAAACACTTGCTCTATTTCAAGCACTCCGGCTACGCCGTCGTGCTTGAAAACTCGCGCGTGTTTTAAAGACCTGTTTATCCACTTATACTTTAATATACTATGTATTATTACTTTTCTTGCTCTCTCTCTACATACTAATTCACTGGCAACAATTTATATACAGGGTGTTACTTAATGGTAGGTATGTACTTATTTTAAGGGGACATTCCTGAACCAATTTTAAGTCGAAAAGTTCATATAAACATATGTCCTAAAATAGCTTAAACCGTCTTCGAGATTTTTAAGAAAAATCGAAAAAAAAATAAAAACCTTTACACCCTGTATATCGAACACCATGCATTTTAGGACATAGGTACGTTTATATAATCGTTTCGTCTTAAAATTGGTTCAGGAATGTACCCTTAAAATAAGTACATACCGTTAAGTAACACCCTGTATAACACTAACGACCACATTTTACATCCATAAATTAATTCACTTCTTCAGATTTTTGAAGTTTTCATCGTGATTTGATTGGCATTTGATAGATTAAAAGACCTTTACTAACGTAAGAAAAACAACTATCACCACGTAAACTTTAACAAAATCACTGAGTCGCTTATCTCAAAGTAGTGTCAATACCTACACTTATCTAAAACTTATCTCTTCAAGAACCATGATGTCGATGCAAGATTTCCCTGTAGGTAGTAATACAAAAAAGGCTCGGACTGACACGTCGTGATCTGGATTCTGGAGCGTAGGAGGATGGATTGGTCCACGGTCCACGAGTACGTAGGTCTCACTTTGTACTACCTCCCTGAATAGAATCGTCCGACCTCGCAACGTCACTCAAGCCATCCCACACGTGAGATGAACCTGAGGATGGTGGAAGGGGAAACGGTTCTAATCGTACCCATGTCTGGCCAGGATACTCCCAACATGGATCGTCTCAGTTGGACAAGTGCGTGACACTCACAAAGTATGTGATGTGCCGCCTCGTCGTCAATGTAACATCCTCTACAAGATGGTGATTCTACCAAGCCCATGCAGTGCATGTGCTTGTTTAGTTTAAGGTGCCCAGAAAATATGCCAAGTAGCCGCAGGTTCTTTCTTGAAGGCCTCTTTCGCATGAAAGTAATCTAACATCAAGTTCCACGTAGCCTTGTGCTGGGCTTGGGTGTCTTGAGTTATTAAGTTGTTTACAGTGGAAGAGCCTCTAGACCTTAAAACACCTGTTTTGATGCCAGTCAGGCTAACTCGTCGGCTTTCGTTCCAGAGCTCAAGGGCGTTGCTACTTGCTACTTGCTCTAGTCAGAAACCAACCTAGAGGCACATGATCACAAATCCATAAAATAATAGTACGGAACCCTAAAGCTTCCCAACACTTCGCTGACTTCGCTACATTTTTTTGGAGTTCGAGAACCCATTTGGTGTTTCTCTTAGTTTCACTTCCTCATTTTTGGTCAACGGTACCACCATGCCGAGCGGTACTCGTACAATTTTTGGGTCGCTATATAAGACAGATATTAAACCGGTTTTGCCGCGAGATAGTCGATCGGTCAGTACTGTGGAGTTGAGCGATCCATTACAGTTATCTCAAGAAGATGTGGTTGGCAAGATAAATGTCACGTCAAGAAAAAGATTGAAAGAGAGTATTTGTGAACCGTCCGTTTATCGTAAAGCTTACTATTTTCCGTTCGGTACTAGAATAAGAGTCAGAAGCTGGATTGACCTCTTGGTGAGTCATTTCACAAGAAACGTTATTTGGTTGTTTTTAAGGACAGTTACACTAAGTATCGTTGTCGTTTTCTCATTAAGCAGGAATCCGATGTCAAAATCGTATTAGAACAAATTCTCACACGTGCCGAAACGCAGGGTCACACAATTGAGGAGCTACTCAGCGATAATGGCGGTGAATTCGGCAACGCAATGTTCAAGAAATTCATGAAAACGAGGTGTTACGGCAGCGATTGACGGCATCGTACACTCAAGAGCAGAATGGCAGTAGTGGAGATGAACTATGTGAGACTAGGTTCCTAAGAAGAAATGCCTCGTTTTATTTCGAGATAAAAGTTTTATAACACTTCGAGATTTTGCAGAAAAGTGACAGCTTTCTCGAGTATATCGTCCCAAGAAGATGTAGATATACGAAACAGGTAAAAAAGCGGAAATTGATCAACTATAACGTCCATTAAATCTGAAACTGACTCATGCTCCGAAGACAGTGATTATCCAGTACAGAAAACGAAGAAGAAAAGAATAGCGCATCCTGGAAAGGGGCCATGAACAATGTTGGCGCTTTCCATAATGAAAATGTTCCTGTTGGTAAATGCTAGAGCTAGAGTACTTGGATACATTGCAGGAACTCTCCATTATGGTATGTTCCATCAAAGTGATGGCTTAGAATGCTATAGCGATGCAGTAGAACAGATCGTTCAGCGTCAGGTGTGTTGGTTAAGTATGCCGAAGACTTAATCAAAGACAAAGACAGAAGCAGAAATTGTACGTGCCAGTGAAGGTGTTAAATAGGTTATTTGGTTCAGTCGACTTGTTCAGTAAATTACACTTTTAAAGGAAATTCCAGTTATCCAGAGGGATCATGACGCAGCTGTTAGACTTGCCAAAAATACCGCAAATCATCGCAGGAACCAAGCACATTCAAAGAAAACATGTCTTTATTTGGCAGGTTGGAACTTGAAAAAATTTCGTCTGAGCATCAAGTTGCTAACCTTATGAGCCACTTGTTCCCTTCTCGCTTTTTAGTTTTTTTTATTGGTGTCCTATTTTAGCTTTTTAAACCACGCCCGAGCGTGTTTAAATCGCGCTTTCAAAAACGCGCGTGTTTTAAAGTTGCCATGGCATCGTCATCAATTTGAAAAACATGAATTCTTATTGGTTATTGATCTGACAGGAGTACTTTGTTACGTCAAATAAAATGACAGATTGCAAATTAATTTCCGTTTTTCTCATTTCCATGACAACGGAAGGTATACTGATTTCACATTAGGAATTCAACCATTTCACATTATTAGTTCTTATTTCAATTTTAATGCCGGATTTCAAAGTGAACCAATAAAAAAAAATAGCGTAAAGCCGTAAAGTATAAGTGGATAAACAGGTCTTTAAAACACTTGCTCTATTTCAAGCACTCCGGCTGCGCCGTCGTGCTTGAAAACTCGCGCGTGTTTTAAAGACCTGTTTATCCACTTATACTTTAATATACTATTAAGAAGCTAAGTTAGCTAATTATACCAATCGAGGTTCCGTGAGCAATACTTTTAACTTGATTAACTCAAATTTGATTCTAAAGTATTTTAAGGCCACAAAATGCAAAGAGAAGATCCATTGTCGTCGATGAGTTCCAATTGTAAGTTTATTGGAAGCTGTACTGAAATTCATGGCCTTGGCCTTTGAAGGCATTATCTCTCAACTCTCTAGACAGGACAGGAAAGGACGTTTCTTGATTGATCATAAACTTGGATGAATCCCATACACATTTTCTTAACGTGTCTATTTCAACCATCCACAGATGTCCGCAATCTAGTTTGTGGCCAAGAAATTTTACCATACCTGCACATCGTACAACATTGTTCGAATGTGGTTTTACCTACAATGCGACAAAGCTGTATAAGGCCCTCGATATAGTTTTTAAAAATTATTCCTTAAATATTTTTCGGAAAAAAATACGTGCTATGATTTACTATTAGCAACTTATATCTTTTTCTTTATATTGTACATTGATAAATATCCATGGATACACAGGTAGTTATTTTCTCGGTTTTCTTTTTCTGGGTTAAGTGGTGGAATAGCTTTAGCTAAACTTCGCCTCATGTCGGTCATTTATTGTGAATTAATTGGCTCATTGTTTATAATTTTATGCTTTAATTTAAACCTTTCTTTTATAACATTTATATATTTCAATAAAGACGATTTATTATTTAAAAAAAACAACCTTTTTTATTATCCAGGATCAATCCTCAACGTGTTTTGTAAATAAACATATGTTTTTATGGGAAAAGTTCGCATTGTCACTACGAGGGTATAAATTTGGATCCAAAAAAGTTTAAAAGTGACGGTAATTGGAAAATAAGAGAAATTAAAATGATGAAGGTGATATTTGAGCCCAAATTTTGATTTTCATTTAGCAGTTTTTTTCTCCACTGAAGCTAAAAAAACCTGACAAGGGGGAAAGCATATCCCCATATCCCATAGTCGACTTTCTCTCCGCTAATTTTCGAAATTTAGAGTTGTTCAAATGGAATTTTTCTGGGAAGTAAAGCTTTCGAACGTCGCGTCGCCTAACAAAAATTCATGCAGAATTCAGTTTTAGCCCTTCATCGGCGTAAAAATGCAAGGCAGCCTTTGTCCACATCTGTAAACGTTCTAAAACTGGAAAATGTGTCGAAAATGTTTTATTTTTTTATTCAAAAATCCTATAAAATCAAATTGAATATTCCAAAAAAGGTACTTTTGTACTCGGTTGTTTTATGGTATGCCCACTCACTTTTCTAAAATTTTATGCCACTATTGAAAAAATGACTTCTAACGAAAGTGCTTTTTGAAGTTCACGAAATGATTTTGAAAAACACTGTGCTTTTTAAAACGGAAATAAGCGTTTTTGATGTGGGTGCCAAACATTTTTTTTTCGAAATCCGAGGTCCAAATTTGTAAAGCTTTATCGAAAGTTACACAGTTTTGTTACACTAACAGTCAGCATTTTTACTTACCTGAAACAAAGACTATTTTCTCCACCGTTTCTATCTCTCCTTTTAAAAATAAGAGAGGGTACTTTTTCGACAGTTAATCTTGAATTTAATCAAATTGTTTTTTAAAAATTCAATCACTTTCAGCAAAATTCGATCTAAATTTTAATAACTGTAAAAATTTAAAAAGTTACTTCCCTAAACGAAATTGTTTTTTCTCCTTCTCTAATTTTTCATCCTTTCCGAACTTATTTCTGTTTACACATCCTTACATTTCCGTTCTGTAACTGAAGTGGTTGTGGAAGACCCCTGGAACTTCTATAAATGGCGGGGGAATGAAACACGACGACTTTTTCCTTTATTTTCCTTGAATTTTCGCCAAATTTGTCCTCTGCGTAGTTAACAAGGATTGACGTAAACAAAAGTATCTGCCGTAGTCGGCTTCTCCTTTTCATTTTAGAGATCCAAAAATGTTCGAAAAGAGTGATAAATGCTCACTTTGGCTTTTCGATTTTGCCCCCAGCCTAATACCAAAAGAGTATAATAGCCCGTAAGTGCTTAAAAACTGGAAAAACGATAGCCACAAAATCAACGTAAGTATTTCAAAACAATTACAAATGAACACTTTTGTACTTAGTTTTTTGCGCTGGGAAAAATATAAAAAACAAAATTTAGGATTATCATTGTATTCTTGGTCAGGGGAACCATTAAGGAACGTAAACAGGCATTACAGTTTTTGCCGATTCAAATTTCAAAATCGTACCATTTTCATTAAAGAATCGAATTGTTTTCTAAAATTTTAATCAATTTTGATAAAATTGTGATTTTTTAAAACGGGAACTGAATTTTTGCTTTAGTGGGCACCAAACACGTCTTTTTCAAAAACCGAAATACATAATTGGTAAAGAAATATGGGACATAAATGCGGAGATTTCATATGTTTTATGATATTAGTAATGCCAAAATGAATAACATTTTAAAAAATAATCTCCGAATGAAGTTATTTTATGTAGGTAATAATTCACAAAACCCCCTCCTGTTTTCTTTTGGTACCTATTCATGAAAAGAGTAGGTATATAAAAGTTTTGAAAATAGACGCCAAGCGTTTTTTTTCCAAAAATTGGAACACAAATTTAGCAACAAAAATATTAGCACAAAAAATTTCGAAAATTTTAGATTTTTCATAAATCCTCTCTCTATCCCTATTATCCCTAAACTTTTAAAAATAATAAGGCGGGGCAGGGGACTAATGCCAATTTGCCTTAAATCGACTTACTTAAAGCATTTTAAAAATTGCGTATCACATTTTTGATCTCATGGACAACAAAATTGTTATTCCCAAAACAATTAGCAGTCTCTTTAATGGAAACCAAACCTCTCCCCCCCCCCCCCCCCCAAGTGAAATAACATTAGCATATAAAGGCTTTCCCGAAAATTGCAAATTTGATAAAATGCATTGATTTCCCTTTTTACTCCCGAGCACGAAGTAAAAGGCAAGTATTGTATAAATGTTCAAAAAAAAAATTGACCTATGCAAATTTTTACATATCTTTGCGCTTCTGAATAAGTAGATTCAAAAAATGAAAAAAAAAATCCGTCTGTCGCCTGTAGTCTGTAGTCTGTCCGTACACATTTCCTTGCAACGCTCTATACTCAGTTATCGAAATGCGGTTTTCGCCAATGGATTGCATTTGAACAAAGGACGAAAATGCTTATATTACTTTTGATAACGTCACTTCCGGTACAAGCTAAAATGGCCGCACTCATTTTTTCTATAAGATAAAATTGCAGTTTTTTGAATGTAGGTAGTTTTTTCTGAATTCAGCAATACATATTCTGCTTTCTGCTATACTTATGTTTTGAAAAAAGTGTTAAATAAATAATTTTTAAAAAATGACTGCAACGCTCTATACCTACTCAGAAATTATTAAAGTTATCGAAATGCAGTTTTCGCCAATTGATTGCATTCGGGCCAAGGACGAAATGCTGACATTACCTTTGATGACGTCGCTTCCGGTATAAGCTAAAATGGCGGCACTCATTTTTTTTACAAAATAAAGTCGCAGTTTTTTCATGTGGTTTAAGAGTATTTTTTCTGAATTCAGCTATATTTATTTTTTAAGAAAAGTGTTAATACGAGGGAAGTCTCGCGGCAATTTGCCAGAATTTTTTTAATTTTCTTATAACTTAAAGGGAGTTACAATCGATGATTAATCTTTAATAATAAATCGAGATGTTGCTTAAAAATCTTATAACTTTCAGCAAAATTCGATTGAAGCCAAATTTTACTCACTTGAAAGATTTCGAAAATTACTTACTTATCGTAATTGTTTTTTGATGACCTTCATTTTGACACAATTTTGAATTTTAAAACGAAAATTGAGCACAAATACTTTACCCAAAAGAGGAAACAGAAAATTGACATTTAAATACGAAAATTCTTGTTGCAAAATGTTTTGACCTTCCCGCCCCTACATTTTTGACTGAAATGACAATTTTGGGATATAGTCGAGCGAGATTTAATTATTTTTAATTTTTTTGTTTAATTTAATTTAATTAATTTTGAATTTGAAAACGAAAATTGATGACATTTAAATACAACAATTCTTGTTGCAAAATGTTTTGACCTCCCCGCCCTTATATTTTTGACTGAAATGACAATTTTGGGATACAGTCGAGCGAATTTTAATTATCTGTAATGAAAGTAAAAAAAACCGTTGCCACTTACCTTTTTGGGGTGTCCTGACCGACGAAATTAAGTCGTAAAGGGTGATAAAGGGTGATGGAAATAAAAATGCGAGAACGTTTTTGTTTTGAACAATGTCCATTATATTTATTTCCCACATACACCGGCACGTTGTGAACCTTTTCTTATCATTGTAATAATTATATTTATTTACATTGTAGAACGTGTAAGATATACATGAATAACTCGGACTGAAACCGAGATTATAGCATTGGACAGGAAAATTCCGCCATCGCTAACAACATATTTTTTTTTGTTTTACAAACTATCTGTACAATCTTCAAATTAGCATCGCCATCATTATTATCATAGTGTAAAATCTTGATCATTAAAGTACGTACTTATAGTACATTGTTAATATTAATAATATAATATTCTTATTTAAGTCAAGCGTCCACAGAAGGAAATGGTTATTGCTTTTTTATTGCAGAAGCCACTTGGCTGTAAATACAATGAATTATATCTTAACGAGAGGGCGAAAAGCGTGCCACGGACGGTTTGACATTCGCGTTTCCGGTTTATAGGGATGCCGGCTCGAAGGACCAAAACTAGCCGTGGCGCGCTTTTCGATTTAGGTGGACCAGACAGGGATAGGGTTGCAACACAGGGATAGGGCGGATGCCTTAACAAATTGTGGTGGCTCCGTACCACTTTGCTACCGCTAAAATTATAATAGAGTATGTATATATACAGCTTGTATACACTCAACGTAATCCTAACATACGTACGAAAGTAACACAACAGAATGGCGCAACGCGCTCTTTTTTAAGTATACAAAATGGTGAACCGCGCGCGCGTATCTAAACTAAGGCGCGAAGTCCAAACTATACGTTTGCACGATTAAAAAAAATAATGTAATCATAAATTTTGGACAGCACGTTTAATTTTCAGTGTATAGTAAGGCCCACGATATATAGTTTGAATTATACAACTGAAAACATTCACAGTGTGAATTAATATTGTCGAGATACATATTCCGTTTGGGAAATAATTTTACAAACGACGAATTAACTTCTAGCTAAGGATAGGCCTGGCAGCGGCATGGCCCGCGAGCGGCCTCATCTTTTTTTGATATGTGGGGTGGGTTGAGGTGGCTGATGCGTGAAGTTTTTTTTTTTTTAGGGCGGTGCGCTGGAATGTGAAGGCCGCGCGGGCCCACCGCCGCGACGCCGTCCGCCGCTCGCAGACGTTAACGCACATAGTACAAGCCAGTACAATATTTATTAGTTTTTTTTTGTTTTTGCATAACTAGGTACACTTACATACGATAACGAACAGATGACTGAAATACGATTAAATATTGAATACGAGCAGAGAATACATGGAATACACGAACTAAGGTCACCGACGACGGTTTTATTGTAAAGGTCATCGCCGGGACAGACGGCGTCTGCGTGATTAAAGCTTGCCTGGTGTCTTTTTCTAATTACTCTACCACTTAATGCAATATAACACATTTTGATATCAAAAAATATAAATCAAACTTATTTTGGATTTAACTACCTACAAATACCGTATTGCTCTGGATTGACGTTAGAATACATGTACATCGGCATTTACCAAAAAAATTAAAAACGTAGTCACTGTATTGACATTAGTATTGACATTTTTATACCTTTGGTCAGTTCTTGCCTTCGGACGGGAGCGGACGCGTCGGATCGTGACAATCACGACAGCGCCCCCTATCGCCTCTATCCTCCTTCCGTAATTATATACACAATGGCATCTACCACCAAATCGCCCAACCTCGACGGTAACGAGGTTTTATAATAAATAAATCACGCGGTTTCACGGAAACGCGCGTCTACCTAATATAATAAATACTTCAACTACGATCAATCGTTGCGACAATTCGGATAGCTAATCTTCCCATTGTTTTTTTTTGTCTTTCCTACATTCGACCTATTAATTTACATATTATATGGTGTATTTTGTACTGAGGAGATAAGCAGATGCGTTCAGTCAGACAACAATCATAATTCATATAACAAGCCAAATGGCAAAAATATACAACAGAAAACAATAAAAATCATAACACACCTTATATAGTTATAACTCACACAAAGAGAGAGAGAGAGAGAGAGAGAGAGAGAGAGAAAGAGAGAGAGAGAGGACAGTTTTTTTGCTTTTTTTTTAATATATAAATTTTTGACGGCCGAAGCGGTCGGGTCGCCGTCACTTATTACCGGAAAAAAAAGGGAGGGGCCGAGACAACAATTTCTCTAATTTAATCTAAGTTTAGGCTCTTGACGGCCCGCTTCGGCTCGTCGCCGAATATATAGAATATTCATTTAGTAACGGGAAACATTTATATAATATATATCTTAAAATTGATCTGATTATATGCCTAACAATTAGACATGGTTCTTCATCATTTAAAGACAGATCTAGAGTTAATGTTACGAGGAGTACGCTGTGACACTACAAGCTACACAGACGGCCGGCGGATCGAATCTCGGCCCATCCTTCAATCCGACCCAACCCGATCCGCCGCACCTAACAACAATAATATTTATATACAAAATTTCTTAAGTTATTCCATAAATGGTTTGTATACATTTAAATATCGCTTAAAACTCACACATTGTCTCAACTTCTTTCTTCTTCGCGTTTTCTGCTCCATTATCATCATCAGTTACGTAGAATTATGCGAATATAATTAAAAATAAAAACGAAATTAAAATTTCATATAAAAACAACTATATCGAATCAAACGTCAACACATTAAAATTATCGATTAATTAATTAATAATAATAATAATAATAATAATAATAATATACCATGGCAATGCGTCAAACCCCATTGCCTTCTTGGTCCTTAATAATAATATGTGAGGATAATGTATCCCATTTAAGATACCCTGTAATACATTATATGTAATAAATATATATAATAAAATTAAGATGTAAACAATAAGTGCCTGTGTTTGGTGGGGGGCGTGGGGGGATATTGAGGGAGAGGGAGATAGTTTGGGAGGAGGGAATGGGAAAAGCCGCGTATTCGACGGCCGTCGAGGTTTAATAAATATATTCAAAAAGCAAAACGACTAACGTTACCTAACAAATTAACTATTTTACTTCTTGAGATCGATTTTCTTTTTCCAATATAAAAAACTGATCGGGGTTAATTTACACTATTTTTTATCACTCGTCGGCCACCGTAATAAAAGCGGCGAAGCGGCGCGTTTACACCAAACATTATACAACAAGTGGACCGCGCCTGGCGGGGTGCTACATTATTAATTAATATACATAAAGTGAATGTACAGTGCAGATGTGATAAATAATCACAGTAGCTGCCGCGTTGAGTTACACAACAACACTATGCAGTTCTCGAGCTCAATGGTAGCCGTTGGTGAACGCAGCGGGAATTAGGGGGCCCTGTAACAAAAAATTAAAAATGAGTGCGCCCCCCTTTTTTCCGTGTTGCCGTTACGTTCAGTAATTTAATTTAAAAAAAAATCGTCTTCACTTTCTATACCTTAAGTTCTGAAGACGAAACGTGAGGCCATCGTAAAGATGTCCCATAATGAACGTTATTCAGACAAAATGTAACAGCCACCGAAGTTAGCCTATGAAAAAAGATGGCCCTGTATTAAAATGATGATAGGTACTAAGTAAATGTACTACAACCAGCTAAATTAAGATTTCTAAGACTGAGACATTTAAAGATGAATTTGCTTAACAAACAGTGGAACTTTTGCCATATTG
Organism: Pyrocoelia pectoralis; assembly: GCA_036250285.1. Classification (NCBI taxonomy): domain Eukaryota; kingdom Metazoa; phylum Arthropoda; class Insecta; order Coleoptera; family Lampyridae; genus Pyrocoelia; species Pyrocoelia pectoralis. Next base: position 4,987,973 of record CM070077.1, on the reverse strand, counting down.
AGCTAAACTTAAAAAGGTTAAAATCAACTTTTTTTTTTTCGTTTTTCCACGCTTTCCGCATTTGTCATAAGTGATTTTGGAAAGGTAAATTTAAATACATGCGATCATAGATATAGTCAAGTGCCCATGGAATAATTTCGGCGATTGGGCCATAACCAATAGAAGAATTTAAAGTAAAAGGCTTAGCCAGATACTAAAACAAATCTTTGACGAAGAGGATTTATTAATGTTAAAATAGTCCTAAAAGATGCCAATCCAAAAGATTCTAAAAGACCCAGAAAAAAGATAACCACCTGACGAGTGACACTCTGAGGGGTGGTACCCCACCAGATGCGACTCTAGGTGGTGGATAGGAGAACGGCCTAAGTGAATGAGCGTAAATGACGCTTAGGGATAAGGATTAAGGGTGCTCGTCGCTTATGCAACCAAAGGCAGCATCGCCCGGTGGTCGTGTCGTGGCGAAGAGCTTGCACGGGGTTTAATGGCACCAAGGAACAAATATATTTCAGAAAGTGCCAGACAAAGAACCTTACAAAGAGGAATTAATGGTAGAATCGATTCCTGGAAGAAAATTGAGGGGGGTTATACAAAGACCGCGAAGGAGACCTTGGAACTTCTGCTTCAATCGCACTTTCCGGTGTCAAAGATCCTCACTAAAACTGACGCGGGCAAACCAATAACTCTGGAACCCCTTTTAAGTATTTCAATCCGTACAAATCCCCAGGGATGAAGGGAGGAATTTTCCCTGCTGTACTACAACAAAACCTCGACCTGTTCGCCTCCACACTATGTACGTTACTAAGGGTAAAATTGCACTGGGATACATACGTCTGGCGAGAAGGAATGTAAAAATCGTATTCATACCGAAACCTGGACGAACGCCCAAGCCAATTCGTTTAGACTCATCATGCTAAAACAAATGAACATCACAGCCTCGTTCAACGACTCTGTAGCGGTCCAGGATTCACGAGGATGTTCGCAGGGTTTTCTCCCCGCTACTATGGTGATTGATGATAGACGGTCTGCTGAGGCGATTAAGTGAGACTAACAATACCACAATTGACTATATGCCGATGACATCAGTTGTGATCCAGGAAGCTTTAAACCTATGAAAACATGGTGCAGAGAAGAGGGTTTGTCTGTTAATCCAACAAAAACGAACCTCATTGTCTTCTCACGAAGAAAAGGGCCGATAAAGGACGGCACCAAGCTACAGGTAGTGCCAAAAGGCAAATACTTGGGTATTACGTTAAACCAAGGACTGACCCTCAAGCCACACCAAGAGAAGATAGCGAACACACACAAAGAGAAGATAGCGAACAAGGCTCGGAAGCAAGTGGGGTCTATCTAACAAGATGACCCACTGGATATACACCAGAATGATTAGATCGGTCATTACATATGCGCCACTGGTGTGGTGGCATAAGGCCTTCATCCAGAAGAGCATCCAGATGCTTAGCAAGGTGCAGCGCAGGGCTTGTCTTGAAATTATGAATGCAAAGATAACGACAACAGCAGGGAGTACACAAAAGGTCGCAGTACAGGAACCAATGGAAACCACCCCTACAATAAATAATAAAAATAATCATAATAAAATAATAAAAGATAGCGAACTGAAATTAGGAACACCAAGAAAATGAGAATACCTAAGTCTGCGATGGTGTTCGAAACCAGAAGAGCATAATGGAAAGTTTGAAACGTGGTTATCGTAAAAGGAAACAGAAAAAACTTTTGGCAAGAACCAACTGAACAGGTAGATAAGGGGAGGAGATGAGCTGTTAAGAACCATTTTTGAATGGAAGGCGTACCTTTAAAAGGAATAAGTTGGTGAAGGATAATTTCATAGAGGGAACAGCAAGGTAAGAAAAAAGGACTTTTGAATGAGTGGTAAACGATAAAGGAAGAGCAAGAAGCAAAATGGAGAAAACGGTGAGGTCCTTCGTCCGAAAACGTTACTAATTTAATCCTCGCTGTTTTTACAAACATGGAAAATGGAAGAATAGAAAACGATCGCAATTGAGAAAATTGCAATGAATCCACAGTTAACTATCCTTTCCACTTTTGATGAAACATCACCAATTTTATTTTCAGCCTATAATAATGCTAGTGGTGTCTTCCTGAATCTATTTTCATCCTTATCTTGGAGCATGAACAATAAGATTTTTAAACGGAGATAAAATTGCAGTGAACATTAGTGAAAATCAGTGAGAAATGAACAAATATCATTGATATGGATGAATGACTAATATGAAATACACAATTCGGGAATTTTGTGGCACACGAGAAAACAAAATCCGTTAAATATTAAGAATCATACACACCAGTGAGATCACAACAGTGACTAAGGACGCAAACGTAAAAAACTTATGGCAGCACTGGTTGAATTAGTGCAAGGACAGTTTAGGCAAAAAAACAGTGACGAACAGATTTTTGATTCTAAGTAAACGTCTCGCTCAAACGGGCAAGCTCTGATCTGAAAAACACAATGCAAAGAAGTTCCACGTTCAGTGAGCACTTGAGAAAAAGTTAACAATTTAATAAAAAAACAATAAGAACACTTACCGGACTGTAGTTGAGAGGTGCTCGACTAACTGCAATTGCTGGAAATCCAGATGGTTGCGGGCTCGTGGCCTGCACGTAACCCACATTATCACCAGCACTGCTACTGTACATATCTATAGTAGGACCTGGAGAATTAGCTGACGTTGGAAAACCACCACGTGTATTAGCTGCCGTATGAGGAGAGGCTGGGGGACCAAATCCTTGAGCAGCAGCTGCAGCGGCTTGATAATTATTCATTACTGAAACGAGAATTTCGAATTTTAGTTCTTTCTTTTTTATTTGGTCTCTCATTTCCTTTCTTATTTTTTTTTTGTTCTTTCTTAATCAAAATTAAATTCCAAAAATCGATCTCCCCACCTCTCTTCATTTTACTAGCTTTTGGATTCGTCACTACTTTTATCAAACATAAAAATATTAGTATAAGGTGTATTTGCTACTAATCTATATAACTACAAAAAGTGATTCTAAAATATAGAAACAAAACAAAAAGAAAATGCGTGAAACGCGAAAAAAAAAATTGTATCGCTTCTGCGTTCTTTTTTTTCCTTTCAATTTCGCATTTGACCCCTTCTTTCCCCCATTTTCTACTTTTTTCTTTTCCCATTCTTCCTTCAGTGAAAAATTCCAGTTGCAAGTTTGACAGGTTCTCAGTATGGGTTTTCAAGTTTCTAGTTCTAGTCTAAGGTTTGCACTTAGTCCCTCAAGTACCAAATGTTTCCTTCAGCTTTCAGCTTCCAATTCCCCTTCAAGTTTGCAATTTCGCGGTTGCAATCCGTATTATATTTCAGTATGAAATTTATAGTTTTAAGCAATTTTAAATTCTTTAATTTGCAGCTTCCAGTTTTCGGTTCTCAATCTGCAGTTTCAAGTTTAAAGCCCACGATTTCAATTTTCTAGTTACAGCTTGCAAGTGTTCAGTTCCAAATTTCAAATTAGACTTTCAGTCCAGTTTCAAGTGTGCAGTGCTTAAAAATTCAGATTCAATTGTCATCTTTCACAAATGTAGTTTCCAGTCCCAAAGTTCGAGTTTCAAGTTAGCAGTTTATAGTTTCGGATACAAGTTTACAGTTTCACTCTTGAACATGTCAATTAAGTAAGTGTCCAGTTTCAAATTTGAAGTCCAGTTTTAAGTTTCTAATAATTGGTTTCAAGTTTCCGGTTTGCAATTTTAGCGTTGAAACATTCAGTTTATTTGAATTGTTAGTTGAAAGATTGTTGCTTCAAATTGCAAGTTGATTCAGATTCGCAATTTTCCTTTCAAGTTTTGAAATTTTAAGCTCTTCAGTTCTGAGCTTCAAACTTTTAACTAGTTTCATTGGCGATTCACGTGTCAAGCGTCCCGTCCTTGGTTAGCAGTTCCTTCCCAAATGTTGAATTCTTGAAATTCAGATTATAATTTCAAATTTCAACGGTTCATTTTTAGCTCTGGTAGTTTTAAATTCCGTACATGTAGTTTGCATTTTCTCAAGTGGAAAGCTTCAAGATTCACCATTACTATTCATGATCTTCAATCTTTAGCTTGTAATTTGCAGTTTATAGCCCTTAATTCAAATTCTTGTTTTCAATTTTACATTTTTTTGAATTTTAAGTTCTAGTTTTTAACTTACACAGTTAACACTTTGAAGCTTCAAATTTAAAACTTACAGTATTTTAATTTAATTTAATTTTAATTTCCAATTTAAAATTTCAAACTTGCAGTATTCAATTTGAAATCTCAAATTACACGAATATTCTTGTTTTAGTTTGCATCTTTCAATCTCATTTAGTTCGTATGTTTCCAGTTTGAAGCCTCAAGTTTCAAGCTTTTAAATTCTAAAAGTTCGCAGGTAACTCAAGCTTCAAGAATTAAGTTTATGGTCATCAATGACAATGTTTATAGTTCGTAGTTTCAAATTTAATGTAACGATTTATTGCACTTTGGAGTTTAGTTTGTCTTTTCAGTTAGCAGCTTATAACAATGGCGATTCAAGCTTCATTTTTCCAGATTCAAGCGACAAATTTCATGCAACTAGTTTGCATTTGAATGTTTACGTTTCAAGCTTTTAATTTCAACGTGGGAATTTTAACTTTTCAGTTTGATTCTACATATGCCATAAATCTAGATGTCATTAAAGATTCAAGCTTCATGTCACACCTTTCGATATTAAATTGCAAATTTATGGATGGATTGGAGTTTAAAATCTGTGGCTTCAAATTTAAAGCTTACATGTTATCACGTTTACAGTTTGGGGCTCAAGTTGGCTTCAGTCTACAGTTTGTAGTTGCAGTTTTTTCATTTACTTTATACTTCAGTTTTCAGTTTTCAAAGTTCTTGCACCTTTTAAGTTCCAGTTCCAGCGCACAGTTTCCAGTTTACAGTGTTAAGCTTTCAATTTGCATGTACAAGCCAGTTTCTATGATACAGCTTCCAGTTTGATGCCTCAAAAATTAGACGAATTTCATTTTCAGCAGTTTTGCAAGTTTCGAATATTGTCTTAATGTTTTTCAAATCTCTGTTTCTAGTTTTCACGTTTCAACCTGAAATTTGAATTTAGACAAAGATTTTGGTTCAACAGTTTGTAGTTTCAAATTTCAATGTAATAGTTCACCAGTTTTCAGCTTGTAGTTGAATTCGTATGTTTGTATTTGAAGCTTCCAGTCTTCAACTTGAAGCCCTAAACTTCAATGATTATTTTATACTTCAGTTTTCAGTCTTCGAAGTTCTTGCACCTTTTAAGTTCCAGTTCCAGTGCACAGTTTCCAGTTTACAGTGTTAAGCTTTCAATTTACGTGTACAAGCCAGTTTTTATGATAGAGCTTCCAGTTTGATGCCTCAAACTTAGACGAATTTCGTTTTTCAACACTGTCTTTATGTTTCAACCTTCGAATTAAAATCTGTGTTTCTAGTTTACACCTTTCAACCTGAAATATGAAATTTCAGGCATAAGATTTCAGTTTAATAGTTTGTAGTTTCAATTTTTTTTTGTAACAGTTCACGGTTGCATTTTCAGTTTCCAACTTGTACAACAATGAAATTTTGGTGATTTTTGTAGTTCAACGGCCATAAGAGTTTCACTTCTTCCAGTTTAAAACCTACAGTTTTCAGTCTTCGAAGTTTTTGCACCCTTAATCTCCAGTTTTTCAGTGTCTAGTTTCAACTCCAATTTTTGATTTTTCAGTCTTCAATGTCCAGTTGTTATCAGACCTTCAAAGTTTCAGCTTCAAGTTTACAATTTGAAAGTTCAAATTTCAAATTTCCAATTTAGAGTTTCAAGTTTTTAGTTTAGAATTTTGGGATCCGTGTTCAGGATAGTGGAATCGAAATTAATCGTTTTGGGCAATATTCATCGTTCAGCTGTCTTCTTTTTGGCACTTTCGGACAAATACACGGTCTTTAAAGGAATCGCACTGATTTTTTAGTCTCTTCTGTTCAATACAAGGAAGTGGTAAATGCCAACTTTTCGCATAATTTGAAGCTCCCAGTCTTTAATTGGAGCCCGAAACCTTATCGATTTATCCAAATTTCCTTTTTTAAAACCTACAGTTTTCAGGCATCGAAGTTTTTGCATCCTTAATCTCCACTTTTCAGTGCCCAGTTTCAGCTCCAATTTTTGATTTTTCAGTCTTCAATGTCCAGTTGTTATCAGACCTTCAAAGTTTCAGCTTCAAGTTTACAATTTGAAAGTTCAAATTTCAAATTTCCAATTTAAAGTTTCAAGTTTTTAGTTTAGAATTTTGGGATCCGTGTTCAGGATAGTGGAATCGAAATGAATCGTTCAGCTGTCTTCTTTTTGCCACTTTCGGACAAATAATTTGAAGCGCCCAGTCTTTAATTTGAACCCCCAAACCTTATCGATTTATCCAAATTTCCTTTTTTAAAACGTACAGTTTTCAGTCTTCGAAGTTTTTGCACCCTTAATCTCCACTTTTCAGTGCCCAGTTTCAGCTCCAATTTGAGATTTTTAAACTTTCAGTCTTCAATGTCCAGTTGTTAATTTTAGACCTTCAAAGTTTCAGCTTCAAGTTTACAATTTGAAAGTTCAAGTTTCAAATTTCCAATTTAGAGTTTCAAGTTTTTAGTTTAGAATTTTGGGATCCGTGTTCAGGATATTGGAATCGAAATGAATCGTTGGGTAATATTCATCGTTCAGCTGTCTTCTTTTTGGCACTTTCGGACAAACAGACGGAATCTCACTCATTTTTTAGTCTCTTCTGTTCAATACAAGGAAGTGGTAAATGCCAACTTTTCTCATAATTTGAAGCTCCCGGTCTTTAATTTGGAGCCCGAAACCTTATCGATTTATCCAAATTTCCTTTTTTAAAACCTACAGTTTTCAGGCTTCGAAGTTTTTGCACCCTTAATCTCCAGTTTTTCAGTGTCTAGTTTCAACTCCAATTTTTGATTTTTCAGTCTTCAATGTCCAGTTGTTATCAGACCTTCAAAGTTTCAGCTTCAAGTTTACAATTTGAATATTCAAGTTTCAAATTTCCAATTTAGAGTTTCAAGTTTTTAGTTTAGAATTTTGGGATCCGTGTTCAGGATAGTGGAATCGAAATGAATCGTTCAGCTGTCTTCTTTTTGCCACTTTCGGACAAATAATTTGAAGCTCCCAGTCTTTAATTTGAAGGCCGAAACCTTATCGATTTATCCAAATTTCCTTTTTTAAAACCTACCGTTTTCAGTATTCGAAGTTTTTGCACCCTTAATCTCCAGTTTTCAGTGTCCAGTTTCAGCTCCAATTTGTGATTTTAAACTTTCAGTCTTCAATGTCCAGTTGTTAATTTCAGACCTTCAAAGTTTCAGCTTCAAGTTTACAATTTGAACGCTCAAGTTTCAAATTTCCAATTTAGAGTTTCAAGTTTTTAGTTTAGAATTTTGGGATCCGTGTTCAGGATAGTGGAATCGAAATGAATCGTTTTGGGCAATATTCATCGTTCAGCTGTCTTCTTTTTGGCACTTTCGGACAAATACACGGTCTTTAAAGGAATCGCACTGATTTTTTAGTCTCTTCTGTTCAATACAAGGAAGTGGTAAATGCCAACTTTTCGCATAATTTGAAGCTCCCAGTCTTTAATTGGAGCCCGAAACCTTATCGATTTATCCAAATTTCCTTTTTAAAACCTACAGTTTTCAGGCTTCGAAGTTTTTGCATCCTTAATCTCCACTTTTCAGTGCCCAGTTTCAGCTCCAATTTTTGATTTTTCAGTCTTCAATGTCCAGTTGTTATCAGACCTTCAAAGTTTCAGCTTCAAGTTTACAATTTGAATGTTCAAGTTTCAAATTTCCAATTTAGAGTTTCAAGTTTTTAGTTTAGAATTTTGGGATCCGTGTTCAGGATAGTGGAATCGAAATGAATCGTTCAGCTGTCTTCTTTTTGCCACTTTCGGACAAATAATTTGAAGCTCCCAGTCTTTAATTTGAAGGCCGAAACCTTATCGATTTATCCAAATTTCCTTTTTTAAAACCTACCGTTTTCAGTATTCGAAGTTTTTGCACCCTTAATCTCCAGTTTTCAGTGTCCAGTTTCAGCTCCAATTTGTGATTTTAAACTTTCAGTCTTCAATGTCCAGTTGTTAATTTCAGACCTTCAAAGTTTCAGCTTCAAGTTTACAATTTGAACGCTCAAGTTTCAAATTTCCAATTTAGAGTTTCAAGTTTTTAGTTTAGAATTTTGGGATCCGTGTTCAGGATAGTGGAATCGAAATGAATCGTTCAGCTGTCTTCTTTTTGACACTTTCGGACAAATACACGGTCTTTAAAGGAATCTCACTCATTTTGTAGTCTCTTCTGTTTAAGACAAGGAAGTGATAAATGCCAACTTTTCTCATAATTTCACACATTGAATTGATAATATCTTTCAATTAAATGCACTCGGTAATTAGAATGGATGTAAAGTGAACGCATTCGCACGGTAAAAGTAACGTAATTACAGTCGGGGTATCGGCTTTAAAATAACACACGGCATGTGAGTGATTTATGAACAATATCTAAAATTTGCATCTGCAGTTTTCCATGCATGAAAATCTCTCTTGACTGGGTGAAAAATGGCGTAATTCCAATTAATATTCATGCACTTTTTTTTTACTACTGTTCGAGCGTGTATCTTAGTGTTAACAATGAAAGGTACAATTAGTGTCAGTTAAAATGAAGGGGGAGGGGGGGGGGAGGTGTTAGAGGAAGAGAATGGATGCAATTACCTGACAAGGCCTGAGTCAATAGTGGAGTATTATTATTAGGTGTGAGCTGTCCATTGGTTAGGTCCACTGAAAACACACAAACAGAGGGAATTAATTCATAAAATCAAGGCTAGTTTGCTACATGCTACATGTTTTTGTATGAACGTGTCCTTATTGTACGAAAAGTGATCTCGTATCGTAACACTTTTACGACCAAAAACCTTTATTTGTGGAAAGTCACGGGATGATTGTAATAGATGTGTAGACATGTACCGTTCAAGGTTTTATAGAAGTTTTGATGGATGAATGGGGAAGGTGTAGGAGAAAATGGGATGCCGCTCGAACATCGGTCCCGATTCATCTATCACACCCGACAGCTTTTAATATAATACAACCTTGTCGAGCGAGAATCCACCGAGAGAGAAAAATAGGAATTTTCATTTTAAATTTTGAGTTAAAGGTTTTCGGCCCTTCGTGTCTCCATGTTTTGTGCGTGTCAGATTAAAGTTGACTAAACTGTTATAAAATGCATAGGGCTATATAACGCTAGTGTAAACAAGTACATATAAAACACGATTTGCTAAACACCGCACTAGGCACTAAAGTGTCAGAAGGGCCGCGTATATTTGGTCTTCGTGACACTTCATTACTATTCTACACACCACGTTACTACTATAGGCACACTGAAGTTATATAAAGATGTCTTATCAACTATGTAAATATATAAAAGACTATTCATTTTTAACAAACTAATAAGAAATTGTAAAACGCCTTTGTTATTTAACTATTCTACGCCCACTACTCTAGGCTGCTCCGAATTAGCGCTGAAATGTTACAAAAAATTTGATTTAATAAAAAAATTCTAAACTAATTGCATAGTAAATTAGCACCACCAAAGGGTGATAATATTTAGCTATGCAACTAAGCTACGTTAGTTATAATCTACGTATCTACTACAACTATTATTTAAACATCGATTTTGTTAGTAAACTAAACTGATCACATGACTGCTATAATTAAAGACGGTCTAAAGAGTGTTACTCGCCCCTCGTTTAGTGTTGAATCGCAGTAGTCCACTTCGGCACACACTTGCTATAAAAACACAACCCCCTTCCTAGGCAAATTCACACTTGAATCACGTCAACTGAACCTAATAAATAATAATAATAACTCGCGCGCCATTCTTGACATCATTCAGATCTGTCTTTTTACTAATTGAGACTATCAATTTGTTAGGTGTCATTGCCGATTTTAATTGAATCCGTTATTTATGGAGGTATTCGGGGGTCGTATTATATATATATATATTTCTATCTAATTTATGACTGTGAAATATTGTCAGTCGACAAAAATTGTACAGTAACAGCCGTTATGGGAGTTGGGAATATTTTTCTAAACGTTAATGATCAAAACGTAGCTCGATTTTTCATTTGCTTGTGTCCTAGAAGTTTTTGTAAATTGAAAAACTGTCCGATAAATCAAAAACAGTGTTCAACTAATTCGGGCAAATATCGCAAAAAAACGAAACTTAAAACTTTTAGAGTATACCACAAAACCGATTTAAGAGAATGAATCGGGTCAGAAGTCGAACGTCGATATTAAAGAAGAGAGAGTGATAGAAATGGACTACTGTAGAAGAAAACGAAATGGGGGGAAAGATGGAGCAGCAAAGTGGCAAAATCCTTAATATGCTAATTAAACTAACTCGGGACATGAACGAAATAGAAAATGAACAAAGACTAAAGGAATAAAACAAGAAGATAAACGGAAGATAAAGAAAAATAAAGAAATGGAAAAAGAAGAAACATAGTTAGAAGAAGGAATAAACAAAATGCAAAAGGAACACATGGTTATCAGAGAAAGAGAAATAGAGAGACAGGAGCAAAACATTAAAAAAAATAGTACCTACCTATAAGAATCTTAGCCAAACTAACTAAAAAGCGAAAAGAGTATTTAAACGAAGGAACGGATTGCCTTTACGCAAAGTGTTGAAGATACAGAATAAACAAAGTTCAAAAACAAGAAACTGAAGAATAAAAATAGCATAGAAAAGAATTAAGAGAACTCGGCGAAAACAATGAAAGAAAAAACACATTGTCCTAAAGTTACGAATACGGAAGAAAGATGAAATAAAATTGAAGCGAAATAAATAGCAAACAAAATACTTACTCAAGGATGAGAAACACAGAGACATGACTAAAACTTTTTAAAAAGAATAAGAGTAAGAATGGATAAAGTCCAAAGTAAAGAGAACATCGCTCTAAAACAAAGAGTTGAGGATACGCAGAAAGAAGAAATAAAATGTAAAGAAACCAAATAGGAAACAGCGCAGTTATCTAAGGAAGGGAAGTAGGGAGACAGGACCAACACATTTTTAAAGAAATGGTATAATAATGTTAGCTAAACTAACTAAAAAGTGAAATAGAAACAAAATGAAGAGAACTCGAGGCAAAACAAGAGAATACTAACATAAAGCACGGAGTTGACGATGCAGAAGAACGTCGAAAAAGAAAAAAAAAAGAATGGAAATAGAGACACCGGATCAAAACATTTTAAATAATGGAAGGAATGTATAGAGTCTTTAGCTAACGAAAGTAATGAAGAATAAAAATAGTATAATGAACCAAAGAGAATATTGCGCTAAAGAAAAGAGTTGACGACAAAGAAGAAAGAATAAACAAAATTGAAAAAGAAAAAGAGAGCAACAACGGATATAGAAGAATGAAATGGTATAAGAATGGACAAAGTCCTCGCTAAATTAACTAAAAAAACAGAGTATAGAAAGAAATTAAAATCGGTGAAAAAGAATGAATGAATAAAACAGAAGAATGTCGCTCTAGATCAAAGAGTTGAAAATACGGAAGAAAACAAAATGGAAAAAGAAAAAAAGGAGAAACAACGTAATTGTTAAGGAAATAAAAAAAAGAGGTATAGGGCCAAAACATTCGAAAAATGTCAACATTACATTTCAGAAACTAATGATAAATGGGGAAGGATTAAATTTGAGCAAACGGGAACAGAACGGTTGACACGAAAATAATGACAACGTCGGTAATTAAAAATTAATATACAAACTTGTAAGGGGTACGTAAGAGGGGGCAATTGAAAGGTGTTAATAAAGGAAATAAATCAGAATACACTGCATATTACCGCAATTTAGGAAAATAAGTCAGCGGCGGACACGCGGACAAAAACTATGGTGTCACCCCTATTCTTCGATATAAAAAAATTTATAAATTGTAAAACTTAATGAACATTTGACTTATACCATAATATGGCATAAATAAACATGTCATCCCAAATTGATGTTATTCCCAAATGGTGTCACCCGGAGCGAACCGGTCTCCTTGCCCCCCCCCCCCCCCTAGCTACGCCACTGAAATAAGGGGTACTACGGTCTGAAACATGGAACCGATATAACATTACTTAAGAGTAGTGGAAGATATACAATACTGGGAAGAACAAATGGAATATTAAAATCAGATTATTAAACGCGAGCATATCAAGAGAATCTATCCACAGTTGAACAAGAAAACACAGAAATAAACTAAAACAGCAATATTAAGTGCAAATGAAGAAGTGTAGTTAGGTACGCGAAAAAAGTTTTAAAAATTGGTTTGATGAAGAATGTGAAGAAAGAGCGAATGCAATTAGATAAATTTTGTTAAAGAACAGTAGCGACAGTACAGTACAGGAAGCAAGGAAGAATAATAAAGAAAGCATACAGAGAAGTATATAAGTAGTAGATTGAAGACAAATAAATCAGGAAGTTAAGAAAATAGGAATGGGATACCAAGAATAATATAATGTTTATCAATGTGGAAATGGCAGTGTAACAAGTGACACAAAACAAATTATTTCACCAATGAAAAGGAAAATCAAGAAGGAGAAAACGCAAAGTAGGAGGAAGAAGTAGGAATTTAAAAAACAATCCAGGAATATCAGGAATAACAGCCGTAACAGGCGTACGCTAAAATAGATCGAAATCGAATGAGAAAATACCCAAAAATTCTGGTGAACCTCACAAGAATGACCTTAAAAATGATAAAGGTAGCAGCAAGAAACAAAAAACGAAGAAAAATGGTGCTTAAAAGAATAATAGATGAGGCAAAGGTATGGATTAAAAATAAACCAGGAGAAGTGCACGTGAGTTTAAAATTCCAGAGAATAAAAAAGAAGACCAAGACACAAAGACAAGAACAAAAAAATAAAGAGAAGAATTTACAGAATTAAAATGAGACAGTAATATGAATCTTCAAAAATTGGTTGCGGAAGAATGGACGGTTGGAAGAGAACATGGTAAGGGAGATGTGTTAATACGGAAAATGGGTAAAGCAGAAGAACAAATAAGGAAATTGAAACTACATATAAGGAACAGAAAATAACGACGTTGATTATAAAAATACAGAGAATAAAGATGACTAGGACAGAAAGAATGGTTTTAAATAGAAAACCCTGCTGAAAAAAGACGAAAATGAGTGCGTAAAAGAAATTTCCAAATACAACAGAATGGGAGAAAGAAGGACACTTAAGTATGAATTAGTGCAAATGTTAAAATAATATGTAGAAACGGTAATGTAAGTCCTAGGCCCTAGGGCAACAAGGCGTGTGTGCAGGTGTATGCATAAATAAAAATCAATATTCATTATATTATACTCTATTGACCGAATGCGAGAATTCCACTTATTATGCCCTGCCCAATGACAAAGTTCGATTGTTAAGTAACAAGCACGAAATTTAAAGGATTCAAAAATATTCAAAATTGTTGCAAAATGACTCGTTAAATGCCATGCTCGCACAAATTACGATAAATGCTCTTTCGGTTTTAGCGAAAATAACTGCAATGTTAACTATCCCATACAGTTAGATACCAAAAAACTTAAGTAAACTTGGAAAATACAGTATGTTTGTATTTAGAACATATGGATACTTAATACCAAGAAAAGGTAGCAGCATCAGTAAGGAAGGGTTAATATAAAAGTGTAGTGAAACATTTTTGAAATTAGCGCCATCGAAATTTAAATCTTCGCAACACAAAGAATCTGCGAAAAACGAAGAAACAAAAAACATTGAAAAATGGAGAAAAGTTGATTACGAAATAGAAAGGAAAAATTTCAAAATTTTCGTCCTTCGAGAAAAAAAAATTTAAAAATTGCCCAAAAAAATCTAGATAGATCCTAAAACAAACAATAAACTATTATTTGTTGGGCCTCGAGCTCACCTTAAGCGTTCGTGCAAAAATGAACTTATTCAATGTCTTCTTCTTCTTAGAAGAAAAGGTGAGTTGGGGTGTATCGTAAAATTTCAGTTTTGGCCACAAGTAATGCCACCGTTTCTTCTCATTCACGCGGAGATCTTCATTTAGCAATTAATTAAACGGAAGAGGAAGAACATTTCACAATACATCAAAATGCAGCAATTTCAGCAAAATTAAGCAAACGTTTTCGGAGCAAAATTGCCACCACCAGAAGCTTCTGTGTTTGGCATTTCTCATGAGAAATTTGCCAAGTTTATTGGATGGTCCATAAAGTAAAATAAAATAAGGTAAGTATAAGATTATAGAGGTTCTATGACTTTTTCTACATTTACTCCAAACATTTGCACGGATTAAATGGAGGTTAATTTGTGAAAGGAATTTTGAAAATTTGAACAGTTTTCATTATGATTTCAAGGAATCGCTCAGGAATTAATTATAAAAATAGAAATAATTCCAAAATTCATTCGTACTATTTCGAAATGGAAATTTCATGGCATTAAACAAGTTCGAAATGCGATTTACAAATTGCATTTCATCCAAAAGTACTTAACAACGAATAAAAGACTTTCCACCATTTTAGAGAATCCTTCCACATCAGTTTGGACGATCTGCAAACAATCTACTTTCTTTAAGATATTATTTAAATGAGATAGATCTTTTTTTTACGATCTACTGACGTAGCCTTTTTAATTTTTTGAACTAGAGAGTTTCTTTAAATTGAAGATACCATATTTGCATATCGCATGCGTATCACGTCGAGGTCGAATCATAAATAATAAGATTTATCGAAATACCTTGGCAGGCAAGATTGACTGGAGAAACATTATACAGATGGAAAGACAGTGGGAGATCTTCGCCTGGTTCTTTTGCGATCAGATAAGTGAGATCTTTGGAATAAAATTGCAAATAGGGTTGATTATTTTGGAAACAAAGATGCTGGTTGGGAAAAATTTCCCACAATTTAATGCGATCGCATCCATAATATGTCAAACACAGTATTTCAAAGGGATTGTTAATTTTTGGGAATTTCGCAAAAGTGGCAGTCGTTCTTCTGTAATTTAAATAAAATGAAAGAAAAAAGGCTATACTTAAAAGCTCTACAAACCAAGAAAAAGATGGAAGCACGGAAGAAGAGCTGAGAATTCTCTCAATTTTTTGCTTGTTTCAATTTTTAGCCTTGAGCCTATTTTGTATTTACACGAATTACTAATTTAATAATTACTTAAATCGACCAAAATTGAAGTGAATTAATTACTTTCTTTGGCTAAATGCATCCCACAAAAAACCTAATCATTTTAGTGTCACACTCTAACTAAAAAATACACAAATAAGCGCCGCCAATGATTTATCGAGAACATGATACTATCACCCATTCACTAGAATGGGGAATACTTCAGTAAAATGCGGAAGAAAGAAAACTTGGCACAGAGGTAATTTGGATGTGGAGACATCGGCCAACTGCTTCCTGGCGGCGATTTTCCAAACTGACCGCCAGTGGACAGTGGACACTCGAAACGCAACAGAAGTTAGATAAAGTTTGCTGCTGAATGCTTTGAACGAAAACATCCCTTTTTCTTCAGTTTGGCCGATGGATCCACATCCAAATCTGTTTGTATTATATCGGTCTACCTCTGTGCCAAATTTGGAGCTTTTATCAAAAAGATGCCGAAAATTGGAAGGAAGAATGAGGAAGTAGTGGGAAAGGGTGTCTGCTGGAATATTTAGATTTTGAAAAAGAGATAGCTTGTTAAGAGATGAAAACGTGGAGGAGGATAGAGGAGGTAAGTTGAGGAGGTTACCAGAGAACTGACACATGTGAAGAGGAGGCGTCTATGAATTTTACCCAATTATTACTTCCCATTAATTAAGTATGACCCCCCCCTCCCCCCTCCCAAAGATCTCCCATCAATCTCTTTCTTACGTTAACTCTAGTAAGTAGTTTTCAGAAATATAACTATAACTAAAATGATTAAGTTTTTTGTGGGATGCATTTAGCCAAAGAAAGTAATTAATTCACTTCAACATAAGCTTGCAAACATTTATTAGGGCATAATAAGCGGATTTGAATAATAAATATAATAATAATAAAATAGAAGTTTTCGAAACCAAAAATGATAAATACATATACATAAAAAATCGTAACGAACAAAGTTTTATCACTCCAAATATGCGTATAACTTGAAAAGTAACGCGCAATGAAATATGTATGAACCGTGTAGGTAGAGAAGCATTCCGTAACCGAATAGAAAGAGAAAATAAAAAAGAATTTCTGTATGTTAAAAGAGAGAATATGTATTTTATTTTTGATTTTTTTTTTTTAAAAGAGGTGAATTCTCGGGCACGGCAAGCCGTTTTAATGAACTCTTGCAATAGTTATAAAGGTACGGCCTGGGGTATCGTTTTGGGCAATACAATCTTGAACATGGCTCAAGTGTGAATTTGCGAACGCAAATGAATTTGTAAAAAGTAAAAATGCAGACGATATTCTTAATAATACAGCTGTTTATTTTTTTTTTCTCTTCACATATTGCTTAAAATTTGTCGTTGACTTGCAACAAGCAACAATCTCAAGTGAGATTAAACATCAAAAATACTTAATAGTAATAATAATAATAATAATAAGACAGTCAGTCACACACCTTACTCTCAATAATATTAGGTACCAACTTTGGTAGAATCGCATTCACATTTATATATGTATATATATAGTAATAATAATAATAATAATAATGATTAATATCACTTTTACACAGTTTTCAGCGTGAATTGCACATTATGTATAAGGTTTCGTCATGCAGATCAATAACGGACCATGGAATAACAACTTTGGAACGCGTTTAGTTACAATTAAAGACGTTACAGTCAAGAGGTGTGTCCTTTATTGAAATGCACGCCAACAGTCGAATGCTTGCAGGTGCATAATTAAAGGACGACAGTAAATAGCACTTCCGTAAGTGCTACCATTCGCGACACTTAAGTGATTAAGTATTTGGCTACACTTTAACTTCAAATTAAGCCTAATTTTTTTTTTAAATCGAAAAGCGTTACTAAATTGAAAATTAGGCGTAATTTGTTAAGCCATAAAATAATGAATGAACCACATTTTCCTTCTCTTCCAGAAAATTACACTTACAATCAATTCGAAGGCTTTTCTAATACACAAATTACAAACTCAAAATGAATAAGGTAACCAGTAACTTTTTGAGTACCTACTTAAGGTGCATTTTATTCGAAACTAAAGAGGTGCCAAGTGTCGTTAACATATCCCTATTCAATAAACAGGCAATAGTTAATGACACCATGAAACTTTTTCCAATGTTCTGGAAAGATTATGTTCAAACAGAAAAGAAATTACTAACTGGAGCTTTAATTTCAAATCCTTCTACAATTTTTGTAAAAAAAGCATGTAGAAGAATTAGGAATGTTCGTACCACAAGAAATTGTGTTCTAAACCACACTTCAGGTGTCCTATGGATATATTCAAAGACAATTGGTGACAAGCTCCACTGATTACAACCACTAATTACCTAGTGCTAATTACATAATTTCAGAAGTGAGTCTATTTGAAATTATTAATAAAACTTGCTTAATTAGAACGCACTTCAAATTCTATTCTATAATTATGTTAAATTAGACAAATAAGCAATATTATTGTTTAGTGTAGAAGCAATAAGCACTTATATTTGTCTGAAAAAGTATATTAGACAGTTGGAAATTAATTATAATATGTAATAATTTTAGAATCATTTAAGAGAAATTTAAGCTATACGTCTGTAAGAAACTCCACCTACTAATTAGCTAGATCTTAAATTTCAAATTAAGAAAAATGGCAGTGTATCAAATTTTAGATGGTTCGCAAAGAGTTTTTGGATGAAATGCTATTAGAGCTACTTCAATTTGAAATATTTTCGAATCGGTACTTAATGCCCTTAGCCAGTATAATTATGTAGTACATACTGTAAGAAAGTGCTGGATATTAGACATTCTGTGTAAAGCAAACCACCTACTCATAAAAAACTATTTCAATAATTTTACTACTTAGCGGGGGGGGGGGGGGGGGGGGGGTCGTGAATTACCTACAAATAAACCTGCAAAATTTAACTCAGTCCAAACATGCTGTTTATACGAGATAATTAAATTAAGTAATTAGACTAGCAACGTACTGTTCGATCTTTCGAGCTTTGGGTTTCTAGATGTTTTAGTTCCAATCATACCTTTAAAAATTAGTTTAAATGTAGACTTACTTTTAAATGATTACCAGTTGCGAAGTTAACTGGCAATAAAATTAATTACTAATTTAATCCGTTGGATTATAATTAGTTCAAATTGGAAGCAATTAGTGAAGATGCAAGACGTATTATATACAGTATTATGTTAGTTAGAAATAATTTAAGTTGCACTTCAAAATTATACAAAATGATACTTACTTCAAGTTATTAATTATTAATTAGGCTCTAGTGATTGATTCAATTCGATTTTTTTGGTCATTTTAATGAAATTGGTAGAAACATAATTAAAAATCATGACAATTTACTAATTATTTGAAATTGACGTATACAAAAAATTTGAAGATCTAGGGAAATTTCAAACACTTAATTGAATTTGCTAATAACCTCAACTTAGTACAGTTAAAAAATATTTTCACAAATTAGGGATTCCAATTATTTCAAAGTTAGTAAGAAATAATTTTAAAAATGTATTGAAAGTACCACAAAGTAGGTACCACCAAAGGATTTTCAAAAAACCAATTGTAGCAACTGAACACTGGGAAAGTCAGCAACATTTTGTAATCCAAACTACTTTAAAAAGTACGATAACATTTCCAACACGAGAATAGTTTTTTGTCTGTTTTTATTTTGAAAAACATTAACTACTGTTAAATAATTCCAAATTAAATGATCTGTGTAATTACGAGCCTTTCAAATGCATCACGAATTCAAAAATTTGCAGTAGTGGTTCCTGACTTAATCCTTAAAAGTAGGATACTAATTAGTTGAAATTACGAATTAAGGATAACTAATTTCCGTATCTGAGAATTTTCACTAAACACAGTATTCTAAAACAGACCTTAAATTGAATGAAAAAATTCTACTAAAATGCCACATACTCATTAATTAATTGGCTGCGGAATTATTGATTTAATTATCTAAAATTTCTTCCTTTTCGGCCACCTTACTGAAATCAGTAGTCCTTGAGATTAACTGTACACCTTTAAAGTCGAAACGGGGTTCCTAATTATATCTCTTAAATTTTAAATTAGCAATTTCCATTGGATAATTAATTTAATTTATCCACATTCCTCAAAAAATATTCACAGTAATTCTACTTCTTACTTTCATCTGCTAATTATACACCTGAGAAGTCTCTTTTTAAATTCAATATTGTTCATGATTTATATAACCTAATTATTGTAAAAAAATGCTCAATTATGGCATTTTAGTGTCTCTTTAATTTCGTTTGTAATTTCAAGCACCTCGGACAATGTTTAATTACCAATCTAATTTCATAATCAGCTAAATTATGGGCTTACTTTGAAAATATGAAGAATGCACCAATGCCCTTAACTGACAATAAAAATAATTAAGTTCTAATATGTTATCAACAGAAGAACTAAAGAAATATAGAAATTGAACGTTAAGTTAATAATGAATTGGGATATTAATTACGCCAAATTGGAAATATTAACAAGTGACGCTATATAATTAGTACCATCATTTCAGTTAAAAATAGAGTTTGAATTGCATTACAAATCATACTAAAATTGACAATATTCAAATTAGTAATTAATTAATCGCATAATTATTGATAATCTAAAATTCGATTTTTTTACTGAAATTAATTGTTCGTTCGCCAGCTTTTTTCAGGAGCTTTCAATTAGGAATAATGTAAGTATAAATTACTGTCAGATCAACTTCTGGCGCAACATTAGGTAATTTTAAAAGTTAAGTAAGTCCTAACTCAAAAATGATGTCAATAGTGAGGGTTCCATGAATTTTGTAAATATCAATGATAAATATGTGAAACTAATTTTTAGATACTACAGAACTTACTCAACTTGTAGTAAAAGTACCTTTAAACATCGAATATACTTTATAATGAAAGGTAACTATCAAAACTTTTAATTATGTAAGCCCTCTAATTCTAATTATATCCGCTAATTAGTACTAACTGCGCGCTCTTTTGAAATTGAATACTAATTAATAATGTCAAAAAATGACTAGCTTCGATCATGTAGGGAAATATTTAATTATACACCCAAATTGGATAATGAGCTTAATTTTTAATTTATTTTGATAGCATTATGAATGTTTAATTGGTAATATTTTGTTTCATTGTGTAATTATATTAATGAGTGAATCGCTGCCAGTTCTACTAATTGAACTGACCCTAAATTCAAATTATGTTCTAGTTTATGCAATTACTCAGGAGGATTGAGGATAGGAGATGTTGCAATTATTAGTAGTACTGAAAGATAAAGCTTATCGACAATTGCGATGCAGAACATGTTTCGCCCCCAACGAATATCATCAGGTTTATAACATGAACTAAAGAATTTGTGAGAGGCTTTCTCGATCAACTGGAGAAAATCAGTTGCCTTCTGCGTTCTGAAACGCGAAAGTGTGAATAGAGCAACACGGTTCCTCGCCAAAGCTTTGGATCTACTTTCGTGTTGCGTGTTGACTCATTAATTCACTAAAAGGCGCCAGTACTATTCTACAAATTTCAACTGATTAAGTACAGTAATTTCAAATTAAATACGAATTAAGCTAAGCTAACTATGTATTATTAACTGTTTAATTACCGCATCAATTACCAGAGGGGACCGTAAAAATCTCGACGTATAAGAGAAATTAGGCAATAAATAAAACTTTGCATTTTAAAAAGCGTAAATTAAAAATAATTGTAAGTTAATACCGTTATTAAAATTTGGAAAAATCCATAAAGAGATCATTATAAGAAAATAAAAATAAGTGCCAACATTAAAATCGCTAAAACGACGAGGAAAGTGGGATCATTTCTTTTTTCATTTTTTATGACTTATTATCTCGTAACTTTTGAGTTAATAATAAATTTTTCATCGCGATCGTTAAAAGGGAAAGCGAGCCAAAGTTGTTGTGTATAATTAATGGCGTTAACGGAAGTGCTAAATACAATAAAAGTACTAAAAGTACAAAAATATTGAACATAGCGCGCGCCGCGTTTGGGACCGCCTAGTTCGGACGTGTGCGTTATCACCTACCACCTACTACCATGCTCCTGTGAACTAGCTCAAAGAAGAAAAAAAAATTTAGACACAACTGTGCCAAAAAAAAAAGAGAATAAGAAGACCCATCCGCGGCGTGTCTTGAATGGAGGGACACGGGACGGGGCCGCGCAACGGCTGCTTCGAGGCATCGAGGTGCTGACGTGAAAAATTATATATTTCGAATAAGCGTAACAAATGTTGTATAAGTATACATCTTTTTTTTTGCGAAATTACAAAAATAACGAATTAACAATTAACAATTTATTACTTATAAGGGTAGGCTTAAAGAAATGTACGTTAAAAGGCTCAACTCGGTATGGCGTTTCCGCTCTAGAAAAATTAAACTAAGACCAACACGTGCTGAGTCTCCACCCTGTATAAAATGGAATGATATGGACAGCTTGCAAATAATCTACGAATTCGCCGATTTTTTGATTTAATTACTGTACGCACGGGGGCCGGAGGGGCGACACTACACACAAGAAACCCTAACCTAACAGTTAGCCCTACACTAAACAGACTACACCTACCTACCGTATGTTGTTTTTTTTTTGTCAACAACTGCCTAATTAGTAGTAGTTATTATTATTAAACTTTCAATAAACTTTACCTTGCGATGTGTTAGTTACTACACTACTTTGGTTAAGTTGGTTTCTGATAATGATGATAACAAAGCCCTACCGTGTATCACCAGCTAGATATGGCTAATCGACACTAATAAAGCATTTTATTCTAATTGTGGACAATTACAGTTATAGAGAGATAGAAAGATAGAGAGAAGGGTTAATTTACATATCTAGATGGTGTATAAAGTAGGCAAATATGGACGCGTGTTGTTCACAGGGGCATGGCATGCAGGCTTGCCGCACCGCTGTACACTCCTAAGTGTTCAAGCGGATACGGAAGCAGCGGCAACGGGTGGTGATGTAAATTAGCCAATGCATTACCTGTTGGATACGGTAGTCCGAAACTAGGATAGCCCGAGTAACCTCGACCGGCGGCGTAGGCCGCGTACGCGGCTGCCGGAAAACCTGAAACAGAAGAAAAATTGTATTAAATTGATATCGTTAACATTGGTCCTCGGTACAAGGTGGTACCCCTCTAACACACATATTTATAGTAATGGGACGATTTTTTCCCCAAATTCATGGCATTTTTTTTTACATAAAATTAGGCTCCAAGACCAAATCGTGCCAGGTCTTGATCTTGATCGCAAGACCTTACCAAAGATTTAGGCAATATCGCCAAATGGCTTATTTTAAGCTTTGATTCGACCTCCGAACACCCCTATTGCGATTTTCAATAAGATGGTCGTCATGTGAAATTTGGAAAAAGGTTATTGGATCGGATATCCATACCGATAACAAGTCCGTGTAAAGGAAAAGGGTAGAAGAAACATTTGCTCCTAGAACCTACACTAATCGATATGGGAAAAATAACTCGTGTCACATACTGAGTCAATCCAATATATGTGTAGAAGAGATAGGAAGCTGAATCCTGAGAACAAGACAAGAGTGAAACGACCGTCGGAAAGTCGGAGGGAAAACGATGAGCAAGAGGACCAAGAAAACAATCGAATAAACAGGCTTTAAGAATAAACAGAAGATTGGAAGAACTGATGCTGTAGATCGTGCCTTGCTTTTGATGGGACAAGGTTTCCCACTTTTTGAATGAATTGAAAGTAAACTGCCCTAAATCTACACCACTTGTTAAGGGATTATTATTCTCTCACAGTGATGGTCCCTAGTAGGTCCCTATAATCCCTTTTTAGTTTTAAATTAATCTTCTAAGGATGCCTGTGTCCTAAGTCTAAGAGCCTCCTAATGCCCTTGGATGTAATTTTCTTTCCCCAATGAATCTGTGTCTCAAGCCATTATTCCTCCTCCTCTAGTCCATTTTACGACAGTGTCCCGTCATAAAATACACATCTTTGGGTGGGGGTGACTCCTAACAGGATCTTGACGTGTCTTTGGCAAAGGAAGTTCCTCCAATATTCTATCTGGCTATTTCGTTGCCTTTCACTGCAGAATACCAGAATATACATATTGGCTTAACTTGATTGTATTATGTTAGTTGGCTAAGGTACTTCAACGCTAGATCAGAGCTCACCTCTTGCGTTCGCAAACCCCAATTGCTGCCTAACTGGCCGAAAGTCTGTATCCTTCCGCCCATAAATTCCCATTGACACTCGTTTCCAATTCAAGCAGTGTGACTATTGCGAAGAAGGTGGTAGAAAGCTGAATTTAGTTTTTCTTATTCCACTTTCATTGAAAGAACCAAGAATACATAAGAGATCCCAAGTGTTCGTCGCCTTTTTTCCAATTGCAGTATCATCATTAATCACAACGGTACTGATCACGGCTCCTAAGCAATAGAACTTTGCTCTCATATGATAGTGTTATATCTGCAACATTGGAGCTGGTGAAACTGCAGAACAGAACCATTCCAAGATCTTCCTGGAAAACTCTAACGGGAATTTAGCAGCGTCAATAGAGTTAATTAGGGCGAAAATTGGTCACAAGCCACTGTCATCTGAATAAAAAACACCTGCACAACATGGAACTGTCCAATAACCCGTTATGCCAAGGTTATGGCGAGGAAGTAAAACGCCATAACACTTCATGTGCCAATGTGAGGCATACACAAAGGCAAGGGAAAAGATTACACAAGAGTAAGTAACTCAGACTCGTCCTGTTAAAATCCTGGACATTGTTAAAGATACAGGTATTTTCGAAGGGTACACAATGTGTGGCAGTGTGGCAGTGCAGGAACCCCTAGAAAAATAATAATAATCCCCTTGATCACTACGGTCACGAAACCTCCCCCACGAATAACATTTATTCTGATTAAATTGTAAAACGAAGTGGATAAAATTAATAAAATGATTACGCTTACGACATGTTTCGACTACTTATATGGTGTCATCATCAGGTCTAGTGTCATGGTTTAATTAGGTTAAAGGTGATGTACAAATGGAGTAATGGGCATGAATGAGGCGAAGTAAAAATCCAAAAATTACAAATTGATCATTGAAATAGAGAACGTCGAGTCAGTCCATTAAGGTTGCTAAAAAACGGAAACCAAAAAGGAAGGTCAGCCGCAGGTTATCAAGGGGAACGAATAACAATAAGTTAAACAAAGGGCGAAGCCCCAACTATATGGTGGAGCCGCATGGTTGCAAAGAAAATCCACCATCAAATTTCCCATTTTGGAATGACCAGCATGTTCAGTTCATGTTTCGGGCTTATGATTGGAAATTTCATTTTGCAATTTTCTGTTTGCGATCTGGAGTACTCATCGTCAGTATTCATGTTGGTGTTCACTCACAGTTTCAAATTGAACAACTTCAAGCTTCATTTACGAGAAGGAAGTTTGGATAATTCGTATCAGGCCTTCTTGACAAAAAATCAAATCTCGATGTCTTGTTTCGTACCGAAGTGGTTCGATCATTTGACCAAAAAGACCTGTTTATATCGACTAAAGGGGGAATGAAATTGAACCACGATAATGATCCTCGTCCCATTATCCTGAATCCTGATATGTATTCCAATAACAGTAGTTTTGGACATATCATACGTGTGCTACTTCCTTCATCCAGATCTCCTTACAACCCCTACGAACATGTTGATGTGAATTTAGATCTTCCGGATGACAGGTAAATTGGAAGATGAAGACAAATGACTTCTTCTGGTGTAGTCAGTAAGTAGAACCGCCTAGGCCATCTTATTATGCCGATCAAGTTTTAAACATCAATCTTCTTCTCATTTCTTGGCCCACATTTGATCTGTAGGTTTTTATGAGAATAATGAGAATTAATCTACAGAAAAATAATAATTTATACAACCACTCAGCGAAAGGATGTAATCATCGTTTGTTCTGCCAAATTTGGTTTTTTATTCCAAAATTTTCCCACCCTCTGTAAAAAGAACACCTGGAATGAAACCTGTAGGAGGACACATGACGTCCAAGCCGAGTCAAACGTTGGGAACTCATAAATTGAACTCTGCTGCTGGGTCGGCTAAAAAACCAGAATGGAAAGTTGAATATCCACGCGCACAAATCGGATGAGTAAAGAAAATGCGATAGTAGGATATGAATTACAAATGCACGCGAAGGATGTGGGTAAAAAATTCCTGTAAACTATAATAAGACCAATAAAATTTTAAATGGTTTTTCTGGAAATTCTGAAAGAAGAGAAAACGCAAAAGGTTCGTGTGAACTACGATCGTTCAAGTCTGCAACTGGAATGGACCATAAAAATACCAAAGGATCTCCACAACTGCAATACAGATCTCAACGTGCTCATAAATGATGCAAATCTTCATTCAAAAAAGCTGAATTTGTAATCCATGATCACAAATTTTAATGGTCACACAATGCAAAAGTAGTCGTTCTTCTTTTGAACCAAGACGATATGGCCTTCTCCTACATATCCAGACCTCTGTCCAAACTTCTGGAAGGTACTCTAATGTTTCGTTTCATAAAAGATAAGCTAAAAACATGTTGATTTTTTAGAGCCATTCAAAGATGGTAGAGTGTTGTATTTCTTTAACTGATTGAGCACTAATTTGCTTTGAACATTTACCACGGTGAAGAGAATTGTGAATCAAAAACAAGCCAAACATAGTAGGAACACGTGAATAAAACGTATCTAATTTGGTCCGTCACCTTTTAACATTCAAAGTTTTCCAAAATGTTTCGGCCATAAAAATTGGAAAATTATGGTTTCAGTCCAGCTAACAAAAAAAACACATGTAGCTGTATCGCTCGAAGTTGGCAAAATCAATTCTTTGGTTGATCAATGATAAAAGCAAACATATTACATGCGAATTCTGCATATATATGAGTACATGCAAATCGTGATGTAAAAATGGAAGCGCTAAAAATCTAACGTGCACTAAAATGTCAACATCAAAAGTCAGAAGTGGTGATATAAAGTTTTTAGGGGTGGGGGGAGTTTTTAAGTAGAAATAACGAAAATAATTACAAAAACCAAAACTGCCTTTCTCATAGAAAATCCAGCCCAATAAACATAAGAGTTAATATAAGAAAGATATTTACATAAAAAGAAAACTCAGGAGCGCCAGCCAGTTTTCTCTGAACTTTCAAATTTTGACAGGGTAGGTACATGCATAATTTTGAAATAAATAAGAAAGGAAAAAAAGGTAAAAACGACTGGTGCACCTGGTATTGTAGGTATGTATGATTTTATAATTTTATTCCTCACCTGCTGCGAACTGCTTAGAACTAATGTTTTCCATGAAGGTTTCAGCTGGTACATGAAGATGTGCGTGTTCTAAAAATTATGGTTAATTAAACTATTGCCGGTCCATGTCAAGTTATAGAAAAAAAATTAAGTCACATTTCGTTTAACCCTATCGTTTTTTTTTTGTTGCAACAATTGGATGAATTTTTTGAGAAGGGCCGTTTCGGCGAAAAACACTAAGGGTCTTATGATTGACAATGACATGTACTAAAACTATACATATACAGCTAAATCACTAGTAAGATCACTAACATTAATTAGTACACACTAAATTTTTTTTTCTTTGAAACTGCTTGGATCTATAATAGACATCAAAATCGGGCGATCAGAGCAAAACTATCTACACGTCATTTCTAGCTCGTATAAAACACAAAATAAGTGACCAAAATGTTTCTTGTCAAAGCTGACACAAAACCAAAAAGTCATTTACAATATGAAAGGTTAACCAGGAGACCGTGTACAAAATCAGGGTTGTAAGAATACCGATTAAGGTTCACAATGAACCAAAGGTGGAGAATTGAGAACTAATGAATCTTAGATTTGTTGACAGAAAATGTTAACGGAAAGATCAGGTTCAAAAAGTTAGATAAACTTTGTTTCTTTAGCTGAAATAGTGATCCAATTGTTTTTTACCAAAGCTATTCGAGGTGGAGATAAGAGAGGGGCGGTTGTCTCTTTAAAGTAGTAAAACTTCTCGTCACATCACAGTAAATCAAAAAGATTAAAAATTGCCAAGGGAAAAAGACGCCCGCACTCAAATTTTTCATGATAATACAAGATATATACAGGGTGCTTCAGAAAGATGTAGCGGGCTGTGCATAACCGGATTCTACAAGTGAAAATAAGTCTAAAATGTTCAGTAACATTTTTATCATTTCGGCTTTAGTGTAATCGTAATCAGCCATTTCTCAGAAGTCCACAATTTCCAAAATTTTTTTTTCAAAATTTACAATTTGCAAAATGGCGGACATTCAAACATTTTAAAATTTAAAGTAAAAGTAAATAAAATTAAGTATTAATACGAAGGCGTTGAAGGGCGACATGTAGTTATTTTTTTTTAATTCCGACTTTAAACGCGGAATTTAACTAAATTCCGACTTTAAACTCGGAAATTGACTATTGCCTTGTATATGTAATATCATATTACATACAGGGCGGGCCAACGAAAACAATTTTTTTGAGAAATGCAAAAACACGTCAATTTTTATATGAAGGGGGGCAACTTTTGTCATGATTTTCAACCTGAAATGATTTCATCCCTTAGCGTTGTGAGAACAACCCCTAAAATTTAGACAGGGATGATGGGGCAAGCGATACGTCTAGTTTTTTTTTTATTTTTTTTTTATTTTTACCAAAAAATTGTAGTTGCAAAAATGGAAAATGAGAAAAGCGTTTCAGGCATTTAAAAACTAAAAAAGCGGGGGCAGGTCAATTGTTTCTTTTTAGAGAAGCTAAGTATGTTTATTGCCATTTGACAACATTGTTCCACCCCTTAGGCACAGGGTAAACAACCCTTCAATTTTTAAATAAACCAAGGGTTAATTTTTTTCTTGTGCTAATCAATAAAACCAGTTTATGTAGATTCAAACTTAGTTTAATAAACGTGCCTACCCTCAGCTTCCATGCAATAGTACGATTTTGATTAAATCGTTCTCGTACATTTTGCAGCATTTCAGGAGTACAGTATCACCGCGATCTCCTGATCTCACCCCATTAGATTTATTTTATGGGGTCATGTAAAGAGTCAAGTTTATTCCACTACGTCGGAATCTTTGGAGGAGTTACATGAATACCGTCTAATTACTCCTGAAATGACATCTTGGGCGAGAGGTTCGAAGCTCGCAAAAAGGAGGTAAAATTGACGTGTTTTTGTATTTCTCAAAAAAAAATTGTTTCTAGCCAAAATCCCCTAGGTTAACTTTTCGTTGGCCCACCCTGTATGTAATATGATATTACTACTAAGTACTAAAGTACTAAAGAACTAAAAAGTACTAAAAATGTTGTTTCTTGCACAATTTAATTTTATTTAGTAGTTTTCATGGAATTTTACTTTAAAATGTTTGAATGTCCGCCACTTTAAAATTTGATAATTTAGAAAAAAAAATATTTTTGGAAATTGTAAACTTCTGAGAAATGAAAACATATGCCAAATTTCATAAAAATATGTTGAAGGGTTTTTGAAATATGTAATAATTATTTTCAAGAAAATACAAAATGGCTGATTACGGCTATACTAAGCCGAAATCATAAAAATGTTACTGAACATTTTAGACTTATTTTCATATGTAGGACCCGCGGTTATGGTTAGCTCACTACAACTGTTTGAAACACTCTGTATATGTACGCTGGGCAACAAAACAAGACAAAAAACGGCGTATGGCCTCAGGGTATAAATAAGAATCTAAACAAAAAAAGATTCGCTAAGAATCATTGTGGGAAATATTGTGCGTGGCACGGTGGTGCACAAGAAAGGATGCACGTAACACCTTACGACAGCCGACTAAACGCCAGGTTGGATGTTGGGATCGAAATCTAATGGTAGCTCTGAAAAGCGCTGGTGGGAATTAACTATTGGATTTTCTGCACAAAAATGTTCACAGAATTCAAAAATTAAGGCACCCAGAGGACGTGTATCCCCCCTCTATAAATAGAGGACACCAAATAAGAAATAAGAACTCGATAACTGAAAAGTGTCAGAAAATGTGGAACATACGAAATTCGTGGAGGAGAACAAAGATTTCAGAGCAAAAACTGAGCTGGCTCAATTCCACACTGGTTATGTACAGGGTGGTTCAAATTGGACACTTTTTTCTTATGGCAACACCCTTTATTTTAAGAGATAGAAAAAAATGGACCAAGGTGTCTGGAGCTCAATTTTAATGAGAAAATTACTGGCACAAACAGAGTTCAGCTATCTCTAATCGTTTGGTCGCTAGGGGGCGTTTCTCGAATTTGGTCGATTTCTTTAATGCTCCATAACTTTTTTATTATTAAAGATAATAGATTTTGGCAAAATCTTCTTAGAGCACTTTTTACGTAGAATCCATCGCGATAGATAGTTTTTATACAGGGTGTTTGGTTTTTTGTGTACGACCCTAAACTACATTTTTTTATACTTACCACCCTATATATTTTTGGGTTTTTGAAAAGAGAATAAAATTTCCTAAATTTTGATGTCTCACTTGTTATATTTATGTTGAATATTATTAGCAATATTTCATTTAACACATTGTTATTTCAAATTAAAAATATTTGGCGTTAATAAAAATTTTCAGATAACTAAGACATTATCGTTTTAAATCATATTGCCGTCTTTTTTTAACAATGGAAACCTAGATGTCTACAAACAAAATATTTTAATGTAGGTATAAAAATAATATTTAACAGAAATATAATAAGTGATACATCAAAATTTAGGAAATTTCACTCTTTTTCAAAAACCCAAAAATATATAGGGTGGTCCGTATGAAAAAATGCAGTTTAGAGTTGCACGCAAAAAACCAAACACCCTGTATAAAAATTGTTTATCGTGATGGATTCTACGCAAAAAAGTGCTCTAAGAAAGGTTTTTCCAAAATCACCTATCTTTAAAAATAAAAAAGTTATGGAGCATTAAAGAAATCGACCAAATTCGAGAAACGCCCCCTAGCGTCCAAACGATTAAAGATAGCCGAATTCTGTTTGCGCCAGTGATTGTCTCATTAAAATTGAGCTCCAGGCACCTTGGTCCATTTTTTTCTCTCTCTTAAAATAAATGGTGTTGACATAAGAAAGTGTCCAATTTGAACCACCCTGTACAGCTAACGGAGAGTATTTAAGGATACGGGTTGGAAAACGTCACAGACGTGATGTGCACGAATGGTGCTAAATTTTGGACGTTCGAAGGTAATCTTCTCTTTTCTGCGCAAAAATGTTCAGAGAATTCAAAAACTTCGTCAAATTTTCCAAAAAAGAGCGCCTGTCCCTGATGAAGTGTACAAATTTTCAACTTTATATATTTTATTCGGCATTTGTCTTGAATAGTTTTTATGAAACATAAATAAAAGCAATTTTTTCTGGATCTCTTTGAGTGCTCGTATCTCCATTGGAAAGCGTTTCTGAGGAATAGAACCTTGGTATTTCAATATGTAATTGAGGAACACCCTATATTAAAAGAAGAATTGTAAACTTTAATGTGGAAAAATGGGTACCAATTGAAAGATACGGCCACATAATAAACGGAGACCGATAGATCGCAGTCCTGCCATAAAAGAGGTAAAGAAGGCCATCAGAGGAATGTGTGAAAAAAAGGGCATGTTTCACTCGATACCACGTTTCAAAATAGCCAACAAATTTCGCTGGCCACCTTTCAAATCGTGAATTTTATGGTTTCATTTTCAAGGTTACCTCAATATTTTGGAAAAAAAAAACTGTTTTCGAAAAGCATTATTTTGTAAAATTCGTTCTTTCTAGACCGAGCATTTGAACTAACAGCAATACATCATCTTGTCACCGAATGACTGAATCAACTAAAATTAGGATTCGAATCTACGGTCCGTAATAATACTAATTTTAAAAAAACACCTTTTGTGTCAAAAAACACTACAAACTAACCTAAATAACATGCAATCTAGACTAAACCTAGTGCCTATAAATATATAAATCTCTGTATATTTTTAAAAAAATGGTAACTTACCGTCCGGAAGAGCTCCAAGTGACCACATAAAATCTACAAAAATAAAAAATTAACTTAGTAAATTCGTAGATGAAATTTGATCGTCAATAAAAAAAGGAAAAATATACGAAAACTATACGACACTAACTTGTTAGCATCCATGAAATTTCCTTTTTCTAATGTGTCTACACTACGGTACAAATCGGAAAAAAAGAAGAAAAAAAAAAGGAAAATTTCGAAAATAAAATAAACGACGATATTAGAGACATCTGCAAACAACATTCGACTCTATTCTACGGTACTAGAAACTACTACTTATTGGTTAGTACACATTTTTTTAGTCTCTGTGGTAAATAACTATGTGATTTTATTACATGTAGACATTAAGAAATAAAGATCTTAAGTATTCATAAAATGACTTATAAGGGTATCTTAAGAACTTTATAACTTTTGCGAAGAAACTAAATTTGCCAACTAAGTTAAACTTTGTATCTTTTACCTATAAAATATTGCACGCTCTGTAAGTATGCAAGCTACATTTATTCTAACAAACTATTTAAGTTAAGCTAATGAAGAAGATATTAAAGTTTATGGGTACCTATATATCTTGAACATAATGAAACCCGTGGGACGGGCACAGCTGTACATAAAATAATCATGTTAAGAACAAAATAATTTTTCTTAGGTAGTACATTCTTCTCGTCATCATCATCTTCATCTACCTCTAAACACTAATTTACTTACTAATTAGTATTAGTACAAGAAGTAATTCTTTTTATTTTAGTTTTAATAAACCTCCTAACTAAACTTACAAACTAAAACTACAAAAATCTCAAAAAAAGTAGCTTTCATTCGAAAAACAATGCGCAAAAATTATAATAATACGCAAAGTATTTTCGTATAAGAAAAAGAGCGTGTCTAATCTATACAAAATGGATTTGATCGCACCTTTAGTAGGCTAGAGAACATGAACGTAAACAAGGCCGGGTCGAATCCTCAGAAAGGACCAACAAGAAGGTGGCAGCCTCGCGAGACCTGAAAACGAGGAACTACTGCCCCGACTTTTCCGTGAAAATTACAATCAAAATATCTACCTAAAATCTACCTAAAAGTACAAACTAAAAGTATATAGACAGGGGGGGTAAGGGCGGGGGCAGCACTTCAATTGCTTAGCATAGACACGCCGAAATTTCATGAAAACTACGTATAATAATAATAATAATAATAATAATAATAATAATAAACCTATGGCTATGGCGAAACTTCGTTAACTTAAACGCGCGTTGCAGGCAGTCTAAAAATGTGACGGTGACGGGGGGAAAAAAAGACTTCTATCTATCTCTACAATGATATGTCTCTTTGTTTCGTCTAATCTACCAGTCTTTGTACTGATCTAACAAATTTATAGGCCACTTCTAGAAGTATACGATCACAGCTTTTAGTTATTCATCGATCCGGGGGGAGGGGGAGAGAAAACCTGTACGCGAACTTATCAAAAAATAGTTAGGTACCAAAATTTCCTTTGCAAAAGTTATATAAATATACGATAAATATAGAAGCGATATATTATCTGAAATGGACTGAAATTATTTTTTTTTTTAGTTCGAATAAATCGTTTCGTTCCTCGTGGAGTTAAAGCGTTATATGGTAGTTATCCGGAAATTAATCCCAGGGGTACCATTTCGTGAAATAAAAATGGCGTTTGTGATTAATTCGTATGGGTTTAAGGTTAGTTATAAGAAAGGAATTTGTTATATGAACTGAAAGAGATTACGTCGGAGGAATGTAATCGTTAAGTAACTTACAAACAATTAAACTACTTAGACTTTTATAAACAAACTTCAGCAGAAGGGCACACATAAAATTGGCATAACGCCTTCCAAATTCGGTTGAATAAAGCGACATAATTATCATATCATGTTGATGATTATTGAAGATATGAGCACTAATTAAATCAAGTAAGTACTAATTAATTCTCAAATTTTCGTACAAAAAAGTACTACCTATTTAAATTATACATGATTCTTTTTTCTCTAGTGCCATAATTAGTGTTCAATTAGGCGCATTTACATCTCATATCAATCACTAAATTGAAATTAGGCTATTAGCTCTAAGTATAATATGTAATTAAGCATAATACTCCTTTAGCATTTATCGAAATGTGAACGTAAATTGTAATTAAAACAACCTCGATCAATACGAAATCAAGCTTAATTAGTAACAAGTTCAAAAGGTGCGAATTCTTATAAAATTCTAATTTCAACCAACTTCAAAATTTAATAATATCGAAATTTTGATTTTCACGGCGTCCATACGGCGAATGGGTGATCAGATCAAAAAATCTACCAGAGATTTGGAATCAGCAAAGAATTTCCTATAAGATGACACAATATCCAGCTTTCTAAACACCAACATCGTGCAACGTACAGGCACACAGACATCCAGACGAATTAATTAATTAATGAAAATGTTTTTGCATTGGTTTTGTGAATAAGTATTCACTAGTTCGTCCTTTTGAAACTAGCAAAACCAAAATGACCCTCAATCAGTACTAGACTCGAGAATAATTAACTATAAGGTTACAAATTTGAAAATCCCACCCGCAGTAGAACTAATTAGTGGTGGGTAATTATAACTATGATGTTTTAGAAAGTGAAGAAGTTTACAATGAAATTACCATAAGGGCACAAAATGTACTTATGAAATATGATTCGACTTGTTACGTTTGAGATTGACTTTTTTTTACGGAATTTCTAATATGCTAATTAAGGTTATTATTTTTAATTTTGTGCAAATTGAATTTTTATTTAGAAAATGATGCTCCATTTGGATATTTTTCAAACACAATTTTGAATTCAAACTAACTACCACAAAATAATACCAACTACTCCATTCATTAACAAACACTTATGTAAAACTCAGCTAAATGAAATTAATTTCAAGTTCATGACAACTATCAGAGTATAGCACGTATAACAAAAATTAGTTATGAGTACCACTAATTATATTAAAATAGTTTAGGAAATTTTACGTACATACAACCCCATAAAGTTAATTATCATTCTTGTAATTAACCCTGAAGTGGGATTAAGGTACCAAACGCAAAATGTGTTGTTAACTAATTACTAACTTAAGCTTTGACAAAATTAGGCGCCTCAAAATTATATCGCGAGAACAACCATCCCATTCAGTTCCAGAAAGTTCTTTAAAACTACAGTTAAATGAGATTAATTTCAAGTTCATCTCTCGTCAACTTAAACTATACACAAAATTAGCACGCTCCAGTGATTTATGTTATAAGTAATTCTAATTAGATGCTTTTGAGATTTTCAAATTGGCGCGACGCGGGTAATTCCCACACAAAACAAAATTAATTATTTTGACATGATTAACTATTAAGTGAGCTTTTTAAGAAAACCACAACGTTTGGCTAAGGGCGGCAGTAATTTTTCAGGAATTAGCTGTGCCACGAATTACATAATGGTTGTCGCCATAATTTGGAAATTAAATTGTTTCACAATAGTAAAACAAACAATACGTGTACCTAGGTCAGTATAATTACTTAATTTGGTGATGCCAAAATCTTTTTAGTTTTGCTACGTGGTGAATTAATTGAATAGAAAATTTGACAATGACACTAACCGTTTCCTGATTTTTCGTTTCAGAAAGTCATACCTTTTGTTCCGATACTAACAGGACCAGATTAACGGGAGGGCTATAGTCCCGGGTCCCGTTAGATTTGGGGGCCCCATTTTAAATTTTTTTTGTAAAAAGTAAATTAATGTATTTGTTTATTTAAAATATTTTTCTAGTTATTTACTTGTAGGTACATTTATTTCCTTACTTTATATTTATATGATTTCACGTAAAGAGCCCTGGGCCCCTCAATTCTTTAATCCGGGCCTGGATACTAATTAAACTGTTTATCACTAATTATGTGTGAAATTTCTTGAAACTGCAAGCTCAACTTCTAAACTACCTATTAGACTATCAAATTGCAAATATGAAACTTGCAATACCTAGTGGAAAAGAATACATTTGATACTTGAAACTTTATAGTGCGTTTGGAAAAGAAGCGGAGTAATAAATCAGCCTGTACGGCAGATTCCAGTGCAGTAGATGAGAAAACTATATATTGTAAATAAATTCTAATTTATTAATTGTATTGTATGAAGTGTTATTGTTCACTCTTTTACAAATTAGCCACTTTCTACGCCTATGAACCCTTTTCCGAAGATTTAGCTGGGAGCTTAGTGAGGGTATCCTATTGTCAACGCGGTCATTTTTAAAGGGTCTTCTATTGTTTAGTGGTCTTAGTACGAAAGAAGCGTCATTTTCATTTTATGTTTCCGATATTTGCAAAATTTATTATTGAAAACTGATGTGCCGCTCGTATAGCAAAAATACCATACTATACTTGAAGTAGTTGATTTATTACTCCGGTTCTTTTCCAAACGCACTATAACTCAGTGCGTTAATTACAAACTTTTAAATGGGAAACTTCTAGCTGGACATTTGCAGTGGATTCTTGATAAACGAAATTTGCAACATGTAACGTTGATATTTGAAACTGTACACTTAAACATAAAAGAGACTGAAAATTCAAAACTGTAAACCCCACACTGGAGCCTTCAAAACTGAAGGCTTTAAACTTAAAAATGCAAATCCATATTTGTAAAATTAAGATTGTATGTACACTTAAGCTTGAGTTGCATTATACATTTTTCAGCTGGAAACTTTGACTATTTTCATACTAGACTGACCTGGATAATGTAAATCAGAAAATTTTCATTCAAGTTTTATACTTGAAATGAAACGGCTAGAAATTAGTTCGCAAAACTAGATCCGGACCAATTTTTCTATCAAAATTTTATACTATTGTACTTTTCACACCGAGAATTCAGTATGGCTAGCATAGGCAATGCATTTTAAATTGGAGAAACCCGGGCAGCGTTGCCAAAGCGATCACAGTGGATTATCTAGCATCTGATAGGGATGAGGTAGTCTGGGGAGTGCCGCAGGGGTCCGTACTGGGCCCATAATAATTATTTTTAATATTTATAAACGATCTAGTCCAGGCAGTCGGAGCCGCAGATCTGATACTCTTTGCGGACAGAGCTCCAAAGAGCATATGGATACCCCGCAGATGTTATTTATAATTATTGTAACTATGTACATATAGGTACACAACAACAAACGCAGTTTAGTTGAGCTTGAGGCTAACCTGATTCCTGTCCGACCCACCCATGCCACATAAGGCAACGGCGCTCCGTAAGACTCGATACTGAATTCTCGGTGTGAAATGTACAATAGACCTGCGCTTTATGGTGGCTTTATGACCATTTTTGCGCATTGCCAACCTCGTTGAAAGTTGTTTTCAAATGCAAATTAACCAAATGCACGATTTACGTATGAATTAGATGTTGGCAATCCTTAAATCCGAGAGAGAGGGGAAACGAAGAGGCCCAATTCTAGCTTTGTTGCGCGCAGGGCTGTATGTTATGCATCGACAATTTGTCGATAATGTTATCGTATTGGCAAAGTATAAGAAAAATGTTAATGTGTATATATGTTTTGTCATGCTGAGTTGCTGACATTATTAGGTGACGGGCTATAATTTGTCAATTACCTTGTAGTTGGAAGTTTGTAATAAAAATACTTACATTCAAATAAACAATCGCATTTTTTATTATACAGGGTGTTTCTACTCAAAGTGGACAACGTATTAGAGGTTATAGAACTCGTCAAAACTAACACGTTTTTTAAAATAATTTGTTTCATTTTGGCTTTTGTTTATGAATTATGGACCTTTTTTTGTTTTTTTACACATCTCTATATCTCCATTACTTGTAGTCGGATTTCAAAAAATCAAAGTTCTTTGGAATCAACAGTTCAATATCCACAACGTTTGTTCAAAACCTTTTTACAAAAAATTTACAACAGTAAAATGGCGCTCATTTAAAATTTTGGAAATTGAATAGCACAAAATCTACTCTACTACTATAATTTAAAATGACCACCATTTTGCTGTTTTAATTTTTTTGTAAAAAAGTTTTGAACAAGCGTTGTAGATATTAAACTGTTGAATCCAAAAAACTTTGACTTTTTGAAATCCGAGTACAAATAATGGAGATATGGAGATTTCTAAAAAAACAAAAAAGATCCATAATCCGATACCATGTCGATGCATAATATACAGCCCTGTGCGCAACAAGGCTAGAAGCCTCGCATTTCATTTTGCACCTGGCCTCTAAATAAGCTAGCGCCGGCACGAACATTCCCACTACAAAATGTTACACTACTTTTAAGTCAAATTTGGTATTTAATGTAGTTTCAAGATAGTCAAAGTTTCTAGCTGAAAAAAGTATAATGTAACTCAAGCTTTAGATTAAGTCAAAAAATTTCAGTGCCGAACACTACTGAAAAGCAATAACTTACTGAAAACTGTACCTCAAACTTGAAGCTGGATACTGTGAAATTCATACCGACAACTTCAAAATTCGAAACTGCAAGTCGAAAATTGCGCAACTGAATTTTAAAATTCTCAACTAGACTTTGAAATTTGCAACTATATAATCTGTGTATCGAAAACAACATTTTCAAAATTTGAAAACTTCAAGTACCTAAACCGTACTGGTTGAAAGTTACATAACTATTGGAGAACAAAACTGAAAAGCCATAACTAAATACTTGATGATTCATGTGAAAACTTGAAACTTAGCTAGAAAATGGAGATAAAGATTGAAGGGGGAAATTTTGAAATTACATTAAAGTGCAAAATGACACTGGAAACTACAGAACGGACAACTAAAACTGAAAACTAACTAAAAATGAATGGGTTTAGAGTTTTCTAAAATTGCAAATTGGCAAACTGAAATTTTAAAATGTCATGAAATTGAAAATTGTAATTTTTAAATTGGTTAAAGCGGTCAAAAGGACACATGAAATTATAGAAATCCATTACAGATCTGAAATTAAAAGTTGGAGACTTGTACAGGGACACTATATCAAATGGAAATTTACAGCTGAAAACTCAAAATGTGATTATTTATATAGGAAATTTTTAGCATTTAAACAGTATTGCTGTAAACTGTAGTAACACCAATAAATGGGATATTTTGAATGCCCAACTATAATTTAACAAACGTCGACTTAAGCGATTTCGAGATTTATTGCTGTTAATCATGAAATTATTTTAGTTCGTGTTTCACCCGAGAGGTATGGCAGAATCGATGCCAGAATCTTTGTAGATTTATTAATTTGAAAATTTTCAAAGCTTCCTTCTTGACACCTTTATTTTACATATGGAAGTATTTAAATGGCGGAATAGAAAATGCAGATCTTTGAAAGAAATTTTCAGTTGTTTGAAGTTTTCAAAATGTATACACGCGTGGAAAACTAAACATAGAAAGTAGTATATTAAAGTATAAGTGGATAAACAGGTCTTTAAAACACGCGCGAGTTTTCAAGCACGACGGCGTAGCCGGAGTGCTTGAAATAGAGCAAGTGTTTTAAAGACCTGTTTATCCACGAATACTTTACGCTATTTTTTTCACTTTGAAATCTGGTATTAAAATGGAAATAAGAACTAATAATGTAAAATGGTTAAATTCCTAATGTGAAATCAGTATACCTTTCGTTGTCATGGAAATGAGAAAAACGGAAATTAATTTGCAATGTGTCATTTTATTAGACGTAACAAAGTACTCCTGTCAGATCAATAACCAATAAGACTTGATGATGCCATGGCAACTTTAAAACACGCGCGTTTTAAAAGCACGATTTAAACACGCTGGGGCGTGGTTTAAAACCAATACAAAAAATAGAATAGAACCCAGGACACCGCAAGTTACTTTGTTTTACGATTCGCGACAAACATGTAAACCACCTTTTTTCCCGTAATTTTGAGTGTTTTTTGTGTTGGAAACTATAATAATAAACTTCAACAAGTTTAATTAGCGATCGTATGAAAAAAAAAAGGTTAGCTAAATTAAGCGAAGCCGAACTAAGTTTTTCGAACGAAAATAATTGGTAATATGTTATTGTCAAGATAATGTAGACGTATTACACTTCAGAATCAAGCGAAACCTTCGTAGAATGTAAAATTTTGTAATAGTGGGGCGTGAATGTTTGCTAAACCCATAAAATTCGGATAGATGTACGATGGTTAGATTTATAGTGTGCCCTGCTTACCTTGCGGGAATAAACAATATATCAATGTAAGTTGTAAGTACATATTGTCTTAGGATCCTTCGGGGGTAACTGAAATTTAACCAAAAGCCCAAATATTCCGCTTATATACAGTTTAATAGGATATATATATGGATATTTTAAATATGCGCGAACGTTAATTTGTTTTTGTATTACGTAAATCATTCCGAGCGTAATTGATTACGAAAACGTCCAGTTAAGCTTTAATTATATTTCGCCATTGAACTTAATTAAAATGTCCAGATAAATACAATGTAACGGAAATTAATTTAAAATAACAATCGTTTCTACGACGCCTCCACAACTATCTTAATTGCATATTCGTACGTATGTACTTTCAAAAATAATAGCAGCCCATTTCAGATATCGCCGAAAATAGGAAAAAAAAGTTAATGAGGCCTTGAAATTTGCGATATGACCGGTCATAGGCCTAAACCTGGTCCTGGTAACGCGCTGGCGTAGACGGTCGGTATTTCTAAGCTTTGCACACCTAGGAGATCACTCATACTATAAGTGAGTGTAGGTGTCGCTCTAGCAGATACAGGTCTAAAAGCGGCAGCTGGGGCTGCCAGTACTCTTTTACACCCCGTCACGTCATATACAGTTTGGGCGTAATGTAATGGTGCCGGAGCCACAGCTATGGCCGTTACTGGAATGCTATGGCCGGCTGTGGCTACGGGCACGTTCGCGCTCATTGGAAGAGGATAGGGGGTGTATCGAAAAGCAGATGTCGCGGTACCGCCTGTCACAGGTCCAGGATTCAGCATTAGCAACTCACCGTATGTACCGCGGCCTGCCGCCCTTGTTTTGGCTAGGTTCGCGGGTAACATTACTTCTTTTGGTTGTGCTTTCTTACATTCCACCTGAAACAGAAAACAATCGTTAGAAAAAATAACGTTAAGAATAACCTGTAACATAATTAAATCAACCCCCACCTAGTTAACAGACATCTGCTTGTCAATGGTACTGTCAATGCAGTTAAGAATGGCAGAAAAGTACCATATTGGCTGAAGTTAGAAATAGCAGTAGAAGAAGAAAAAAGTTCCAGATATGTTGACATAGTACAACTAGAAAAGCGCATAGCTTCAGTAGTACCCGAAATAGTAGAACAACCTGGAGGAATTCGACAAGGTGATCTACAAGAAAATAGTCCTGATGGTCAAAATGAGAATCAAGATAAAATAGTGATTTCCCCAAAACCCACATCGTACAAATTTTACACATAGCAGTACCCAATGTTTCAGTAAAAACAATAATAATAATAACCAGGCTTGGCCTGAGTATCGATAAGAACCGAAGTACAATAATAATATGACTTTATTCACCATAAAGTGTGATACATGCTTGAATCTAGAATAAAACGCTCTTCTAATATTATGTATAAAAAAATCAGGACCGTATTTAAAAAACAAAGTAGATGATGGTTACTTGAAAACGGGGCAGATAAGGGAGCTGGCAAGGAAAGGAAGGGATGGATACAAAGAAAATGGTTAGAGAGGATTCAAGTTAAATACTGGAAGTGGGTATTGGGACTTGAACGGGATATGTGGTGGAGGAAGAGGCGAAGTTAGATAAAATTGGAATAGTGGCGGGAAAGAGAACGATGGCCTTTGAGGAAAGGATGGAGAGGCGGAAAGAAGGGGGGCATCTTGAGATGTAGTTGGATTGAAGTGAAGAAGGTGCTTCTACGAGAGGGGTGGATATGCGAGAGAGGAGGTGGAGAGGAAGAGAGAGGAGGGGTGGTGGAGGATGGTTAGGGATATAGTAAGAAGAATAGAAGATGTGCAAAGGCAGGAGAGGAGGGCGAAAATTAATGCAGGGAGGTACAATGGAAAGTACAGGGAGTTGGTGACAAACGGTTTGCCGAGGTATTTAACCGGGGAGATTAACATAAGGAGGAAGAGGATAGTGGCACGGTTTAGAGTGGGAAATGAAGAAAGGGATAATAAGCACTGGTGGGAGGAGGAGGAGGAGAGGGTATTCAGACTGTGTGGAGAGGGAAGGGAGACGATGGTGCATATGGTGGAGGAATGTTGTGAACTAAGAGAACAGGAGGGAGGGTGGAAATGGGTGTTAAGTGAGGGAGGAG
Organism: Pyrocoelia pectoralis; assembly: GCA_036250285.1. Taxonomy (NCBI): domain Eukaryota; kingdom Metazoa; phylum Arthropoda; class Insecta; order Coleoptera; family Lampyridae; genus Pyrocoelia; species Pyrocoelia pectoralis. The sequence goes on along the minus strand of CM070077.1, from coordinate 4,946,532 downwards.
TAAGAATAAAGTGGATGGAGGAGGTGATAGAATTTAGGAAAAGGAGAGGGTGGTAATCTATAGGGGATGGGATGTGGATAGACTGTAGTTTTAGTGGGTTGTACATGTAATTAAATTGAACTAATACCTAACTAATACATTAAGTCCTTTTATATGTATTTTCAATGTATGTTTTGACATTGCAATCCTTTTCACATTCGCAAATAACATACAATTTGTTTTTTACAGAATTCAACTTCAGATGAGACTCTTCTGATAGCATTTGCACTTGATAATGATAAATTGATTTTATTATGTCAATTGTATAAATTATAAACAGTAGGGGGCGAAGAATCGAGCCTTGCGGCACTCCTAACTCAACTCTTTCTTTCTTGGAATAAGTGTTATTCAGTCTTACCTGTTGATACCTATCAGAAAGATATGACTTTACTAATAACAGAGATGCAGCATCAAGCCATAGTACTTGAGAATAGCGCACAATAGCCTATGATCAATAGTATCAAAGGCCTTCGAAAAGTCCAATAATACTAGCAGACTAATCAGCGCTCGATCCTACGCAGACATTGTGACTCTGATAAGAGCCGTAGACGTGTCGTACTCTTTCCTAAACCCCCATAGTATTCACTTATTTTACGTTACACAGTTTCCTTTTCCAGTTACTCAAACGTTACAAATATGGAAGGTTCATCCTCCAAATATCAGATATTCCAGACAGATACCATACCTCAAGAAATTATATTCTGTTCTATATATGTAGAAAAGAATGGAAAGTAGATCAAAGAAACAAATATCTGCTGTTTGAACCGTATGCTTCGCGAAAAAAATTTTCTAGAAAAACATCAACTACTGTTCGCTCATCAAAGACGATGTGATGATGAATATTTCTATTCCAGTAAAAGCGTTCTTAGCTTTTTGTACGTTTGTCACTTCATTCCATTGGGTAATAATAAACGATGACGGGGTTGCCATAAGTTTTTTCAAAATATTTCTGGTAGTGGCTGGCAGCTATAGTAGTGTAGCTAATATTACTGGAAAAGATGGCCACCGTCAACCACCACAAATCTACTCTTGTCAATTTCAGTTCCAGATGTAACTTTTCAGTTTACAATTTCAAATTCATATTTTCACTTTACACGTAAAGTCGACAATTTTCAAATTTCGATTAGCAATATCAAGCTTAAAGCTCTCAGTTTGAAATTTGTGGTGTCTAGCTTTTAGATGGTTAGTTGTATTCATACCATTCCAATTACAGATTGCAATTTCAGCGTTAAAATTTCACATTGCAATTTTCAGTATGCACTTTCACTCTGAAGAAATTTCTACTTTGGAGTTTCAAGCTTACAATTTACAGCATAACGATCTACAGGGTGATCCATTAAGAATGTCCGATCTCTGAATTGTAGATTCCAGACCTCAAAATATGATGATTCTGCCCAACATGCCTTATACAATAATATTGCTAGTTTCCGAGATACCGGGTGTTTAAAGTTTAAATATGAATTTTGATTGTCGCAATAACTTTCTATTTTTTCACAATTTCTTTTTGAAAATTGGCAGTTTTACCTTTTTTTGCATGAGGATTGCCAATTAATTAAAATTAATTAATTAAAAAACAAAAATAAAAAACTTCAAAGTAAATATTCAAAATGTCCACCATTTACTTCAATACACTTTATGATCCGTTTTCGCAAAGATCTCTTCTTATCAAATAACCCTTGTCTATTATTTTTAATGTTATTGAAAAAATCAAAATTCATATTTAAACTTTGAACACCCGGAATCACCCTGTGTAACTTTTAATTGTATAAATGTTTTAGGTATAGAGTTTGAAGTTTCACTCTGGATTTTCAAGTTTACAGTATGAATCATGAATTTTAGATTTCTGTGCCATTCCATCATCTGTAAAATATGTCAAAAACGCAGATCAGGAGGACTGTAAACCTATTTTGGCGAAGAAGGGTGAAGGAAGAAAACAAATATGGAAAGACGTCTTGGTTACTTAATTACCCATCTGGGTTGTGAATTCAGATCGCAGGGTGGAACGCCGTTTCGTTAATATCACATTGATATTACGATAGGGGATGAATGATATTTTTATTCCGTTTAATCTTCTAAAAGCGAATGTGAAATTAATTAATTCCTTGAATAATATATTTTTTTTTAACGTGAATGATATAAATAACTAAAAAACTCAATCAATTTTCTCCGATTTGTATCGGCATTCGCCATAGAAAACTAGACGGAACTTTCCCGAAATGGCATTAAAGAAAAAGAATAAAATATATTAAGTGAAAAAAGTTTTTCTTTTGATACAGACGATGGCCCAGAAAAAATCACAACCATGTAAAAGGAGGTAGAATATAATGGATGGAGTAAGTGAATTTTTTGTAAAAAAAAAAAGAAAAACTTTAACTATATCAAATTCGCTTATAAAAGTTTTATAGTCAAAATTGAAATATACTTTATATTTAATCTATTAGAAGTTTATTTTGTATTATGTTCTGTATAATTCATCATCGTTTCATACCTTTTTTAGTTTTGTAGAGGCTGTTTTTCTGATTTGATTAATTGCTTTTGTGCCGAAGTTGTTACATGTTACTTTTCGGGAACTATTAATTGGATTTGCTTTTGTAAATAATGGAACGTACTTACGTACATCAATTTTCCTATTTCTTTTAGAATGTGTGCGTAGGGTGAAACTCAGCATTTACCGTTATTTTTGTAATGTATTATCCTATTTTCAAATCGGCGTTGCGTCCAATTGACTCTACAAACTTTTAGAATAATACTCTTAAAGTTACTCGGTCTCTAAGGATTTCAGTGTTTCAAAGTTTTACGCCTGAAAAGATGCCATCTTAATTCTGGAATTGTTGCAAATAAGACACGCTACTGAGTTTTTCAAAATAGTTTGACTAATGGATCCATATTAGGTTCCCCCAAAAGTTGTTGTAGAATTCCACTGAAGATTGAGGAACCACTTTTTTTTTCAAATTGTTTTTTAGGCTCGGACGACCAATTTTTAAAAAACGATTCTGGCGAAATCGATTCGTGGGTTAAAATTCAAAAAGTTCCTTATTTAACAACAAAACGCGATAATTATGTTGACACTCAAAGGGAATGCTGTACCGATAATGAAACCAAAATGGGAGTGAATAATTGAAATTTGGTAAGAATTAAAAAAAAAAACTTACTAGTTGATAATGGCAGCTTGGAATTGGGGAGCTATAGAATCTTTAATGGAACCATGCAACCCCTTTTCGCCCAGACAAAAACAATTTTTTTAATATTAAAAAAATGGAACGGAAAAATTGAATTTAAAGAGAGAACACATTTATACAAAAATTTCAAAATGTATTCAGACAGGATCTAGGAGACACATCCATCTTTTAAGAGACTTGTGCTTTTCAGAGAAAAGGTCACCGCAGTAGTCGAGTTTACTCAATTTTTTTTGTTACTTTTTTTTATAAACATTCTGAAAAAGAATACCTATGAGTTCGCAAAAAAAGCATTAAGTAACCAACTGTATTCATTTTAGAGAAGGAAAACAAGAACCATCGTGAAAAAAATTACAGTTCGTCTTGTTTTTTCTAACTAACCTCAGTAAAAAACCAAATGTGAAAAATTTTGACTAAAATGAGAAAAATTTTCGAAAACAACAGTGACATCCAGCAAAAAACATGATGGAGAGTGGGATTTGTAGAAACGGATTGCAGAATTGGCGAAATGCCCACAATTCCTTTTTTATAAAATTTAAAAAATGCCATTGTTTACATCCTGAACAATAATGTCTTCTAAAAAATGCTGAAATTTTAACCGAATTAGCTAGAGTCTTCAGGGTCGCACTTAAAAAGAGGTCACAGCAAATATTCATTTTTCGTTATTTTCTTGCGAGTCGAATACCAGGTGTAATACTGTGATCAAAAATAAGGTGAAATTGTTTATAACTTTTAAAATCTTTATTTATTCTTCTAAATCTATTTTATCGCCTTCAAAGTACTCTCCTCCGGATACAATACACTTATGCCAACGTTTTTCCAATCCTCGAAACAATTGTTGAAGTGGATTTTCGAAATGGTCTTCAAAGCGCGCAGCGATTCGGTTCTTATTTCCTCAATCGTGTCGAAACGGTGCCCCTGAGCGGTCCCTTGAGCTTAGGGAAAAGCCAGAAGTCAAAAGTTGAATTTTTGACGAAATGGTCTCGAAGAACCAATGTAGTGTGAGATGGTGCGTTATCGTGGTGCAAAAACCAAGAATTGTCTGCCCATAATTCTGGCCTCTTTTTGCAAATAGCTTTACGTAAACGCATAACGATCAAATAATATTCCTTGTTAACAATTTGACCCGGTGCAAGAAATTCATAATGCACCACACCACGATAATCAATGAAAACTGTTAACATGATCTTGATTTTTGAACGACTTTGGCGCGATCTTTTCGATCTTGACTCACTTTTTGCACGGTATTCACTTGATTGGTCGGTTGTTTCCGTGTCGTATGTATAGATCCAAGTCTCATCTCCAGTTATGATCCTAATAGGTAGTCATTGTTTCACGACTTCAACGCGACGCTGTTTTTCCAAAAAATTGAGTATTTTTGGTACCAAACGAGATTTCACTGTTCTCAGATCATCTTTCAAAATGGTCTGGGCTGATCCAAATGAAATGTTAACAGTATCAGCGAAGTCTCTAATTGTTAATCGACGATTTTTGAACACCAAATCTTTGATTTTCTTGATGTGTTGTTCATCGGTTGACGTTGATGGTCGTCTAGGGCGATTTTCGTCTTCACCACTTTCTCTGCCTTCTTTGAATTATTTGTACCACTTGTAAACATTTTTTTGTGACATAGCCTGGTTACCGAAGGCCTTCGGTAACATTCTCAACGTTTCTGCAGCAGAAATTTCATTCCGCAAAGAAAATTTAATGCAACTTCTTTGCGCAACAAAATCAGACATTCTTAGTAATGCATTTAAAAAAATATATGCATTGTAAACTAGTGATCAATATGTAAAATTTTGTATAATAAATTTTTACGATTGCTGTCAAAATAAAGGGAGGGGGACCGGGGGAACCATATAACGTGTTATTGACAAAAATCGTATAACTTCGAAACGGATTGCTTGAATTTGTCAAGATTGGTGTCAATGTTGAGGGAATACAAATCTAAAACCACAACAATTTCTTATCTCCGTCCACCAATAGAGGGCGCAACTTGTTAAAAGAAGAAAACGGTCGACTTTCTAAAAAAAATTCAAATGATATCAAACGTTTTTCACTGGCATTGGAAAAAAAAATTAATAAGGGAGTATTTTAAAAAGAAATCTATGTCAATAGCTCTTATACAACTGAAGATATAGTCAAAAATGTGGCAATATAATAGGCAATGGCAATGGACGGCCTCCTTTCTTGGTTGTACTCCTGATACAGCCTCAACCGCTTTAGTTCTACGAATTCGCCTCTCATCCATTTTCAAGTAGGTATGGCTTGTCTCAATTTATATCGTCTTGAAACTTATCTCATAAAAGGATTTATTTTCAAATCTGCATTGTTAGTAGATAAACACGTTGTAAATGCCTACCTGATTGACATAACAAAGGAGACCTCTCGGTATTTTATGACAGGGCATCAGAGGCGGACTAAAAAAATATTAATATAGCAATTTCTTTCCAAGGCATCCGTTTTATTTTAAATGAATTACGAGTTTTAAACTAAATTATACGATACTCGTATTACACTTACAACAACAAGGATTTTTAACGACTGATAATAATTAGTAATTATTAATTTGAATTGTTGTTGTTGAGATTATCTAAACCTGATTGAATATTTGAATGATTTGAATGAAATTACTCAAATGTTGAAAGAACAAAATGAAATAAGTACTTTTTTAATTAAAACAGATTTGTTTACAGACTCTCTTTTCTTTTTTAAGTTAGCACACTTTACTTTTATATTATTATATTATATTATACAAAGACCTTTGAAACGTATTTTTCCCAAGGGCTTGGTCATCAGATCAGCTATTTTTTTTTTATAACTGTTGTTCACTTGCCACATGTTTGATATCAATCACCTTTTCTATATATTTTTCACGAATAAAATGATATCGGACATCAATATGTTTACTTCGCTTGTGGAACTCTGGATTTTTAATCAATCGTCCAGCGTGTCCAGGAGTTTCTTTCAGCTGGGTGATTTCACTTAGTAGCAGTTTCAACCACACTATTTCCTTAACGCCCTCACTTGCTGCAACATATTCAGCCTCAGTGCTTGACAAAGCAACACTTCTTTGTTTGTTGCTTGCCCAAGTAATGATCCCACCACTGTACTTGCATGCGATGCCTGTAGTAGAATGTCTGGTGATGCTGTCTCCTGCATAATCGGCATCACTATATGCTTCGAGTACTCCTACTTTAACATTAGCCTTGTAGCTGATTCCATAATCCGTTGTACCTTTTAAGTATCTGAAGATACGTTTCACAGCTTCCCAATCAACTTCAGTGGGTTTTTCCAGCTTTTGTGCAACCTTTCCAACACCAAATGCAATATCTGGTCTTGTTGCTGTCATTAAATACATGAGACATCCAACAGCTTCTCTGTATGAGTTTGGTACTGTAAGTAATTTTTCTTCCTTGTTCGGACCAATTCGATTACTAGGGGTTGACACTGGATTTGCTCTCGCCATCCCAAATCTCTCTAAAACTTTCTCACAGTATCCTTTTTGGTTCAAGAAGATTGATCCATCTTCTCTCCTTGTAATTTTTATTCCTAGAAAATAGTCTGGAATATTCACAGTAATCTTAAATTCATTCATCATCTCTTGAAGAAATTCATTGACTTCTTTTTATCTGAGCCAGCTACAATTCCATCATCTACATAAATGGCCAGCAGCAACTTCTTTCCACATTTATTTCTCACAAACATACATGGAACAGCATCAGACATCTTAAATCCACATCTTCTAAGAAATTTTACCAACTTGGCATTCCAACATCTTGGAGATTGTTTCAGTCCATACAAACTTTTCTGAAGTTTACATACTTTCCCACTACCGTCATCATAACCTTCAGGTTGTTGCGTATAAATGTCTTCTTCTAGCTCTCCATAAAGAAAGGCAGTCTTTACATCAAATTGCTGAAGATGTAGACCTTCATTAGCAGCAACAGCAAAAATTGTTCTCACAGTGTCAAATCTGGCAACAGGACTGAATGTTCCATTGTAGTCCACACCTGGTTTCTGTGCATAGCCTTTTGCAACCAGTCTTGCTTTGTAACGCACCACTTGTCCTTCAGCATTGGTTTTAGCACGAAAAACCCATCTACAATTAAGCAACTTTTTGTCAGGGGGACAGTTTACCAACATCCAAGTTTTGTTTTCAGCTAATGACTCCATTTCTTCATCCATAGCCTTTTTCCACTTCAATCTGTCACACGAGTTTAGACATTCACTGTAAGATAGCACATCATTTTCAACTGACATCATTACATAGTTCTCCTGAAGATATTCAGGTGGCTTCAATTTACTTCTGTCTCGTAACTGTCTTCCAGAAAATGAAGTTACTTCATCAACCTCATCTTCAACAACTTCAGATGTCTCGTCTAAATTCTAAGGTACATCAGCAGATGAAGATCTTAAATCAACATCAATCTGTTGCCTTGTTGTGCTTTCAGTGCAGTTATCTTCAACCACAGATTTTGACTCAGTTAATTTTTCAGGAATGAAGCATACATTGCAACTTGTGTACACATTTCCAAGAGACGGAATATATACACGATAACCATCACTATCACCACAATATCCAGTTAGCACTCCCTTGATTTCTTTCGCATCCCACTTTTTTCGGGGTTGTTTTGGCACATGAACATAAAAGTCTTGTCGAAACACCCTTAAATGATCAATCTTAGGAAGTTCTTTGCCGTACCATAACTCATATGGAACTTTCCCTTCAACTTAAGTTGGTCCTGTTCGATTAAGTATGTATGTAGCTGTATTCGTTGCTTCCGCCCATAAATCTCTCCGCAGATTCTTTGTATGAAGCATGGATCGTGCCCTTTCAACAAGAGTTCTATTCTCCCTTTCTGCAGCTCCATTCTGTTCAGGAGTATATGGCATGGAGTTTCTAAATTCTATTCCATTTTCATCTAAAATTTTCTTTACTTCCGAGTTATCGAACTCCTTACCATTGTCTGTCAGTAAAGTCTTCACAGTATGACCAGCAGTCTTTGCTTCTGTCAAGAATGACTTCAATTTCTGTACCACTTCTTCCTTCTTGAAAATTAAGTACACTTTCCGAAATCTACTAGTCATCTTTGATGCACACAAAATAACGAGCACCACAAAGGGATGTTACTGACATGGGACCGCACACATCGGCATTTATGATGTCACCAGGAGTTGTAGGTCTGCCCTTCCTTGATTTGAAGCTTTTTCTCTTCTGCTTACCAAGAATACATCCTTCACAAAATTCTGAATTATCTGATGGGATGTCAATGCCGTGTCGTTTCAGAATCTTCTTCACGTGCGTTTTATTTTGATGACCAAAACGTTCATAATACAATTGCAAACTACAACTTTCTCGTGACACATACACTTTGGCTGAGATTTCAGGAACTACAGTTGACATGTTTAGTATAATCAAACTACCGTTATGGTGTCCAGTCATCATTGGATGTCCTTTTAAATTACACTTCAGTTCCTTTTTACTAATATACCACTCAAAATCCTTTTGCAGTGTAGCCAATACAGAAAACAAATTTGCTCCGATCTTTGGCACGTACCACACATTTGCCATTTGCATTAGAACTTGCTTGTTATCGTGGTCCACCAATACATTCACTGTGCCACTTCCATAAGCTTCAATGCAACTCCCATCAGCAGTTTCCATTTGCTTCGTTACCACAAATGATTCATACGAGACAAAATACTCACGATGACTCGTCATATGAGCAGACGCACCACTGTCATATATCCAATCATTTTTCCTGGCATTTTTCAAGCTACATACAAATGATACTGCACTGCTAACCGCTTTGCTACCATTCTGATTTTTACTTGAATTCTGTGGTTTTTCTTCTGTGGATGCCAATTTAGCTTCTGGGCACTGGCGACGATAATGTCGAAATTTTGAGCAGTTAAAACACTTCACATTAGGCCTACCTTTTGTTTTACTCTTCTTAAGCTTGCAACGTTATGCAACGTGCCCACCCACTCTATGGTTTGTTATTATTACGTAATTGGGGTGGGCGATTTTTACTGTTGTTACCAATGCGGGTTTCTCAGTCGTAGACCAGGGTGAAAGAGCAAGTACTGGTTTAACGCTATGTATAATTGGTTTATATATATTTACAATGATTGTTTTATTTAACTATTATAATACGGTGGCGGTTGGTAGTTCCAATTATTTCCTCCTGCCCGGTAGTTCCTCCGTCTCGTCAGGGCGTAGTTCCAGTGTTCCACTACTCGCGTTTATGTTAAACCAATATGTCGGTCGTCGTATTTATCCTGAAAGAAAAGTATTCAACAATTAGCGGTTTACCTCGGGAATGGTTGCGGGACCCGTCAGCAAGCGTCCTACTAGGCCTGGATTATAGTGACGACAACTCGGTGGTATTATTTGGAAGGTGTTAGGGCTTAACCTCATCCCTCACACGTTTCAGGTGAATGGCTTGTTCCTTCTCGACCACCTGTAGCTGCTATCTAACTACAAGATTATGATGGGGCTGGCTGGTCTCTCGGTGGAACCTTAACGAACAGGATAATGGTATCTACAGGTATTTACAAGGGGGTTCCGGTATCAGGATGTTCGGCTGGGATTTTAATTAAATCTCTTTACAGGGGCCAAAGCAAGACCGTTCGCTTCTCAATTGATTTTGACTTGGTCAAACTGGTATTAGGCACGGTTGATCTCCATACGCCAATATCAGGACAACGCGGACGTCTTTACCCGTAGCATCCCTTTAATCAGGCTCGGTTCTTAAAAAGACTCCGTACGCTGATCTTGGAAACACTATCTCGGTGGTAACGACGATTATTAATTAGGTCAGGCACGGTTACTCCATACACCGACCATATAAATTTACTTTAACTGCTGTATTACACAGATCGGGCACGGTTCCGAAGAATCCACACGCCGGTCGTAGTATTACATTTAATTCACACACAATTTAAAGAACGGTACTTACTTGGTCTCTGATGGTTACTAAAATAATTATTAATCAAGGATTCAGGTTCGGTTCAGGATCGGAAATCGGTTGGAATCTAAATCTCAAGTTAAGTTTTATATCGCTCCCGCTCTCTTTTATGTCTTTTGGTTTAAGAGGGGATTCCTTGAGTGGGAGTTCTTCGTCCACCTTCCAACTACCGCCATCTATTGCCGTCTTTATAACGATTTTAAGGACCCTACAGAGTCCTTTCTAGAAATACTATAAAGCGGTTCCTTACAAGCTGAGTGGCACTTCTCTTCTGTGTTTTCATTTTTCTTTCTGTCATAATAAGGGCAACACGTTCATCTCTGCTTGCTGAATCCTGGATTTCAACCATACGAAGACGTTCCACCAGAGTAGACAGCCTTCTTTCACACATTGGAGTGGCCTCCCATATTTCATGAAAATTATTGTATTCACTTGGTAACGTTGATATCATTCGTAGCATTAGCAGCTGCTCAGGCAGATCCACTTGAAACTGCTTTGTCATCTCTTCACAGATGTCACGAAAAACTCTTTGACACATGCTCCATCATGCTCACACCTGCTTCCTTCTTCGCTGAGAAGAACTCTCTGTAAGGCGATCCAGACGATGCCCCGAACTCTGTTCATAGATTTGCATCAGTCTATCCCATATCATCCTTTGCAGTATTTATCACACCTAACATTTTGTAAACATCTTCTGATAATGCACTTGTGATAATAAGCTGGGCATGAGTGTCAAGTTTTTCAAAGATTTCAATTTCTCTTAAAATATCAGCCTTGTCTTCAGCTTTGACAGTTTCATCTGGCCTACATGGACAGATTACGTCACCATTTACCATGTTGACAAGTCCATTATACTTCAACATCAATTGTACCTGATGTTTCCACTTATTCCAGTTTTCTGCACCTTCTAGCTTGTCTACATGAAATTTCATTATTTCTGACATGCTTTTGACAGTATTAGGCTTCCTGCAGTAAACTTGAAACAAATCTTGTAATTTCACTTTTTTTAATTCAAATTCACAGTTCAGCATATTCTGGGCCCATAACCTGTTGAGATTATCTAAACCTGATTGAATATTTGAATGATTTGAATGAAATTACTCAAATGTTGAAAGAACAAAATGAAGAAAACAGATTTGTTTACAGAGTCTCTTTTCTTTTTTAAGTTAGCATACTTTACCTTTATATTGTGCCGAATCGATAAACATAAGCATTTGTCTATTTTTCAACAGTTATAGCACTGGGTGACGCATACCTAACCCAACCCTAAGTGGGCAGGTAGGCATTTACAACGTGTTTATCTACTAACAACGCAGATTTGAAAATAAATAATTTTATGAGACGATATAAATTGAGACAAGCCATACCTAAGTTGTTTGAGTGTCTTCATCACTGTGGCACAATTATGGTAAATGTTTTGAATTTCATAAAACAACTTCCCTTACAGTATTTTTTTCTATTTTGTGATAAGTAATTTGTCCATTATATTCATATACAAATTCGAGCTTCAGTGGTTTGTGACGAGATAAAAGTGGAAAAATTTCGCTTACCAAAAAACACATAATGTTAGGAAAAAGGGTAGGTATCGCAATTAGGATTTGTTAATACAACAAGATTTTCCGCCGGTGCGAAAGTGGCATATATTGAGCTTATCATAAATAAAGATTAACGTCTAGGCAAAAATGACGGGGCAAGTTAGTAACGGTAAAAGGTATTACATGGCAAACATCGTTAAATTTGAGCTCTTCGTGTAATAAACAATATACGCTGCTTATGCGTATAGCAATTTATATATGGAAAGCCCCCCGAAGGGCTCTCTTCTTGCATCGTATACAAAACTGACAGATTAGACGATATCCCTTAACAACGTTGAAGTGTCAGAAGGGTATTGGCGATATATATTTTCGGAAGTGTACGTCAGAAAAATAAATATAAAAACGGCGAGAATAGGTGGTAAAGTACGATAGCCGTCAGTAATTGGAAGTGGTGCCCCTGCAAATCACTCTTGATTGTAAGACATCCCATTGAACGAGGAAACAGGCCGAAAGATATATGGCCGGCTCTCGTCTAAAGCCTCGGGCTTGTAAAGTTAAGGGGACTCGCTTTGTCAAGGAAAACAAGAGGCAATGTGCATGGAAATTCTGGACGCAAACGGAAAATTATAATCTAATTTGTATCAAATTGTCGAAGAGGAAAGAGTGTGGAAGGATTAATGCATCTTCCTTCCAAAACAAATGTCGAAAAATAACGAGGGAGGATTAAAACGCGACGGGTAATTTTACAAGGGAGGAATGTCCCGCGTCTTACAAACTCCGACATTCCCAGGATAATGACTGTGCTATAAGAATGGTCTAAGTGACAAGGTTATTAATCTATCCTCTAATAAGAAGGCGTCCTTAGCATATCCTATTGTACAAAATTCCTTCCCACACACACACTTTCCGCATCTAACTACCCCCTCGCTTCCCCAAACGACAAATCTTATCGACTAAACTTTTCTATATAAAAATAATAAAGTGCCTTAATAAAAACTTACCATTTTATTGTTAATCTCGTGGAAGTGGATTTCGCAAACTTTATCTACAACATCTTCACTTTGAAATGTGACAAATCCGAAACCTGAAACAGGAAGAGAAAAAAAAGTAAGTTTAGGCGATCGATAAATCTCGGTCGAATCAAAAGTTGACATTTTTATGTAAGTAACAAAAATATGGCGCACGTGCCCGCTTGCCCCCTTTTCGGTACACAACAGATAGGCAATAACTCATCTTCAAGCGTTAGTTCTTGACAGGCGAGACCGCGAAAAGAAGAAAAACCAGCCGATTTTGCAAAAGCTCCTCGGTCTTTTGTCACAGCCGGTGCCCGCTTTAATACACATCCTCATATCGTCCGTCTGAACTAAATGAGATTAAACGATATCTCCGCATACGTTATCCAAGTACTTACTCCTAAAACGTTTCAGATCGAGAATATTATTTTAAATAAATTTTATGTTCGCCACGTGTGGCAGATATTACGTGTCACCTCAACCTTAACGCGGCGGCGGCGGCGGCAACTTCCTGGTGCACACCAATATCTACTTTAAGTGGTTCTACATTGTTCTACAGTTTTAATTTTAATGCCACCATAAACATTTTAGTGTAGAAGATCGCCGTAAATCTTAAAAAATCATGACTTAAAAACACCTCCGTTATAATTCCACGAGGAACATTTTACGTTTACACATTTTTACGATTATTGCATGAAGTAAGCTATGATTCCCTATACTTAAATGAAGTGGTTTTAATGCACGTTGACTTGATCGATTTAAAAATTTGAAAATAAAAACAGTGGATTTTTGGTATCTTTGTGTACACAAACTTACGACAATGAGTATAAAAATTGTGACTACTAGAGCTTTTGTTAACGAAAGCTTCTTATTTATCATTAACGAATTTATCTTTTTCGCTTTTCATTTTCTATATAAATAAAGAATGTTTGATTTTCCGTTTATTCTGTGTTTTATTTAGTTTTCGTCCATTTTTATAGAGTTGTTTATTTTCGGTTAATATAGAAAGTCGCGATTAAAAGTTATTATCGAAAGTCACAGTTTTATACATAGGTGAACCTTCAGGTACAAATGTAATTCTGTAGGATATTTGACTTGGATTGACATCCGTCACCCAGTAAATTTTTTCGTTATAGTGTGATCAAATATTCAAAAGCCTACTTGTCCAGTAAAAGCACTTTTGGGACTTGTTACGTAAACTACTATTACAATTTTCGAAAAACATGTACCTTTTATACTAAACTGACATGTTGTAAAAGCCACTTCTCCGAACGAAGTGCTGGGAGCGGTTTACGTATGTTTATTATTATACCCTCTAGAAGCGGAGAAATAGCAAAGGTACCAATCGGTTTCAGCTCTTAATGAAAAATCTCTATCCTGGCTACGCCGGATTTAAACTAGTTGGAATAATTACACTTATAATAATGAAACTAATAATGGGAGGTTTTTGTATCTACTTAGCCTCGTCACCGGCTTCGTGGCTGGATTGAATAATTTCTGTTATTAACAAAATATTATTGTGGCGCGATAAGTGAATCTGAATTTAAATTCACCAAAGATGTTAATGTGAATTAAAATAAATGGAAATAATTACACGTGAAGATTGAATGGCGGCATGAATGAAATTAATGACCCCACCACTCTGCGTTTTGCGCCATCTTGAAAAAACCATCAAAAATCAGTTTTTCGCTTATAACTCCTAAATGGTGCTTCGTCGCCAAATTTACTCCACATTTGTTCTTGTAGAAGACAAAATTTCCCACAAAAATAACCAACTACTTTGTTTCCACGACTACCAGCAAAGGAAATACAGAGCAGCAAAGAAGAGGTAAACAATCGCAATTCTAGCGAAATTGCCCCTTTTCCACACAAAGGAAGGGGTAAGGAAGGTATGTGATATTCGACAAAACAACTGTCACCTCAACACCTCAGAAGAAGTTACTGTCTAACAAGAAACGTTTTGTCAAACTTCTTCGGACTGCACTTGAAACTTCCAACATCACCATAAACATACTAATAATCAGCACTGCTAAATTCCTAGCCTCACAATATGAGGCTATTGTGATTGTAGGTGAAGACGTTGACTTGCTTGTTTTGTCCATTTATTTGTTCAAAGTAGCTTAACTTTTCCTGTAACTGACAACATTTAGATCCGAACACCTGAAAGAGTCATCAGATCTTTTGCAATCCTTTCCGTTCAAATCCATTGCAGGAGGCTGTAAAAAAATTCTATGACATTTTTGCCACCACTGTCGAAATGTCACAGGCGGGACAGCGTATTTTAGTCGCATTATATGAAGGTGACTCCGACCAATCCCTCACTGATTTGCACTCCTCGCGTTAGGATTTCCAGTGACAGCAGAGCCGCCCTGCAGGCACTAGGTCAACACAAAATTACCTCCAGGCTGGTTTCCGAGTGTCACCAAATACTAGAGCAAATGACAAACAGCAACACCCTTGAGCTTGTATGGGTTAAAGGGCATGCTGGAACAACAGGCAACGAAAAAGCCGATGTTAGCCCGACTGGCCCCAAAACAACTGTTTTATGATCCAGAGTCGGCTCTCCCACTTACAATATCAACTGTAAACAACTTAATAACTCAAGACACCCAAGCCCAGTATAAGGTTAGGTGGAACTTGATGTCAGAATGCCGTCACGCGAGAGAGGCCTTTAGAGGACCCATCTCGTAGCCTGGCGCGTTTTTGCACAGGGCTATCCAGAAGGAACCTGCGACTGCTTGTGGGCATACTTTCTGGGCACTGTAAACTTAACAAGCACATGCACCGCATGGGCTTGGTTGAATCACCATCCTGTAGAGGATGCTACACAGAAGATGAGACGGCACAACACATACTTTGTAAGTGTCCCGTACTTGTCGAATTAAGACGATCCATGTTGGGGGCCTTCTGGCCGGACATAGCTAAGATTAGAGCCGCTTCCCCGTCCAGCATCCTCAGGTTTACCTCACGTGTGGGATGGCTTGAGTGATGATGTGGGGTCGAACGACTCTAATCAGGGAGGCAGCACAAAGGGCCCGAATAGGTGGCCTATGTGCGAGTGG
Organism: Pyrocoelia pectoralis; assembly: GCA_036250285.1. Classification (NCBI taxonomy): domain Eukaryota; kingdom Metazoa; phylum Arthropoda; class Insecta; order Coleoptera; family Lampyridae; genus Pyrocoelia; species Pyrocoelia pectoralis. The sequence goes on along the minus strand of CM070077.1, from coordinate 4,930,733 downwards.
ACTTCTGACCACCCTCCCATCGTAATCCAGAATCCAGACTCCTCGCGTTTTATCAGCAGCTCTGCTAAACCTTGGCCAAACTTCCGCCCACGTCAGATGCAACCTACTTCCATTCACTCAGGATATACCAGCAGGTGATGCAGTGGTTGGATAATCACAAAAATCCTCTGAAATGGGAGTGGGTGAGAGGGAACAGAGAATTAGTTGCTGTAAAAATGGCAAGAGATGCTGCATCTCCAGAGCTCTTGCAAATGTTTCACCAAAGAACACCTACACTGAACTGTTCCAGCATGTGCAAACATTGTGCTGGGCGGCAGTCTTGCGAGAACCGACCAGAAATTGTAATCAACCAGGACGATGACGACGATGACGATTTGGCTGAATTCACCCAAAATGAAGACATCGCCGATGAAAACTCTCAGCGTTTTCAGTCAAAACGACCTTGACTGTTTATTGAACAGTGTTCAATTATTTCACAATATTCATGCGCATGTAATACTTACAATATCATAACAAGTCATATTTTCGTTTTCACATTCATTCTCTGATTTTCTTTGAACGAAACTTCATTGATGTTGTCCAAAACAGAAAGTAGTTGAAAGGTAGAATGAATAAAAAGAAATGATTGGTGGTAAAAAAACTTCTTGACCCCTCTTTGCTGCTTTGTATCTGCTTTCCTATTCATCGTGAAAATAAACTAATTAGGAAGCTTTGTTCTCTTCAAGAATCAATGTGGGGAAAATTTGGTTACGATGCACTGTTTAGGAGTTACAAGCGAAAAACTGGATAAAGTGTCGTTTTTCGGTGTTTTTTTTGACAGCGGGAAACGCAAAAGGGTGGGGATGACGAAAACTTGGGTTTTCCACTCCCGAATTATTCCGAACAACATATACAAAACTACCTGATTTAATGTAGGGTTGGACCTCTTTTTACCGCTCTAGCGACTGGACTAATTTATAAAAAATTGAAATTTAAGTACTAATGACTCAGCAAACAGAGTCACGTTAATTTGACATTAATTTCACGTGACTTACATACGATTTAGGACGTCAGATACGACTTTTAAGTGATGTCAACATGACGTCTTTTTGTGGGCATTATGTTACATGATAAAGACGCTAAACACATGACCTCAATTCAGCTAAAATTTTGTGTGTGCATTGTATAATTATCAATGCAAAAAATTAATTATTTAAGCAGTTCCATACAAAAAAAGAGAAAAACTACATTATACGTGCAACTGTACTTTTAATTATTTAACTAATTCTTGTACCAAGCCGTTTTACCTCAATTGAAAGCGAACACTTTCGACCCAAAAAGTTGTGGAAAAAACCAAAATTTGAGAAATGACAACTGTGAAGTGACCTCAGTGAACTCTACTAGTAGAGTGAACTATAATATGTAATTGCCAACTTAGTGAAAAGTGATTTATTCCACCAACTTTCCAAACTAAATTTATTAAAATGTAAAAATCCGTTTTCGCTGCCAGTATTATTAATAATATGTTTAAACAGTGTTAAATGTTAAGAAAGAGAATTATCAATATAAATAAAATCTATTACTATCACTCATATCAGAAGTCATAAGTCACGTTAAGAAATGGTAAGCGACGTCATTATATCGTCAGTAATAGGTCGAGTGACGTTAACGACCAAAAGACGTAGCATTGTTTGCTGGAAAAAGCTTCCATCTGAAATGGAAGTCCTTTTAGATAACTTACTCTATTTCTTCCGCATTTTTCGAGGATGCTCGAGCATTTCCTGTCACCATCACTCACACCAATCTAGCAGCAGCAGAAGAAACAGTTACAAACAAAATATTGGGGAATATAAGAGGTTGAAGGGAAATTATAAGCAAGAGTACAAAAGGAGGAAGGAAGAGTTTAAATATGAGGTGGAGGAGGAAATAAGGGGGTTAAAGAATGAAAAAGAGACATGGAGATTTGTAAACAAAAGAAGAGGTAAATATGAAAGAAGGGAGGTTGAGTTGAGTGAGGAGGAATGGAGAAAGCAGTGTATGGAGGTGATGGGAGGAGGGATGGAGAAGGCGGAAAAAGGAGAAAAAGGAAAAAGAAAGTGGGGAGAGAAGTAGGGGCGGAAGTGAGATAAAGCGTGAAGAGGTAGAGCAAGCGTTGAAAAAAGTGAAGTTAAGGAAGGCGCAAGGGCGGGACGGAATACAAGGTGAACAGTGGAAATACACAGGGGTGAAAACGAGGGAAAGGATAAGAGGGATATTGAGTAAAGTATGGAAAGGAGAGGGATTTCCGGAGGAGTGGAAGGGAGCCAGGATAGTCCCGATATACAAGTGAGGGGAAAGAAATGATGTGAAAAACTATAGAGGAGTTAGTATTACGAATGCGGGATACAAGGTGTATGTTGAGGTGTTGCGAGGGAGGTTAAAGAAGGAAATGGAGGAAAAGTGTTTAGTGAAGGACTGGCACGCGGGGTTCAGGGAGGGAAGGCGTACGGTGGATAACATTTATGTGTTGAAGCAAGTGGTGAACAAGGTGATGGAAAGGAAAGGGGGGAAAGTGTATGCGTTGTTTTTGGACGTAAAGGCAGCCTTCGATAATGTTAATAGGAAGAAAATGTGGGAGATCATGAGGAAATGTGGGGTAGAAGAAGATTTGGTGAGGGCGGTAGAAGAGGTGTATGAGGAGACAAGGTGCGTGACGAGGGTGCGGGAAGAAAACGGAGAAAGGTTTTGGACGGTGAAAGGACTGAGACAGGGATGCCCGTTGAGCCCGAGTCTTTTCTCGCTATACATTGGGGGTTTTGAGGAAGAGTTGCGGAGATATCAAAGGGGAGGGGTGGTGATCGGGAGGATAAAAGTGTGGGTGTTGGCATATGCGGATGACGTGGTAGTGATGGCGGACAGTGAGAAAGAGATGAGGGGGTTAATTGGAGTGATGAAGGGATATTTAGAGAGAAAGGGTTTGAGCGCGAATGTAAAAAAGACTAAGTTGATGGTATTTCAAAAGAGAAGAGGGAGGGGTGTAAAGAAAAAGTGGTGGTGGGGAGAAGAGGAGATAGAAAGTGTGGATGAATGGAAATATCTAGGGTATGTTTTACGGTACGATAATAAGGATGAGGCGCACATCAGGGAATTGGCAAAGAAGGGAAATAGACTAGTGGGGAAAGTGTGGGGAGTGGGGGAAAGAGTTTTTGGGAAGGATATGGAGAAGAGAAGATGGATTTTTGACAAGTTGGTAAAGAGCGTGATGGTTTACGGAGCGGAGATATGGAGATGGAAGGAGTGGGAGAAAATGGAAAAAATACAGGAAAAGTACTGGAAATGGACGTTGGAGTTAGATAGAGAGACGCCAGGGTATATAGTAGAGGAAGAAAGAAAATTTGAAAAAATAAGAGTGCATACAGGAAAGAGAGCGGTGAAGTATGAGGAAGAGGTCAGGAAGAGAAATGAAATTGTAATGGTAAATGAGTGTATGAGAGAGATAAGAAAAGAACGGATAAGGTATGGGCAAGAGGAGAGGAGGTTGTTTTATGAGAGAGTGGGATATGCGAGGGAGGAGATAGAAAGGAGAAGAGAGGAAGGAAGGGATACGGTAGAGCAATTAGTGCAAAGATGTCAGGAATGGAGAGGGAGGATAGCGAAGGGAAGATATAATGAGGGATATATGGAGATAATGGTGGAAGGCAAGGCCGATTATATAGTGAGCGGTATGGAGTTAAAGGAAAAAAGAATGGTGGCAAGGTTCAGGTGCGGGAACGAGAAAAACGAAAGCAGATACTGGTGGAAGGACGAGAAAAGGATATGTAGAATGTGTGGGGAAGGGAGGGAAAATATATGCCATATGATGAGGGAGTGTGAGGAACTAAAGGAAGAGAAGAGAGAAAGAAAGGTGATTTTGGGGAGTGAAGGGGAAGGAGTGCAGTGGATGAAGGGGGTGATGGAGAGTAGGGAAAGGGTAGAGAGAAGGGGACGAGTGTAGGAAGTGCTTTTTTATTTTTGGTTTTGTTTTGTAAATGTACCAAATTTGTTTTTTGTTAAAAAATAAGAATCTTTTGTTAAGCAATAAGACAAATAAATACATACATACAAACAAAATATTCTCACGATTGTGGAATGGCAAATTTTGTTTCAAAACTTACAAGCAGGTGATGCGAACTTGAATCTCAATGTGTCATGAGTCCTAACAGGTATGCTCAGAGCTAGTAAGGTGAGTGAAGTAATATAAGAAATAGAAGAAGAGGTAAACTAGAGGGGGCAGGTTAAGGAAAATCTTGAGAAGTAGGAGCAAGTAAGTCGGAAATCGGTGTACAAGACAGAAGAAAATGGAAATTGACAAGTGCTAGATATATTTTTGGAAAAGTCGACAATTTCGATAAAAATGAGGAAAAATGATGTGACGTAAGACAGAAATACATAACAGTAATACAATTTCTATGGGATTATCTGTTCTGTAACAGTGGATTTACTCATTTTTCATGTTAAATTATAGAACGAAGGAATTGTATGTGATATTATTCTCTCCGACTGACACCTTCACTTATACAACAGATTTATTGTATTAATGTAAGTTAGAGGGAACTATCAAACTTGGTTAACGTCGACGAGAAGGATGACTTCGATTTAGAAAATCACGCTGAAAGTGACGAGAAGTTGTAAATTTTGGCGAACGATGTAGTTGCGTGGAATTAGCTGATGATTATTGATGTGATGTGACGTGACGTGATTATACGTGGAAGCTTTCGGATTAAAAGCGACTTTACGTTTTACATGCTCGCAAGTTACTGTTACGCCCGAATTGTCACGGAGAAAAGGCTTTAGAAACTTAGTTCGAATGCGTTGTTTGTTTGCTATGTACTATATGGGAACACCTTTGGGCAATAAATAATCCTGATTCATGGCAAGTGTGCCTATAGACAGTTCACCTCAGTCTGACACCCGTTATTAATTAACAGAACACAGGACCCCACAACGTCCGCAACTGTAACAAATGCACACACTAAACTAGAACATGTTTTCCGATAGGTGTAACATTGGTCGATATTTCAATTGGGGGGAAAGGAACAACGGTGTCCATGTTCGAGTTCTCCGGCACGTCCACCTCCAAAAAAAAACCCGCACATCAAATAACACAATTATGTAAATTGAGTTTCATAGCTTATAATCTGACACATTTAATGCAGATATCTCTCACGGCGCGGCGTGCCTCTCGGTGATGTAGCGCTACTACGTGAGAATCGCTACCGCATTTTCGAATCCGAGCGGCACATTTTTATGGAAATTAAACTAATTTATTTGATCCTATTACAATTAGAATAGGGCTACTGTGAAGAATTTGCCAATGAAAATAGAGCCACTTCGTAAAAAAAATATAGGTATTATACACACAACACACAGAAAAAGAGAAAGTGTGAGAAGAGAAAGAAGGCAAATTTTGATTAATACGAAATTTAATATTTCGACGTTCACGTCAAACGTGGAACTTAAATCGAGGGTTTATAGCTTTAGACGTCAGTCCCCTATTCAAGTACTTTGTGTACAATTTTGTGCTGACATAATTCCTTAAAGCAGCGAAGACAAAGCAAACAAAACGGCTCACGTTTTTGCGTTAATGTCGGTAAAATCTTCACGTTTTAATTTAAGTCGGACCCTCCCCTACCCCACCCACCATGCGAGGTATGTAAATTATTGCCAGTAATCAAATTTTTACCGTTTTTTTTCAGTTTGAAATGTAATCAGAGCTTAAAAATTTTACGGCAAGTACGTAAAAGGCAATTTATCGAATTTATCTATGCTTCATAGAGCTTGAAGCAGCTTTCGATTTAACTCATCAGACCATCGAGTAGGGAAGTTCAAGGAGTCGACCTCTTTCCCCGATTTATTGCTTTCTAATTTACAATCATAAAAGTTTTTCTCTTTTATACATTGGATAACATTTTGTAGTTTATTACGAGGAGGAAATTTATACTTGTTATTTACCGTTGGAAACTAATTGCGGGCTTACAAAAACTTAATTAATGTTACAAGACAAAAAAGGAACATTTTAATGAGAAGAAAATCTAACTAAATTTAATTTACAGTTGTTAATGCTAATTAATGTGGAGGGCGTCTTTTTAATTCGAAAGTAAAGGTCGTTTCGGAAACGAAGGACCACTCCGCAACCTCATTTAAGATCGTTTCCATCGTTTATGATGAAAAAAATTACAGCTATTTGCAATACCGCCCACCACATTAATGTAGATTGTTATACTTTAATCCTACATTGTCCTACATTTCTATTAGCAACTCGTTAAAAATTCAAAAAAAAACTCAAAATAATGGAAAACTGTCGGTTAGCAGAATAAACAACGAGTTAAGATGATTTAAGCACTGTAGTGCTATTTTTACATTAATGCGAGCGAATTCGAAAGAATAGAAAGAAGCTACTGTAATTTCAAAAAAGTAAGAAAATTCCCATATAATAAATTTCAAGCGTGCAGTTTCAGTTCGCAAATTGCATTTTCTAGTTTCAGATTTTCATAAGATTGAAATTTACTGTTTGAACGATAACGTTTACTATTTACAATTTGCAGTTTTTAAGTTAGTGTTGGCGGCAGTTCCTATACATATTTCAAATAATCTCCGAATCACTAAAGCTTCCCTATAAATTGTTTATTCGACGTATAAAATTAAATCAAAGGTTGAAACATTGAAGTTGATTAAATGCTAATGAATTCAAGAATCAAATTACATAGCTACTACAACGTGTTTCGACCGAAAGGTCATCATCAGGCTAAAAATGAAGTCTAACTTAATACAATATATTTATCAAACAATCCTAGTAAATATTGCATCATTAAGTTAGTTTTATGCTCACAGACTTCATTTTTAGCCTGATGATGACCTTTCGGTCAAAACATGTTGTAGTATTGTATGTTGTATTCGTTAAATTTGTACATTTAATCAACTTCAATTTTTCAACCCTTGATTTAATTTTATACGTCGAATAAACAATTTATGGGGAAGGTTTAGTGATTCGGAGATTATTTTGATTGCTGTCCCCCATTGAGAGAACACATTTTACACCTTATTATGGAACCACTGAATATTCCTATATTTCAGGTTCAATTTGATAATTTCAAATCTCCACTTTGAAGTATCAATAATAGCGTTTTCAGTTTTCAGCTGCAAACTTCCAGTATTAATAGTCCAGTTTCAAAAATTTAAGAATCAAGTTTCGAGTGACACGTTTTCAAGTTCAATTTCCAGTATACTCAACATTTAAATCTTCGGTATCAAGTGTTAATTATAACGTTTCCAGTTTGTAGTTGCAAATTTGTAGTTTGAAGGAATGAAGATTTAAGGATCCAGTTTCCAGTTTAGTAGTTTTATGTTTACGATTTCAATCATTCGATTTAGAGTATTAAGGTTCCAGTTTCAATGTAGTTTCCGGTATATTTCGAGTCTCCATAATGACGAACCAATATCACGTTTTCGGCTTCTAGTTGCAAATGTCTACTTTTATGCTTCCCGCCCTAAGTTTCCAAGTTCTATGTTTAGGGTTTCAATGATGCAGTTTGTAGTTTTCAAGTTCAACTCCAAGTTTTCAAGTTTCAGTTGGAGATTTATACCTTTCCAGCGTGGAAAGGAAGGAAGATAAGAAAGTGGCAAGGATAGAAGGGACAGCATGACGAAGGACATAAATTTAATAAGGAGGGCGATGGAGCACGTGAGGAGAGAGCTGAAAGAAAACAATGAAGGAGGCTTTGTAAGGAAGGAGAGGAGAGATATGAAGGAGGAGTTGGTTGAGGAAGTAAGAAATCTAAGGGAGAAACAGACAAGAAATGAGTTGGAATGGAGAGAGGAAAGTAAAGGAGTCAGGGAGGAGATAAGATAGGTGAAGGATGAAGTTGAGAAACAAGAAAGGCCTAGAAGAAGGAATAACATAATTGTAAGGGGAAATGGGGTGGAAGATTCAGAAAAGGAACTGGTAGGTAGAAGAAAGGCGAGTGCAGGAGGAGAAGAGATAAGGGGCGGAGAGCCAAAGTGGGATATAGAAAGGTATGGACAGAAAGGAGTAGGTACGATTGGGATGAGAAAAGGAAGTAGCTGAGGGAAGTGCAAGAGGCAGAAGGGCAAAGAGGGACAAAAAACTATAGAAAAGAGGTAGGAAGGAGGGAAGAAATAGGATCGGAAAAGGGAGGGCAGTAAAGGACAGTTGGTACAAAGAAAGTTGGATAAATTTGAGAGTAGTGTTCGGGTCTAGTGACTGTTCTGTTTTCTTTAGTTACATATAATCATGTTACATGGAATACAGGAGAAATATTGGAAATGGACAATGAGCTTAGACAGAGAGACACCGGGATATATAGTGGAGGAAGAGATGAAAATTGGAGAGAATAAGGGTTCAGACAGGAAGGCGGACAGTGAGGTATGAAGAAGTGAAGAAGGAATGGAATTAAGAGTAGATAACAAAATACTGCAAGAATGTTGGAGGGAAGTGAAGTAGAATAGGGCGAAGTGGGGTCAAGAATAAAGGAAAAAATACTACGAGAGATGTGGTATGGCGAGAGAGGAGGTGGAGAAGAGAAGGGGAGAGGGAAGGAGCGTTGAGGTGGAGTTGGTAATGAGGGATAAAGAAGTACAGGGACAGGAGAAGAGAACAAAAGTAAGGGAAGGGAATTGAACAATATGAAGGAATAATGGTAGACGGGATACCAAGATATCTGAAGGGAGGGATGGGAATGAAAGAAAAAAAAAATAGTAGCGAGGTTTAGGTGCGGAAATAAAGAGAGAGTAAATAGGTGTTGGAGTGGAGGGAGGACGAAAGTAGAATGTGTAGACTGTGTGGAGAAGGGTGGGAGAGCTTGGAACATATGAGGGAATGTGGGGAGTTGAGTGAAGGAAGGAGATAGAATAGAGACATTAGGCGATGGAGGAGAAGGGGTGATGTGGATGAAGGAAGTGTTGGAGAGAAGGAAGAAGTTAATGAATATGTGCCTATAATATGTAAAATCAATTTTCAGTTGCGAGTATAATTCCAAGTTTCCTGGTTTCGGTTTAAAGTTTACAGTTGTCCCGTGTACTTCTAATTTCAAGTCTCCAGTTTGAAGTATCAATATTCTCAAGTTATAGGTAACAGTTTCATGTTTCACAGTTGTAGTTTTGCAGTTTTATGTTTACAATTTCAATCATTTGGTTTTGAGTATTCAGATTCCAGTACCAGTGTGGTTCTACGGTTTGAACACCCAGTAAACACATTTTCAGTTTCTAGTTGCAAAGTTCTAGTTTTATGCTTACAGTCGCAAGTTTCCAAGGTTTCAATCTTTTCAAATTCAATTCTAGGTTTTCAGGTTTCAGTTTTAGGATTATACCTTTAACTCTTCAGTTTTAAGTACGTATCATCATGTTTCAGTGGCAAATTCTAGTTTTATGCTTCCAGTCTTAAGTTTCCAAGCTCTAAGTTTACAGTTTCAATGCTGTAAGGGATAAAAGTTTCCTCGTTTCAGTTTAAAGTTTACAGTTTGAAGTATCAGTAAGTTATAGCTAACAGTTTCATGTTTCACAGTTGTAGTTTTGCAATTTTATGTTTACAATTTCAATAATTTGGTTTTGAGTATTCAGATTCCAGTACCAGTGTGGTTTTACTGTTTGAAGACGCAATAATCACATTTTCAGTTTCTAGTTGCAACATTCTAGTTTTATACTTACAGTCTCAAGCTTCCAAGGTTTCAATCTTTTCAAATTCAATTCAAGGTTTTCAGGTTTCAGTTTTAGGATTATACTTTTAACTCTCTAGTTTTAAGTATCATGATTCATGATGTTTCAGTGGCAAATTCTAGTTTATGCTTCCAGTTTCAAGTTTCCAAGTTCTAAGTTTACAGTTTCAATGCTGTAAGGGCTGTAAGGGATAAAAGTCTCCTCGTTTCAGTTTAAAGTTTACAATTTACCAGTGTATTTCTAATTTCAAGTCAAGTTTAAATCGGTTTCTAATTGAAAATGTCTAGCTTGAAGATTCAAGTTTGAATTAGTTTCCAGTTTCAAATTTCAGCGTTTATGTCTATCTACGATTTTTATTTTGAAGTTACGATTGATCAAATTCAATTTTACGTTTTCAGGTTGTCTATGTCTATGGTTACGGGTTCAATCTTGCCATTAACTTGGAAGCTTGGAACTAATGATTTCATAAGATTTGGTTTAATTTAACTTTGAAATTGGAAGATCTAAATTTGAATGAAAAAACTGAAAACTAGGAATTGAAACTTCAAATATCAAAGTGTATACCGACAACTTGAAACGTGAAAGTGTTAAATCGAAGTCTATGACTTCAAATTTAAAATTTCCAACAGAAACTGGAAACTTCAAACTATAACTGTAAACTTGAAACTGCAAAAACTGCAGATTTCGTACCGAACGCTTGAAACTGCAAACTGAAAAGTACCAAATTGCAAATTGGAAATTTGGTACTAGAAACACATTGGAAAATTAACACTGCAAGCTTGAAACTGATGAACTGCAAATTGAGAAACTCACCACAAATCCTAAACTCCAAGCTAGAAATTTCCTTTCTGCCTATCCTGATGGAGTCCCTTACGAAAATGGGCGAAACGTTGACACTTTCGTGCACTTTGACACGGTCGGACCTTGGAGTGATTCGGCCCTGGAAGCCTCCATTCTGATATTTTCATGAAAGTTTGCAAAATATGTATAATTTTCCTAGGTTGCTGCAATTCGTCACTGTTTAAATTTGATTCTGCTTGAATAACTGATAGTTTAGGCATTTTGAGTTTTTCACATTGAAAAGTACCATTCATTCGCCTTTTCTTTATATTTTACGTGCATCGCCGTTTAAAAATTCAACCCCTAATATGAAATTTTCGGGGAGAGGAAGAGAAAATCCATATGGTAAAGTCTACCAGAAGATCTTTTTAAATTAATTGTCATAACAATGGAACAATGAAAGAGTGTCCAACACTAACACTAATGCAGTCATATGCAAATATCTCCTGACTTGATATCGAAATTTTCCTTTTTTTCCTTTGCTAAATGTCGCTTTACAAACGAGCAAGCTGCGAAATATATACCAAAATAGATGAAAAGCGGCGATTTCAGACCCTAATTAATTATAAGGGAGCACATAAATTTCTGTTCACATTTTTTTAGTACGAAAAATACGCGGTAAAATATGTCATTTATTCAATTTAAATCGCTTTCGAGCAATGAATAAAATGAAAATCCCAACTTAAAAGCTCTTTTCCTTTGAAATATGAGATAAATCTAAGTAAATTTCCTTTTTTTCCCCTTTTAAACGTGACTTAATAATCATATAAATTACAATTAAGATTTTAATTAGATAGTGAATAAAATATGTAAATGAAGTTAAGTTTAGGAAGTGAAGCGAAAACAGATAATTTTGATGGCTTAAAAATGTAATCGTAACTCAAAGCTAAGGTAAAAAAAAATATAAATTTTCTATTTGATGACAGTATGATGAAGTGAAAGGTTGTTGAAAACAAAATCCCCATCTACTTTGACCTAAATTGCTCTAAAAGGAAGAAAAATATACATAAATTTTACATGAAATTGGGAAGAGAAATAAATCCTGAAACCACTTCGGGTACTGAACTGACCCGCAAATATTTTATAAAAATCCACGTGCGTGTTAAGAAGAAAAGGGAGGGGGTACTCGTAAAATAATGTGGTGTTAATTTAAGAAAATTCGGATATCATCTACGTTCGAAAATTCCCAAAAGTAAGCCACTTGCATGATTTTTTCGTATAAATTTTTATGCGCCGCCAAAATTTTTATTCCGTATGCCACTCGAGGGAATGCACCTCCTTCAAAATGTTAGCCGCTTTTTTTATTAGATCGTTGAATATTTCACTTAATTCAAATAATTCCCGCGAATATACGTTTGCGTGTGCTTTTTTCAATCGATCCGTTCCCAGATTGGGCCGGTACGCGAACTGGTAATAATGAATAATTAATTGCTCGTTTTTTTTGTTTAGGAAAAAAAGAGCGCAGTTAGTGCGCTGAGGACTCAAAGCAGTTTACGGGATGGATCATTTGGGTCTAGAAATGTCAGAGCGAGCGCGGAATTACATGGATCCCCACGGACTTCTGCAAATGTCACCACTCAGCACCGACTTGTACATACAATAATGATATCCTGGGGGAATCCTAGAATGGACTACGTTGACGTGTAGTATGGACTGCAGAGGTTTACTATGCATGACGGTTACACGTTTTCATTTGCGACGTTAAATTAAAATTGAATTTCTTTTAATCGATTTGCTAAAACTTTGTTTGTTATTATTAATTACACTTTTTTTGCTACATTTATTTTTCTTTGGCATCAAAAAGTGGAAACGAAACAAATTTTTAATTTTCGCAATTTTTTTTATCATCCCTCAGGATTACAGTTGTGAAAGTAAGTAGAAATTTATTAATTCCTCGGTTTTGTATTAAATTACACTTTTCAGTCTCATTTAAAAACTTAAATTAGCTAAAAATTAGTCCTCAACACGAAATTTTTTACACCGAAAAATTTGATTAGGAGAGAACAGATTGATGAGGTACTTAACGGATGAACTTGAACTGAAAAATAAGTCATAAAATCTACTATATTATGAATGTAATAATTCCCGTCAAAAAAGTAACAAGGGGAAGAAACATGGTCACCGCATCTCTTGGAATAATCAACATTAAGAGTAAAACGCATCCTTCAAAACGATTTGTATTTTTCATTTGTAGGATAAGCTAAAAAGTTTCATAACTAATGTCGCTAACCCAAGGGGAGGGGAAGGGGGGGGGGGCGAGAGAATAAGGCAAAAGAAGTTGAGGTCCAAGCACATAGACGGGGAAATCAGATAGTACTTGTTATACAGGGTGTTTCAGAATAAGATGCTGATCGTTAAGGGTGTGAATCCTTATGTGATTTTAGGAAGAAAAGTTCAAATAAACCTATGTCCTAAACCTCTTAACTTTTGAGCTACAAGGTGTTACAGTTTTAAGAAAAAAAGTGCTTTTTTATCGTATCCTTAATAATTTCCTAGTATTTTTATCAAATTTGGCACACGCGCTCTAAGCATCAATAGCCATTTTTTGATAAAAAAGATTTTTTAATTTTTTAACCAGTGGCGTCCGTACAGGATGTGAACTAGATATTTTTGGAAAAATATTATGCACGCCACTGCGTTTTGTTAAAATAAAAATTATTTTTAAAATTCCTATTCATTTTAGGGTAAATTTGATTTTTTGACTTTTTTTCGTCCGACGAACGGTTTCCGATAAAAAAAATAAAAAGCATTTAATGCGCATGCCGCTATGTGCCTATGATTTCTGAAAAGGAGGCTAGAAACTTTGTTGTCAAGGAAATAATTGCAATGACAAAATAAAATTTATTTATTTAATAAATTTTACCATGAAATTAAAAAAAACTAACATTAGATAACCTGAACAAAAACGAAAATAATTTAGAGGAGCTGTTGAAACTTTAAAACCTTGTAGCTCAAAAGTTAAGAGGTTTAGGACATAGGTTTATTTGAACTTTTCTTCCTAAAATCACATAAGGATTCACACCCTTAAGGATCAGCATCTTATTCTGAAACACCCTGTATATTTAACCTTATCAATCTTAGCATGTCGCTGGCACTTATATCATCAGTCAATTATTATTGCCACTATTATGTTCTTGGTAATAACTTAATAATATTGGGTTCAAAAGAATAAATACACATGTCATTTGAATGACTTTTTAATAATAATTGACTGATGATGTAAAGTTCAGAAAAAAAATACTCTTTTAAACTAGATACATAAAAAACTGCAACTTTATCTTATTAAAAAAATGAGTGCCGCCATTTTAGCTTTTATCGGAAGTGACGCCATCAAAGGTCAGCATTTTCGTCCTTGGCCCGAATGCAATCGATTGGCGAAAACCGTATTTCGATAACTTTAATAGTTTCTGAGTTTAAAGCGTTGCAAGGAATGTGTACGGACAGACTACAGACGACAGACGGAAATGTTTTTTTTTCATTTTTTGAATCTACGTATTCAGAAACCCAGAGATATGTAAAAATTTGCATAGGTCAATTTTTTTTGGAACACTAATACAATACTTCCCTTTTACTTCGTACTCGTGAAGTAAAAATAATATACGGTGTAGTATAGTTGTAATCAGAAAAGGATTTGTGATTTTCTCCTAAAATAACATACAGGGCTTGTCATAAATATTTGATTATTTTGATAATTTTCGGAGAGAAAAAAAAGAAATATATAGTGTGTAGTATAAGTTGTAATCAGAAAATGATTTCTGATTTTCTCTTAAATATTATACAGGGTATGTCATAAATATGTTTAATATTTTGTTAATTTCCGAATTGGCTTATTCTCTATTAAAAAAGTCGTATGTTCTCTACTTCACTGTACAATTTTACTTCTCCTTTGTTAGCAAAAAAGTTATGAATTTTCAACTTCAAGCATTCATCCCCCTTCCTCTATGGAAAATAGAGAAATAAATGTAGCACCAATCGTGTTTCATGAACTACCTATATGTATAACATTTCAAAAAATTAAAAAAAAAGCTTGGGAGCAGATTTTGAGAAAATCGATTTTCAATTTTTGACCAATTTTGGAAACCAATAAATTGGCCACGTTAAATTTTTGTTCTTGATCAATTTAAGTAAAAGTTCTGGCCATCCTATGGCTACAATTTCCAATTCCAATTTTTCAAATTTTAATTAAGTTAAACGGTTCTTGGGCTACGCCCTAAAAAGTAAAAAACTTGGAAAATTATATATTGGCCGCCATTTTGATTTTAGAAACAAACGAAAAACGGCGTTTTACTTGTTACCATATCTACTAACTTTTTTTTTCACCAAGGGAAATTAGTTTGGGTTAAAATTTGAATGTTTGCTCCCAAAATAACGCCCGTAGTTTGGGCCCCTTTGGGGCGATATTAATGAGAAGCTTGTTTTACCGATGAAGTTTTTTTATAGGCCTTGGTTTTAAATTTCATCAAAATCGGTCTAGCAGTTTGGGCTCCACAGATAAACATTTTCAAAGATGGTGGTTTTGGACTCAGGGGGACTCAAAACATCGAGATTCATCAAAACTTCGTGTGATGAAGTGGATCCATATAAATCAAAAATGGAACGTTTTTAAATTTCGCCCCCCCCCCCCCCTCCCGCCTTTTAAGTGTGAGAGAAATCAAACCATTCAAGAGCATTTATTTGTCATGAAAGAGTAATCTTCTGTGCCGTGGCGCCATGCCATAAGGACAAGAATTACAAACAGGTTTTACATTTCATTGTCAAAAAAATATTCCAAGAGGAGAACGTCCATTGCATCTCCAACACTTGAAATAAATTGAACCCTTCATAATAAGCTGTATTTTCATGCTTAGTGCATGCACTAATGGTCACTCAGGTTCCAGACAGGAGAAAAGAAGGGTTGTTCTCATGAATACGGTAAATAATATTATACCTCTTGGTGGTGGGGCCAAGCATGATCCCACTAACACTATTCTAAGGGAATGAATAGAGACAAGCCCGTTGACAGAAAGAAAGGTCATAAAGGACGGCATGGACCAGGAAGCTAGTTCACGATATTAAAAACTGCAAGGTGTACAGGGAGACGGGGTGCTCCCAAAATTGGGTTTTAAGCGAGTATGGAGAAAACCGATGTTCTTTGTGTTGGTTTAAAAAAAATAGAGAGATTATGAATTCTATAGGGATGAGGACACGGTGGGCCATGCGGTTGTCGCATGTGAGCTTTCCACACCTCCTCGGCCGCAGGAAGAACGATTAAATGCGGATGGACTCGGAAGAATGCCGAAAGATCCTTGTAGACAAAAATCCACAGAAAAGTAGACAATTTTGGGAATTGAACCCGTGATCTCCCGAATTGGAACTGAAAGTGTTAAATATAACCCATCGATGTATTGAGGAGACATTGGAAGACAAAATAAAGTTGCCCCAAAAGCATGGATATTTCAGCCAATACTCGGTTTTGGAGTTTCACCCATTGAAACGCGTTTCACTGTTCCAAAGAAGAAGTTTCATGTAAACACAGATTAGACTAACAAGGGATGCTAGGTGGGTGTCGTAAGCCGATCGAGACCAAACGTTGCATGCCAACCCCTTAAGCCATTTGAGGACGCTATGCAAAAAATTAGAGGTCAATACCACCCAGGACGGGACTTCGAGCACATGTAAGTAACTTAATGCAATTTTTAATAATTTTTGGACCATATGAATAGTTTTATTAATAATTATCGTAATACAATCAACTTTCATCATTTTTGGCCAATTCCAGTAAAGTTAAAATGGTGGCCATTAAACTAAAATTCTCAAATGGCCTAAGGAGTTGGCATGCAAAGTTTGGCCCCGATCGGGTTAGGACACCCACCTAGGATCCCTCGTAGGTCATTTAAATAATTCAGGTTCCAAGTAGTACATTTTCAATTGACAAACGAGAAACAGTGTATCATTTAGAAGAGAAGTATGTAATAGAATCGTCCCGAAAGGTTGTGGGCAATATAAACAGAATAGAGCTCAAAATTGATTCTTGAGATCTGACTATATCTATCATCTCAGGCTTCCCTACTAGCTTCATACTGTTCGAGAGAAAAGGTCCACTGCAGTAATAGTGTGAGGAGGAGAAAGAATCATCAACAGCGTAAGACGAAGAGCAGCACTATCTTTCTCCCTTGGTAAATATGCCTCAGCATTCCATGCAAAAAATCTATGGGATTCTAAAGTGTATGAAAGAAAACCAAAAGGTATCCAGTGGATTAAAATGACGTCAAAACTGGTAATGCTCTATGTTCCCTAACTGGCAAAAACAGAATCAGTCTAATCAAAATTTTGCAGTAAAATTACTTGCCGATCATCGCCTGTGGGACTGTATAACACAAACTGTTTACTGGAAACCCGCAGTGCAGGCTGTGCAGCTGGCTCAGATATTTTGAACCAGAGACCTCACCGCAATTCACCAATCTCGTCGGCAGTTAACGTTATCCTACTTGGAAGCTGGCGAAGGGCTAACGTCGAAGCATACTAGGGAATGGAATACGAATAAACCCAAAACAAAGAACTACTCGCTCAGTTGGGACGGTGCTATCATCAGCGACTCTAACAGACTGACTGACGAGCTGCAAAAGATTTATAATCGAGGATGCCCTCAAAGAAGGAGGATGGTGATGGGTTAATCTACAAGGCTCAGTGTTATCCTTCGGAGCAGTATCATTTCTCTGATGGGTCTTTCCTATGTACACGTTAGTAATTCCACTTTAGAATTTCAATCCTTTTGTGAGATGAACCGAATGTATCAACGCCGATTACGCAGACGATCCTTGCTGTTCATTCTGCCATCCAATCAAATCGATCTTGTTACACAGAGGTACAATATTGAAGTTTATCTCGTGATGTGAAGACTCTTATACTGGATACTGAATGTAGGTGAATGATGTCCGTTTGCCATCACTGCCATTATCTAAGGTGTTTAAGGTTCTTCAGAGGTGGTGCAATCTTAGGAGAAAAATAGGGCTACTCGCCCAATTTTTTGTGTGTTCAGATTCGAAAGAACCGTGATCTTGTGCTTCCACTCGGTGAACGTGTGAAGGTGCAAGGGTAGCAATTAGACAATGCTGTATCATGTATATGGCCACTGTACCTCCTTCAGAAACTCTCTCAGATTGTGAGCGTTTTCGACTACAATCCTGATGATGACATTACACAATAGAGACGGTTCTTCATATTGTGAAAGTGAACGACTAAAGTTAAAATCGTGCATATTGTAGCGATTTAGGCTCCCATTCAGTCGACGGGGGAGGTTCTGGTTCCCAGGACTGGTCTTTGGATGGTACTGTGGCCTACAAACATGGTCGAAATAGTGTTTCTATGCGTGCTTTTGGTAAGACATTGACACTGTTGCTGGTGTTGTCTAAAGTCTTAAGTAATAACGCCCAAGGGTATGGAAAAACACTATTTCACAAATCAAACATACCGAAACAGCCGAAAACCTACAGTTTCCTGGAATAATTTCATTATAGTATAGTAGGAAAATTAGAAAATACTTTTATGTAAGTCACTATCTTGAAAAGCAAGTAATTTGAGATATTTTCGCAAGGTTTTTGTAACGTCACTTATTTAGATCAGTTCGCTTACATCGACAGATATAGAAAAGCGTGACAAGTAACAAGCCAAATACTTTCTATTGTGGAAAAAACTAAGTAAATCTATACCAAAGGGAATATAAAGACACTTCGTGACACGCTTTCCGATAAAAATCCTCTATTGTTGGTAATGGACAATTTTGTTTTTCCCAACATTCCTTTTAAGTACATGTTTGTATGTTGGGGGGGGGGGGGGGGGGGGGGGGTAACTCGATTGAAATTGTAAAAATTTAGTCCAACTTTCTCAAGTAATAAAAAAGAAATACAACCCAACAAATAGGTACACTCAAAGTTGTAAGTTCTTTGATCGGATTTCCTTAAATTTATTCGCGCTTTCCCTTTTCGCTAACAGATCTTGGAAAACTGCAAAATCTGATAAAACGCTTATATTCCGAAATTTTAAATTTACTCTCTTCGCTCGACGATAACAAAGAAATATTAAATTGATAGTGTGATAACGGTAAACTTTTCATAGACGTCGGCGCCCGACGTTCGCAAAAAAAGGTTTGCAATTTGGGCCGAATTGTAATACGTGAATCGCACACCTCTCGTATTCCTGGAGATCCCGGCGTCGTAGAGGCGCCGTCCTAACATTGATTCAATTCCCCCCCTCGTCCCTCTCCAATCAGTTGTTTGTCGACACACCGGTTTCGTATTTCAAAATGGTCTCATGAATAACATCAAAACTAGGAAAGGATCTACATACTAGTATTAATATTATCAAAGGTTCAATTTAAAAAGAGCGAAGTGTTTGAAACTGAACATGTTTCTCTCTTTATTATTTTATTATTTTCCCCAATTGCAGTGAATTGGTATTTATTTCCCCCCTTTTTTTTCCTTTCGCTTAAGTTGTAGAAAAAGTTTTCAGGTGACACAAGGACGCGTTTATACATTAGGATCTTAGTTCCCTAAACTCCCACCAGAGGGTTAAACAAACACGCAAAGTTGCCACCATTTCCTTCCAATTCCCACTGTGCCCCATACTTACGTTGGCAATTGTTTTCGGAAACTGAATGAGCTTTTTCCATCCAGCTCAGAGAACGTATAGATAATTAAGAACGTCACTGTGGCTAGATGGTCAAACACATAAAACTCGTTAAAATCTCTAAAGTGTAGTCGAGGAAATAAAGCACTAAAATAAGCCAAACCTACCAAATTTTTGTAGTAAGACGGATTGAGATGGGGTTTTTTGCATTCGCTTCCTAAATTTAATAGGAAACTTTGTACCTACTTTTCATCATGTTTTTTTTGGAAATTGCATTTGTGCAGTCGAAAATGCATACTGAAAAATGCAATTTTATAGAAAAAATTCATAACTTCGTTATAAACTTCTAGAATCGACTCAATTCGGGTTCAAGGGGGTTTTCGAGGTCGTTGATCCCGAATATGACCTCCAAATTGCCTCACCGCCCACCTGGAGCTCAGGATGGCTGAGCGACGTCATCTTCGAAGATTTTTCTGAAATTCACTCTCAAATGATTCTAGACATCTCATACGAAGTTTGTTTGGGTTTTTGATTCCAAATCAGGCATCGGCAACCGTCCCCCGCGTACCTGTTGCCCCACATCCGGGCATCAGCGTGCGTCATCCTCGGAAGTTTCATTGAAGTTTCAAGACTATAGGGAACCGAAAATTGTTTCCGGGGTTTTTTGGGTAGCTTAGGTCGCATGTGTCACCAGATACTTGCTAACGGACACCTGGTGCATCACACCGCGGCGACATCAACGTCATCCTCTGGAGTTTCACTAAAATTTCAAGCCTCTAGTGAACCGAAAATAATTTGTAATTGTTAGGACGGGGTTCTTCCAGGACCTCTATCCGGACCTGACCAGCCGTGCATGGTACATAGCCCGCCTGCAGAGGCGGATTCCGAAGTTCTCTACGAGATTTTGAAACGGCTTACTTTATCGAATTCCAACAAGAGTACTTACCTTTGCGTTAGCGTAATGCGTGGAGAAGTCATTTTCGATAATTTGATACAGGATGTGCCATCCCTGCAAAATTTTTGGATTACTAACCATTGCGAGTAGTCCGTCCCTGGCTTCAAGGCACTACTGTAAATCTGTTTACCTTTCCAAAATAAAGATACATGTACGTCATAGTTATGCGGAAAATTTTATAAAGATGCAAATAACCAGTACAATAATTAAAAATAAAAAACAAATTCAAAATTCAAACTTTGGAGGCCTATAACTCGAAAACGAGGGCCTGCATAGAAAAAGTTTATATCAAGTACCAACATTATTTTGGCTCAGACTACACGCTCCTGACTCTTTTTCCCATTAGTCCCGGGACACCCGTATATATCTGAATATTATTTCACAAAATGAAAATGTCCACTTCTATTCAAATTTTCCATTATAAGTTTTACCTCATGATTTCCTGATATGATGAGACAAGCATTAGAATCAAAGTATTTGAGCAAAAATTTCAAGCGAAACTCCAGAGAATGACGTTGATGCCGTCGCGGTGTGGTGCACCAGGTATCCGTTACAAAGTGTCCGGGACCAGATTCGATCTGAGCGACCTAAATAAAACCGGAAACAATTGTCGGTTCCCTATAAGCTTGAAACTTCAGTAAAACTCAAGAGAATGACGTTGATGCCCGGATGCGGGGCACCAGGTACGCGGGGGGCGGTTTCCAATGCCTGATTTGGAATCAGCAACCCTAAAAACCCTCGGATGAGATGTCTAGAATCATTTGAGTGTGAATTTCAGAAAAATCTTCGGAGATGACGTTGCTCAGCTATCCTGAGCTCCAGGTGGGCGGTGAGGCAATTTGGATGTCATATTCGGGATCAGCGACCTCGAAAACCCCCTTGTACCCGAATTGAGTCGATTCTAGAAGCTTATAACGAAGCTATGAATTTTTTCTATGAAAATGCATTTTTCAGGGTGCATTTTCGACTGCACAAATGCAATTTCGAAAAAAAACATGATGAAAAGTAGGTACAAAGTTTCCTATTAAATTTAGGAAACGAATGCAAAAAACCCCATCTCAATCCGTCTTACTACAAAAATTTGGTGGGTTCAGTGCTTTATTTCCTCGACTAGTGTGTTACTTTGTGAATTGAGCCAGAAATGTGTGTGTGCGGATTTACAAAACAGTTCAAGTATAACAGAAATGGGACCGAGAGCCGCACTGGCCGCACAATCCGACTTTAAGCCCTATAACGTTCGCAAAGTTAGAAACGGATTCCGTGTATATCTGGCTTTTGAAAGAGAGCGGGCGCGCGCGGTGGGATTGGCCTATACGGGTTTATACCACCACCGCCGCCACCGCCGCCTCACTCTGCATACCGTTGATCTTTTGATTTTCACGAAAATACGCGCTATTCAAAACAAATCTAGAACGACCACACCACCACCACCAACGCAGGAAGACCTAATCCGAACCGACACCAAAAACTTTTCTATTAAACTTTCGTTTTTGGATTTACAACTTGCATCCCTTCTATTTTAACTTACACATTTATTGAAATTAGCTACTCGTCTACGGTTTGATAGTTTTCTAACTACATAAGCTTTAAAATTTACGAACTTTGCATTACCAATTTAAATTAGTTGTGGTATAACGTAAGCGGTTTAAAAGTATCGATTTAGGAAATCAACAACCCCCAATTACGGGAGACATTAACATGAGGAGGGTTGATTCGCAGTTTTCGGGGGAAAAAAATAGACAGAATAGCCATTTCGATGCATGAATCTCATAGGGACACGTTTTCCCTAAACGAAAATGGAACCCATCTTTCAATCTATGCTTATCACACAAAAGATCGAAGACGATAAAATAGAAAGTGGGAGGGAAAATTTTGGAAAATGAATTGTCTCAAAAATCATGTCTTTTTCGCGCGCTTTCCCGAAGTTGAGAATGGAAGACTGTAGATTTTATCCCTTAGTCGAGGAAATAGGGGAAAGTCATCTATTAATTTAGCTACAGCGCTCTCCAAGAGCTGCTTCGTGCTGGTATCACTTCTGGAGAACTTTTTAAAAATACGTGCTACAGTGAGCGTCAGTCTTCGGCTGGCCTAGATTGACAGAAGACACTGGTAATCATAGTGTTTCTACACTTGAACAGGCCACTTCCTCCTCCTCCACTTGAACAGGCTTGACGACACTAGGAAAAACAGCGCTATGATTCAAATTCAAAAGCTTTTGGATGTTTTTAACCCCCAAGTCTGACTAAAATCAAATGGGTCTCTCAATATCTTCTTAAGACACTAGAAAAACACACTTAAGACACGGCAAATACATAAGGAACAGCCGAATAGGGCATTAATATGATACTCGTCGCACCCTAAAAGGCACGCGACAAAAACAGAAGGTTCTCCTCCAAAAATATCACCAGTTTTCGACGTAAATGAAGTAGGTATCTTGACATCAAAACAAAAAACTCAACTGGAATAAGCATATCCAGCTCAAAGTTTCCTCGTTCCCTAATTTATAGTAAAGGGGAATTACTATATCTTGATAGAAAGTGTGGATGAGTGGAAATATTTAGGGTATGTTTTACGGTACGATAAGAAGGATGTCGCGCACATCAGGGAATTGGCAAATAAGGGAAATAGACTAGTGGGGAGTGGGGGAAAAAGTATTTGGGAAGGATATGGAGAAGAGATTGATTTTTGACAAGTTGGTAAAGAGTGTGATGGGGTACGGAGCCGAGATATGGGGTGGATGGAAGGGGTGGAGAAAATGGAAAAAATACATGAAAGGTACTGGAGATGGACGTTGGGGTTGGATAGAAAGACGCCAAGGTATATCGTGGGGGAGGAGACGAAAGCAGAATAAATAAGGATCCAGGCAGGAAAGAGAGCAGTGAAATATGAGGAGGAGATCAAGAAAAGGGAGGAAATTATTGGGGTAAATGAGTGTATAAGAGAGATAAGAAAAGAACGGATAAGATATGGGAGAGGAGGTTGTTTTATGAGAGAGTGGGATAAGCGAGGGAGGAGATAGAAAGGAGAAGAGAAGAAGGAAGGGATATGGTAGGGGAATTAGTAACAAGAGATAACGATGTCCAAGGCCACGAAGGAGAGCGAGGATAGCAGAGGGAAGATATGAGGAGATAATGGTGGAAGGCAAGGCCCATTATATATTGGGCCCCTAGGTTTTTAAAGGAGAAAAGAATGGTGGCAAGGTTCAGGTGCGGGAACGAGGAAAACGAAAACAGATACTGGTGGGAGAATAAGAAAAGGATGTGTAGAATGTGTGGGGAAGGGAAGGAAACATCCTCTTATATCCAACAAGGTACACGTACTGGAATTCGCTCCACCGAACTGGGTGACATAAAGAACAATATAATTAGAACCTTCAGGCTGATCTGTGAGTGTCATCACATAATATTATAGTAGATAGCAAACTATAATAGTGTTGAACTCGTATGGGTGACAATACATTAAAGAATAAAGAATAATGGGAAACCAGATGTGATATTCCATCTGGTCCAGGGTGCAGAGTCGGATTTACCATAAGGCTAGAAAGGCTATAGCCTAGGGCGGCGAATTTTAGGGGGCGGCAAATGTTGGAGTTCAAGAGATATTAAATAATGAAATGACATCTAGACAAATTCAAATCATATGAAAAAATACAATATTTTAGCGAAAATTACTGTAGATGAGGGGCGGCAAAATATTTCCAGCCTAGGGGCGGCAAATTCGTAAATCCGCCTCTGCCAGGGTGGGCCCTTCCGCCAATAGTACAACTATAAGCAACCTCATAATTCAAAATACCCAAGCAGACTTAACTTGTTCAACTGAAAGGGAGATCCTGGCCAAACATGGCTGCAATTAGAGCCGCTCCCTTAATCATGAAGATAGGGGAAACGCTGGCAACCATTTGGGCCGTGAGTGTTCAGTTTTCAGATATTTCGAATTCATTAATTTGCAATTTCCAGTTTTCAATCTTCAATCTGCAGTTTAAAGTTTGTAATTTCAATTTTCTAGTCACAGTTTGGAAGTTTGTGCAGCTCCCAGTTCCCAAATTTCAGATCGTAGTTTTCAATCTCACAGTTTAAAATCAAATTTTACAGTTTCAGTTTCTAATAAAAGTTTGTCTTCAATCTCAAAATTCGTATTTCAAGTTGCTTCAATTTTGCAGTTCACCAGTCTCGGATTGCAATTTGCAGTTTCATTTAACAATTTCAAACTACGTGGGGTTTCAAGTTTCACAGTTCTTAGTTTATAATTTCAAATTTCAAACAAGCTTCCAGTTGTATTTGCAGTTTGCAGTTTTTGTCTCCCCTTTGCCAATTTTCAGAATGCATTATAGTCTGCAGAATTATCATTCATTAGTAATACAACGAGTGGGTACGAAATTGCCGAAAATTTTCGATTTCGGATACTAGATGTGCCCCTAATTTTCCAAATTTCTCCCAAACGGAAATAAATAGTTCTTCAACTTCATCCCTATGATACCATCAATAACTTTTTCCCATGCTAAAGATTTGGTAATTCGCCTAAACGCTCAAGAGAATTTCTTTTTCGTCTAAATTCCGTAACCTACCCTCCCCCCATCGCGCTCTCAAATTTAGAAAGGGAGCGAAATTTAACGCTGAGATATAAGAGCAGAACGATTCCACCGTTTTCGACCCCATTTCAAAGCTGTGGATGTTTTCAAAAACGATTTTTGTTGGAAAGGTTGCTTTTACACGTGCCACAACACCCCAAAAAGGAGATTAAGAATATGTTTGCTCTTGAGTACACTTTAATAATTTAAAATCAGTACTTTATTCATTTTTCTTTTGACTTAAAGTTATTTCTTCCTTGTTTTTGAATTTCAAAGGATGGAAAACCTCCTTCCCTCACACTTTTAGAACCAAAATGTAAGATTACTGGAATTTGGGCAAATAAAGGATTAAAATAGACCATGTACCAACTCAACGATTATACTACTACATAAAACTTTCATGTTGAAACCGAGATTCGAACCATTGACCGTCTTTGATTGGAGTTTATTGCAACCCAGTCGCTCTACATATCAATGGGTGGTTAAAATTAGAACCGAAATAAATGCTTACAACTACAACAAAAAATTATTTAACACGCGGTTCCACTAATTTCGTTTAATAACCCTAAAACTGGTTTTATGTCCGAGTAAAGTTATTAAGTAATTTATATGCCGTGAAGTAAATTAACATAATCTAAATTGTATGTTTATTTTTAAATTACTAAGATTGTAACACGCGACCTACCACGATAGAAATAAAGGAAGGGGGCATTAACCAATTACACGAATTATCACCGCTCCCCCACCCCCTTCTTCTAGTTCTAGTTAAAAGCGAAACACATTAATCTACCCCCCCCCCCCCACACACACACCAAAAAAAAAGCGTGATGTTCTAGAAATTAGAATTTCGGAAGTAATTTATAATCGCGATGCCTTGGAGAGATAAGAGAGCACACGAAAAAAAAAACACATCGGTATTGATTTATATTTTCTGTATTGGAAAGTAGAAAACATAGATTTATGTACCTTTGAGTGAAAGAAAAGTATTGGAGATGATTTTTTTCATTTAGCATATGTTTGTGGTTTCTATCGTTTTTTTTTATTTATTTCGTAAACGGCTTTTAGTTCGTAAATGGTCAATAGGAATAAGAGTGTAAAAGCTTTTTCCCTTCCAGTAAACAATTATGATTTAAATAATGTAGGTGTGAGAAATTACGCAGGTGAAGTAGTTCACATCGTTAATCAGAGTGGCGCTTCAATCACTCGAACGGGTCGTACTTTTTTTTTATTATTGTGCATTAGCCCTCCCATCGATCTTCAATGGCCCATTCTATATCGCCCGTTAATTTAATGCAGAACTGACTGATAAATGAAATGTCGAAATGGCGCAATTTAACGTGCACATCATGTCTTAACTTTGTTTTCCTTCGCAAGTTCTTTAGGTTCTATAATAAATCTTTTAAAAGTTGAGAGAGTCTCGAGGACGAAACAGCGCTAAACGACATAATCGTTTAATTCAATTGTGAGTTGTGCCTCTTGTTTTATGTTCACATATCAGCGCCTCGAGAAGTTGTTGTAAAGTTGCTCGAAGATGAGACCCCTCAGGTTATTTATCGTTCTATTTAACGCCATATACAGACGCCGTTAAAGCTTCTGCTCCTCTTTCTACTATCCCACAAATAGACAATGAAATATTTGTATATACATTCAAATTCCAATCGATTTCGCTCTGTAATAAAGTGCGTAAATCGGAGGCTCTTGATAAATACTGCAGTCTCTACAAAAGCTCTACTCCTTCCCAACATTGGGAAAACGTTAACTTATCCTTATTACATGCCAGGTCTAGATTATATGGCAGATGACGTTTTATGTATTCACTAATGATTTCAAGCCATCCCAAAAACTCACAATGGCCATCTTCTCGCTCCCACTGATTTCACAAACAAATTTTCAAAAACTCAAATTACAGCTTTCATCGCGTTTACTGTTTCTAAATATAAGATACTCTTTCATGCATTAGTTTTCAAGCTTGCTATGGTTTACTGTTGAGAAACTCCTTATTTTAACGTGTCTAGTTTCAAATTTACAGTGTGGTGATTTAGTTTCAAATTTCCTGATTATAGCCACCTTTAAGTCTCAAATATTTCCCATATTGCAATTTTCAAACTTGTTGTAATCTGTAGCGCGCTATTTTATGCTTACAGCGTAAAAATTGAGCTTTGAAGCTTTAGATTGCTTAAATCAAGTTCACAGTTTCCAATTTTCTCTCGTTTGGGATTTACGGTCTACAGATTGTATAGCTGTCCGTTTCCAGGTGCAATAATTCTGGATCCTCCGTCGAAAGGATTTATAATAAATCGAAAAGCACGGAAGAATGGGATTCATACCGAACCACACTTACCGAGTACAATAAGGTCATTGTTGCTGTGAGGAGATCGAGCAAATACCAAAAGGCACCAGGCTCTAAAGAGACTTACAGAGAGGAACAGAGGACAGAATCGCTTCCTTGAAAAAACTGAAAAAAGGCCGTAGCTTTTGCTGACGAAAGCGAACTATTAACTATGGACTTGCCATCCACAAGGTAGTGGACACGACTGAATGGATGATCCTTTTAAAAAGGCGCGGGCGGTTGCCTAAAACGCTTTCAGATATAGAGGGGGCCTTTAACCTCTCTAGAATTAATTAAAGCTGCCGTGAAAAGCACGACGATGACGGCAGGAGGAGCGGTCTCACCGCTAAGAGAGATGTACAGCACCAATCTGCAGATAAACCAAGAACTGACCTTCAAACTGCACTTGGAGAAGACAACCAATAAAGCTACAAAGCCTCTGTGGACTTCTAGATGAGAGTTCAGGAACAAATGACCCAGCATTACGTATGCTTTAGGGACCATGACCAAGACCTCTACTGCAGCTATGGAGAATCTCTTGAAGTTACCGCCTCTAAATTTAATATTACGTAAGTAAGGGGGACAGCATAGTAACTGATAGAATAAGTAAGACGGTTTGTCCTATTAAACTGTTTAAGACACCAATCCCCAATACGACTCGGAGAACAATTCAAATAAGGAAGGTTCATCCCACTATCATATCCTTGTAAAAGTACAGAAAGAGATGAATAGGTAGAAACCGTTTTCTTGTTTTTTGGAACATTTTCCCAAAGCATTCGTCTCGCATGTTTGTGTACATAGTAGTACGTAGTAAATAGTGAAAACCGCAAAACGATATTTAAACATTTTTGTTAATACCTTCGTTATAAATAGAGATATCGTTTTGCGATTTTCACTATTTTTTTTAGTTTTTAGTGCTCTACTTATTATCGTAAGAAAAAATATATGATTTCATTTAACTTTTTAGAGATATTTAAAGAAATAGGGTAAGTTATAAATCAACGCCCTCTCGCAGAACAATGGAAAAATATATTGTTGTTTTATTTTTATAGAAAAATACTTCCAAAAATGCTCTTTTAATCAAAAGTTGTTTCAGTAAAATCGGCCAAGCCAAACTGACACTACAAGCATTTTTCTTTTTCGGGGTAAAACCTTCCCCCAGCACTTTATTTGACAGCTGTCAAAAAAATTGATGTAAGGTTTTTTATTCAAAAATGATCGTAGATTGCCATGACAATATTTTCAGACCCACTTCATTGGGACATTAAGCGAGAAAATTAAGCTTTTATGAACTATTATACCAAATACGCCCCCTAGCGGCCATCCTAGGAACTTGAAAATAATTTCCAGAGTTTTTTTATGGCCACATTTATAATAATAAAAAAAATTCCATTGTTGTCAGATGAGCAGGTCCTGAGATACAGCCGCTTACCTCGCTTATTTGGCCACCCGACCCGACCCACCCGCCCGGTACAATCTTAAAATTGTTTACAGTTTTAAGTTTCAAACGTCCTATTCAACCTACAGTTTCAAAATTGCTGATGGTGGCCACTTTTCAGCCTCCCGTTACCTTCTTGCAAAATATTTAAAATTTTACGTTTAAAATGTTTTGTATATTGAGATCTCAAAACAGCGTTACAATTTACATGAGAGTTTCAAGTTTTCTCTTTCAAAGTTTCATTTCCGAGGCATAAATGTCGAATTTTGAATTTACGGTTCACAGCACAATGTAATTTGAGATTCAAGGCTTTATCTTTTTCTATGAGATTATTAGTAAAAGAACCATGAAATGGACTTAGTTACAATATATGTAGGTATAATGGACCAAAAGGAAGATCTTGGTGGTATTTTTGACAAACTATCATCTCTCGAAATTACCTCTCGTGATACCTCAGCTTCAGAAACAAAATTACAAGGAAAATAATAGTGTGTAACGACCACAAATTTGGAAGCAGTAGGGGATGTCAAGCATTTTCCCATAAAAATTGATACACCTTTGACAGGCTTCTTTGAACTAAAATATTATGTTGCACACGAAGAAACAATTTTAAAAAATCGATGGGTTTTTGACAAAACAACGTAAACGACAAATTGTTAATTTTACAGGAATCCACTTTTTTTAATACAAATGTTATTTCTAGAGAAAGTAATACTAAAACTTGTATTATAATATTTTTCATCGTTAGAAATTGATTAGCGACATTAAATTAACGAAAATCCGGCATTTTAAGTAAATTATGCTGCTTACAATGTTTTGTCGGGAAAGTGTAATTTAAAATTTGTAACTTAAGATATACATACTACAAACAATCATTATTATAAGCATTAGTGATGACGTCGTGTTTACGGAATATGACAATTATCTTAAGCGCCTAAATAAATAACGTAACCGACAACACCTTGAAGGCGCTTGCGATTATCTGTCAGTACCGGATATACGCATACGATATTTAAGGGACTAAAATTAAAAACATCGGCGTTTACGATATTATATATTTTGAATTTTAACTGTCAAAATGAGTAATTCACATACGCTGCTTTGCAGAGACCTGTAGTTTAACGTAAGCTACCATTTGGTCCAAAAAACGTATAAATGAAAAAAGTGTCGCTTACGATGTTTTGTCAAAAACCCATCGAAATGTTGCTCCCCATTTTAAATTCAGAATTTAAAAAAAAATTAACACATCAATACTGTACAAGCAAACATGGTCTTAAGTAATCTATAATACTAATTACTTTAAAGCAGTGCGATGTCACACTAAAAATCTGAATGTAGTACTTAAAACAATGTTGCTATTTGTGGGGGAATAAATTAAACCACAAAACGCAAAATGAACTGAAATTTCAATTTTAAATAAAAAAAGAAGAATTGGCAAAAGCTGTACATCAAACAGTTAAATCCCATAGACCGAAATCGCAACTTTGCACATAACTGACATAACAAGCGTTACTTTAGTAATTTGGCCGTTATTTTGATTATTTTAATTTATTTTGATCCCTATTCCACCTATAATATTTAAAAAAAAATTGATAGCTCTAAAGCTTTTGATAAGATGCTATGGATTTATTAGATCAATGCGGATTGTTGCAAAACCCGGCATCCCTCAGGGGTTCAACCTGGGTCCGCTATTATATTCATTACCTATCAATACTATTTGAAACCATATTTAATATCGACGTTTATATGCGAATGAGTTGAAGTGTGTAAAATAAATATAAATAAAATAAATTGTTGTAAGCTGGTCTTAGATACAATAGATAACAAAGACGCTTGGTAATTAATAAAAATAGTACACATTAGATACTTAATAGTGCTCTTATTCCGTAGGATGACTAAATATCATTTAACAACCCTTGTTTATAATAATTATTTACTTACAATTTGCAGCTGGAAGTACTCGACAACTTGTACACATTAAACTAAAGCACAAAACAACAACATTTTAATAAACCGTACGCGTTCGAATAGCAAACTTATCATTCAACGGACGTCAACAAAATGAATAATAATAAATATAAAATGTTCCTATTTTTGCAAGTAAATATCTAAAAGAGGACGGACACGCCTACCTTTACATCACTAACATGAAAGTTGAAACTTAACCTGTTATGAATCATATTTAAATATTGTAAATAAAGGGTGTTCCAATTTGCAAAATGTACTGTTCAAGATATATCACAATAAACAGTACAATATGACCATCGCCTGCGGCTTTGCACCGTCTTGCATAAGTGTATTGAAGAGCAACAGAGCGAAGAAGCTGTGAAAATAAAGCAGTTCAACTTGGAGCCTTTCATCATGGACCAAACATTGTTATTTCTTATAGTTCACACTGTATATTCTCAAATAGTCTCTTTACTTCAACATATGACCCACTAGACAAAACTGAAATGGGGTCCTCAGTTGTAAGACTATGCAACCGCCTAGTAGCTTTGCAAGAAGCCTATTTGTTCAAACAGACGTTTCGATTGTCCAAAGCTACCCGAAATTCAGTTAAAAATGATGCCAAAAAGTCCTACTCAATGGATCTGTCTGGGATAAATTAAAATGAATGTTAAGAAATTCTAAATAGCGCTACGTGAGAGAATCCCTTGCTCAAATATAATATATAGAAAGGTCTGTATAAACAAAAAACACCCCTTTAGGGTACGAAAAATAAGTAATAATAAAACATGGTCACAATTTAACGAATGCCACTTGACCTCGCCTAATTTGTGACCAGGAAAACCTAATTTAGAACCACTCAAAAAGCGAAAATGACAACTAAGAAAGGTTCACAGCGAAAAATATCATTTAGGCTGTCATTTACAATTTCAAAAATTCTATTAAATGGGAATATAAATCACTTGACATTTTTTTCAATTTACTTTTGGGTTATTTGTACTTAATGCAACAAAAATTCAAAAAATCAGCCCTTTTTAAGGAAATTACAGAATAGCTGACAATTTTCAGTTTCTTTGGAAAATCAAAAAAAAATCTAAAGTGCGTGAGAGACCCCGTCATGGCAACAAACACTAACTATGCAACATTTGAAGATGTGGACCAATTCCCTCAAAATAAATGTGCAGATGAAGGTCCAGATCTTTCACCTCTCTAGTTCTAATACAGAGAGAAACTGTGTAGGATCTTCCTACAGACTACTATAGATAGCATTGAATTTGTTTGTACGCTTGAAGGTTTAGAACCTCTCGAGCCACCTTTGTAAATGAAGCGCAAGTTAGACCTATCAAACTACAATAACTTCATGTACCTACCAGTATAAACAATGCAATCATAAAAGATCTTTCAATTTGGGGAAGATTGAACTTATTAGTTATAAAGGGCGTTCTCGCATGATATTTCAGCCCCTTTGCACTAACTTGAAGGTGTTCAAAAAATGATAGATGTTGTAACATTTGACCCAGTCTTGCTGTGAATCTCATTGCTCTACATTTGGGAGGCTTTATATGAGTAAATTAGGAATTGACAACACAACGAGAGTGTGAACGTGACAAAGAATATTCGAATATGTTGTTGAGTCTCGTTAGAATTACAAAATGTGCTGCTTTATTCTACTTTTTGGACTCTCCCACCTTCCAATGAGGAAATCAGCAGAAATAGATGGAAGGCAGAATCTTGAAAATCGTGAATATTCAAAAACAATCTTAATATGTACAAGGTATGAATCGATTGCTTAAGTGTATAGTCTTTCCAAGTACTTTCACACAGCGCAAGAGGTTTTGGAAAAGAATTTACTAGAGATCTTCTTAACCAATTACCACATTGGTATTCGGTATAAAATACAGATTGGTCCTTAATTACATGTGCTCAAAATTTGTACACTGCGTCAAGGGTATTCATACTTAAAACAGTGGGAGGAGCAGAAAAAGTTTTTGAATTCTTCAACAGTTTTTCCAGTAGCAATACCATAAATGATTTCTGCATTTCCAAATTTGTGGTTATTCACCGTTAAATAAATCTGCCACACTTCCGTGGCGACAGAGATTTTAAAAAATCTGTCTTAATTTTGCTCAAAGTCGATTTTTTCGGAAACGGTAGAGAACCAAGACAACCTTTCCTACGCAAAAATGTTCACAGAATTCAAAAACAAACAAATTCAAGAGAGAAAAGACAAAATACCTCCGCCACCTCTGACGAAGTGTAAAAATCATTTTATTTGGCACAAATTGTATCAAATTCAGACACTGCACAGTTTCTATAAAACCTTTTTTGAGATTACATGTATCTTGTAAATATCATGTAAATATCTGTAGCTTTTGCTTTAATATTATTTTTCCGCATTATTTCTTCTTTTTCTTCTTATCTATTGCTATTATTCTTTACGGTATTTTTGCTCATATTCGGTAAGTTTTCTTCTTCTTTCGCATTTTAATTGGTTTGCTAACTATTTTTCCTTAAGTTGGTGAAAATCCTTTATATGCATTTGGATTCTCCTCATATGTTTCTCGATATGTCCTAAACTTATTGCCGTTTTCTTTTGTTAAATCCCCTTTTGTACATGGTTTGTGTTCGATTTGATATTTTTTTCTCCACTTTGATTCCATATGCTCTTATTTCCTTTAAATCCGACCACTTGCTGATACGATTGATCTGCGCTATCGGCCTTATCAAATTTACTTATTTCTCATCGAATTATTTTCCAGGGGAAATTGATATACACTGTGTCCAAGATAAGGAGGGCCACTATGGGGATTTCGGAAACGGTAAGAGATAGAGTTTCGGTTAAATGGGAGAAAAGTTGGACAATTTTGAGTTTAGTAAAATGACATTTTTAAACTGACGAAATTCCGAACCGTTCCAAAGTTATGTGACAAAAAGCGAATTTTCAGGATTTCGTTTTGGCAAATTGTTACTTTGTCATTGATGTTAAATAAAAAGTAAAAGAAGCTTCTACAGGTTTAGCAAATTGAAATCCGACGTTTCGTTTTCAAGTAACCATCATCAACTTTGTTTTTTTTTAAATACGGTCCTGTTTTGTTTATCCATAATATTAGAAGAGCTTTTTATTCTGCATTCAAGCATGTATCACACTGAGACAATGCAAGAGAGATAAAAATTTCGACTTTGCAGAGTAATCACAAAATGTCTTAATATCATCGCGTTTAGACTTTAATCGAAATGCGATGGAAGAATTGAGGTGCAATTAAGCGAGTTTACGTATATCACGATTAGATAAGAAGTAGATACACGCAGAGCTTTTGGAAAAAGATAGACGTACGAGCGAACGAACACATACACACACACATACACAAGTATACATTGATAGGAGAGGCATACACCTACCGTCTCACGCAATATTTAGATCCTGAAGTAATTTACAGCGCAGCAGGTGTTCCGCGTTGTAATAAACCTACTTGTGTGTGTTGTTGTTATGCCCTACCTACCACCCTTTTGTTTTACCGAGGACGACTCACCCCAGATATCCCTAAGAGAGGACCGGCACAGCTTGTTTTAATTTTCCAACACTAATACCGATACACCCTTGAATTTTATTACCACGAGAGAGCGTGTACATAAATTAACCGCCAGTTTTAGTGTGTAGGCCAATCGTTTTACAATTTCGAAAACGTGAACTAAATTTGTGTATAGGTACGTGTCATAATTTCATCCGGTGGCGTTACGTAAAACGTAATGGCGAGGGTGAGTCATGGCAATTCACAATCAAAAATTTATGAGCAACAGTTATGAAACCAAAATTCGCATTTCGTATTCTACGTTTACGGCCGAACAATAATTAGGTGTCACTTTACATATTTCTGTAACAATGTACTAGCACGCCCGCTATGGTTTATGAGATCGCAGTAAAAACGACAATACTAAGACGTAGAAGGCCTCGATGATTGTGCCATTATCACGGCAATTTCTCGCTACATAACACAAGCCTTGAAAGCCAGTTATGCAAGCTCGAAAACAAGCTCGCGAGAGAACATTTTAGCGGCTTCATAAAAATTTTTACGTCCCCGGTCGCATCTATTATGTAGCAATCAAAATTTTAATAGTTTCGATAATAATTAAGGTAAAGTAGCGCAGGGATCGGTTTAAGGACCACTTTTATACGCGTCGCGTCGCACCGTATAAACAAATTACCTCGAGAGCTTTAAATACATAAATATAATATGTGATCACGCAATCGTTCGCGTAAATCGCGAGAATCCATTAATCGAAGGGGGGTCTCTATCCTTGATGGGAGGAGGGTAGGAGATCAAGCACGCCAATGCATTCACGAATACTTCTTTGTCATTGTAATTTTAAGACGACGATCGTTAAAGAATAAAAAATGGGAGGAGACGAAACGAAAAAATAATTAGTAAATTATTTCTTTACGGATGGCGAAATGAAAACGGAAATGAATCGAATGAAGCGCGTAAGGGGGAAGGAAAAATGAATGTAATATGGAAGAATAGGTATTTTTTCCTTCACAATCGAATGAGTTTATTATGTCGTAATTTTTCCTCGAATTTTAATTTGCTATTAAATTTTTAATTTTGAGATTTAAGGTTAATCAACTTTTCGGTTTAACACACAAATTCCGCTTACGATCGAAAGCTCCCAATCGATAATTTCGTTCTATTTAAAAAAAAAAAGTTATTTATAAAGCGGTGTAATTAGAAATGCAAAATGAACACAGATTTTGTGTATTTCTTTAAAGACCATGAAAATTTCAAAATCTTTGTGAAAACTGGTCGGTGAAGTGAGGAGATTCAAATTTTTGCTATGTCAGCTTGAAATTACAATTTCAATTTGACTCTTAATTTATAATTCACAATCAGTAATGAACAAACAGGTTAAAATGAGCAGCTTTATACTTCACCATTCGTGATCGATAATTAAAATTCGGGAAATTATTAAACTAATGTTTTTGATTAAATTTCAAGCGTATCAATATTACAAATTTGTAATTATGAAAAGGTAGAACCTAATTTTGAAGCGAGTATTAAAAGATTCATAATGAATGTGTTTTTTCGAACTAAAACCTAAAATTAACAATAACTTCAATAAAATTATATAATTTAACTTATTTCTACTCATAATATTGAAATTTTAAGTACCTACCAACTATTATAATATAACAAATAAATTTGAATAAACATGTAGGCACTACGAAATTTACATTAATATTTTAATTAAAATTGTAAAATTACCAACACGAATTTCCAATCCATTACAGAATGATCAGATTTGAAAAATTTCCGAAATTTACATTAGAAAATGAAAAATTAATTAAGGGTAGGTACTGCAAGACACTGAGAAGTAATTTTTCTAGTAAGTCAATTGGCACTATTTAAATGTAAATGTAATTCAAAATTAGAAGCTTTGGTGAAAATTTTCATGATAAATTCTGAAAGAGCAAACCGATAAGCTAATTAAATTGGTGCTAATTGTTTATCTGTCGAACTAATGACTGACATGAGGAAACATCGTATTACCCAATGAGTTGGTCTGAATCGTAGAACATTCTCAAATTACACTTATTGGCATAAATTTGTAACAAATCAGCGTTTGCGAGCAGTGAATATAGAATTGACTATGGATTTAAAAAAAAATTAAAATCGCAAATTATTAGATACGTTAATCCTAATTTTGAAATAAATATTAAAAATAATTAAACCCTGGCAATAACATTATATATATAATTCTTATATAATTTAAATTACTTCCCCTCATAATGGGTTGTGAGTATTTTTATTGCCAGGGGAATCAATATATTAAAAGTGAATTGTATTAAGTTAACAAAAACTATTACAATTAATAAAATAAACAATAAAAAATTACTGCCAAATTAATATTTTACTAAATTTGAATAAATTACAGCAAAGGTAAAAATTGGTGCTAACTTTTTAAAATATTAATTTGGCAGTAATTTTTTATTGTTTATAACTAATTTTATTATTCGTAAAAGGTAAAAATTTCTGCTAATTTTTATATATCGCTGTGACGATTTTACTATAAAGGATTGGATGGTACATATTTATTACAAAGGTATTTAGATCCGCCTAATTTTTTAATTAAAACCTAAAATTAGCAATCAAAAGAGCCATTTTTGCATCATCTTTGTAATATATTACTCAAATTACTTTCACTCATAGTGTAGTTGTAAGTACATATTTTTATTACCAAAAAAAACAGTGTATTAATGATCAATAAATACTAAAAAAAATTTCATTAATTTCGTTTAA
This sequence comes from Pyrocoelia pectoralis, assembly GCA_036250285.1. NCBI lineage: Eukaryota > Metazoa > Arthropoda > Insecta > Coleoptera > Lampyridae > Pyrocoelia > Pyrocoelia pectoralis. The sequence goes on along the minus strand of CM070077.1, from coordinate 4,894,091 downwards.
AATTACTAATTACGAATTTCAAACTAGCTGGACAGGTTGACCAATAACAGGGGTGCGATACCAATTATCGCCAAACTCGCAATAATGTTGAAATTAATTATAACCCCACTGTAATTAATTAATGTACTGAGTAATTTTTTCAACAGGACAATTATGCAACAATATCTTGTTATACTTAATTAAAATGAGAAATCTGACCATAAACCATTGCTATCCATTACAAATTCATCTAATTTTTTTAATGAAATCCAAATATTGGCAATCAAAGAAGATTATTATATAATTCAAATTACTTTCATAATGGAGTAAGTATATCAACATTAAGTTTGTTTATGATAATTATTAATTACAAAATTCAAATTAGTTGGAATCCACTTATGTTGCAATAGCCCCTAATTAGCTATCGACAAAAATTAACACAAACTAGTGTTGGAATTTGCCTCCTTATTGTCTTAATTACATGTGTAATTATGTGCAAATATCTTTGTAAACTTTCAATGCGAGTTAAAAGTCAGATCTAATTTTAAAAAGTTCTATTCACATACCAAAAGTTTGCAACGTTGCTTTTAATTTGTTGAGAAACAGTTTCAGTTCAAATTTAAAATTAATTGAAGACGATCCGGATGTAATTAACTACATCGCTGTTTTTCAGCGTACTTGTTGTAAAATGAAGAATAATTCAAAGAACAATAACAAGTACATATACCTAAATGCAGTACATAAATACAAACATGTAATTACCTATCTATAATTTCAACTAAATCTGAAATGAAAAATTTCTTTTGACTACATTACTATGAGATAAGCTAGAAAATAAATTGATTGTATAAAAAAAAATTGAAACTGACGTATTAATTATGTACGCAATTCGCCGATTTCTAATTTTTCAAACCCCTTTATTGTACCTATATTGGCTGGACTTTCACCAGGATTTAATGTACTTTTTGAAATTAAAAGTTAAGAATGATCCGAAATTTACGCAGGAAGTAATTACGTTGATATATTAAATTAATTATAAATCTGTTTCAGATTCTTACTTGAAACGCTTTAATTAATTAGGAGATTTCGTACTCTGTAATGGTAAAACTCCGTTAAATTTATGTCGAAAATTGTTAGTACATATATATTTTAGCAATACCCTATAATTTTAATTAGTAGTAATTATGGTTTACAGAGAAAAAGTGCTAATTCGATCATCATCCCTAATTATACCTTCAAAAGATCTCACTCAACTGAATATTTGGATTTCCAGTCTTTCGTTTCTTAACAAACCATTTGCAATGTACACATAAAAAGAAATTATAAATAATGAATTAATTAAGGTTTTTAGACTTTCGAGCGATTACTTAATAACAGACAAATTCAATTTTAGTTTACTAATTAATTACACATTTATAATACAATTAAGTCGTAAAAATATTTCGAAATGGTCGCTAATTAATCTTCAGCTTTGTGCTAATTAGTAGCGACATTACATCATGAGAAACTAAGAAACAATACATAAAGATAAAGACGACTTCCGGAGTAGGACCGTATCAATGTTGACTCTGGCCGTGGAAGCCTCTGCTCTGACAATACATAAAGTATCGCTAAAGTACAGCGATTTTCTACCGTAAACAAAGTGATGCGAATTAATTATTTTTATAATTTTAATTAAAACCAAGTTTTGCAAGCAAGGGTATACAATTACGATAGTTTTTCTTGTGTAGATTGAATATTTTGTAATTACAATTCCTTATCACAAAAGACAGCCATACACTATGTGTACATTCCAATTTAAAAAATGGTGAGTGGTTTATGTTAATTACATGAAGATGAAGGGTTTGCTCATTATTTTGTTAATTTTTTTTGGAATAATTAGTGTTTCGACCATTTTTGGTCCCTGAAAATTCTAGTAAATTAATTAAAAATTTGGAAGCCCAAAAATGTCGCGTTTCTGCCATTACGAATGAAATGTAATTCAACCACTTTTTTATTTCAAGTTTAAGACTACAAACGCTAAACACCACAATATTAATTTATCACATCGAAACAGTTTCGACAGAAAAGCTGTCATCATCAGTGAAAATTGACGAAAGCATCTGATTTAATAAATTATTACTATTGTTCTTGATGTTTGCAGTGTTGTGTTTAACAACCACAAGGGTTACAGTTCTTCCAGTTTAGTCTTAATTAAAAAAGTAGTATCTATTGCTGCACGTGGGTGTGCGTTTTGGAGGTTCCATTGTGAAGTTTTTCAATTCCCCACCACACACTTTGCAGTGTAAAGATTCGAAATTCAAATTTGGAATTTCGAGTAATTATAAGTTTTCAGTTTCGAGAAAAACGCACAAAATTTTCAGTGTTCACTTTACAGTTCATAGTTTCAGATTGAAGTTTCTAATACGGTTGCAAATTGTGGGTATGACGCTGCCAGTTTCAGTTTCCAATTAGCACCATACAAGTCACAAGTTTGCAGTGTTTCACTTGTGAAGTTTCAATTCTTAATTTTTAACTTTCAGGTATTCAAGTTTGAATTATCCAGTTTTAAATTTTAAGGTTGCAATATACAGTTTACATTCATAGTTTCAGTTTGATGTTTTCGGATGCGGTTGCGAATTCTAGGTTTCTAGGTTCAAGTTTCAAACCTACTGTTTCGACCTCAGGTTTACAGTTCTACGTTTGACGTTTCAATTTCTAGTTAGCATTTTTTAATTTAAAGTTTCAAGTTTATTATTTCAAATCTACAGTTTCCAGTTTTAAGTTTGCAAACAAAAGCTGATACGAACAACAATTTCTCGAACGGTTCCAAATTTGGAATTTCGAGTAATTATAAGTTTTCAGTTTCGAGAAAAACGCACAAAATTTTCAATGTTCACTTTACAGTTCATAGTTTCAGATTGAAGTTTCTAATGCGGTTGCAAATTGTGGGTATGACGCTGCCAGTTTCAGTTTCCAATTAGCACCTTACAAGTCACAAGTTTGCAGTGTTTCACTTGTGAAGTTTCAATTCTTAATTTTTAACTTTTAGATATTCAAGTTTGAATTATCCAGTTTTAAATTTTAAGGTTGCAATATACAGTTTACATTCATAGTTTCAGTTTGATGTTTTCGGATGCGGTTGCGAATTCTAGGTTTCTAGGTTCAAGTTTCAAACCTACTGTTTCGACCTCAGGTTTACAGTTCTACGTTTGACGTTTCAATTTCTAGTTAGCATTTTTTAATTTAAAGTTTCAAGTTTATTATTTCATATCTACAGTTTCCAGTTTTAAGTTTGCAAACAAAAGCTGATACGAACAACAATTTCTCAGTGTTTAGCGTGGCATAAATGTAATCCAATGGATTTTATGAGAAAATGTGTAACTGAAGATGATGCATGGATTCGAAAAGTTTCATCGGATAGACAAGTTACTGTCTCTGCTAGTTGAAGTGCCAAAGAAGTTCTTTTTGCTGAAACCATTTATGGATCAATGAGTGGGTGTATGCGCTATTCTTATGTTTCCATGCCTAGGCCGGAGACTTTTCCATTCATATTCGTAAGGTGTAAATTTAAAGAACCACATACACCTCTTTGTATATTTTGATCAAAAAATGTTCAAAAACAAAAAACAATCGGCGTCTTTAGTTGAAGTTGATTGATCAGGAAAATTGCAGATAGCTCGACTGGGCGAATACAACACATACCTAATTAAAACTAGGGAAGAGGGATGGAAAATTGGTCACACAAAAGAACATTATTCATCACAGCTTTTAACTGATAAATTATCGAAGCTTTATTCGTCCCCTAAAATGTGTTTATGTCACAGATTTAAAATTAAAAAATGAAAAAAAAAATCCCCAAATAAAACATAATTTCCACGTAACGCACTAATCGAGCCGTAACAAAAATGTTAAAGGTGATTTAAAATGGAAGCTTTAGAAGATTACATTATTGTCACGCTAATTTAATAATCAATTATTAATGGAAGCTTCCATTTACTAAAATATCATTGATAATTTCTCCATGTTAATGTTTCATTCGATGCTAAAAAGCTTAATGACATCACTAACTGACAAGATATCCAAAGTGGAATTAACGTACGAATTTTATTCAATCAAGTCCTCCAAAAAAAAAAAAAATTTTTTTCCTACCGGAGAATTTATTTTCGAATTTATAACTGGGGATATTACAAGTTAATTGAACTAACTTTTATTTGAGGTTTTTCCGGAACGGTAGCGTGTACGCTCTCGTGAGCTTCAGATGCGAATTCGATGATTCTGTCAACTTCATTTATCGGAAAACGGAGGCATTGGTCATTTCCAGTGCTTTAAACTGACAGTTGTCGGACAATTCTATTTAAAATTGATTTAGAATGATGCAAAAGTTTGAAGCGGGATTAATGAAAAGGGGTTCCTCTCTCTTGAAGAGAAGGGCGGGAGGGGGTTGGGAGTCACCACGTAAATATAATCCGTGGCTAACAAAGGAAACTGTTTAGAAGGCGACAAGGGCGAATTAAACGTCCCATTGTTATCTATTGTGAAATGTATGTGAATATCTACGCCAGTTCCGAACTGTTAGCGGACCAGAAGCAGTATTTTACAGATATTGCGGCAGTTATAATGGCAAAATTCAAACCCGCACCGCACCGATTTAATTACTAGCACCGACACATTAGCACCGTTCGTAATCGCTTTAATGCCTTCCCGTCCACCTGATATTCTACACAGTCTAATATCCCATCATTAGTCGGGCCTTGCCTCCCTGTGAAACTAATACCTCTATCTCCCTTACTCTAGAAACCCTTACGGCATTTTAATTTTTAAACAAGCAAACCGCTAAACGGCCATTTACTTATTTGCGAAAATTGGTCACTTGAGATACGTACTTTCTCGTCCCGGTTTTTACATATAGGCCATACGCTCGGCAATGTCCCTTTTCTCATTAAGTCGTAAATCAAATCTCATTTATAACCCGATCGATAGCTTCATTCAATATGCACCTCTAATGCAAAGTAAAAACCAGTTCCATACGGGCGAAAGTTGTTCAAAACAAATCTTATGGAAACTTGAATACAATAGAACAATAGCTTTCAACTACCTGCCTAGTCAGCGGTTGTTAATAGTTTAATTACAAAGTAATATATCAATTATTAATACAAACATCACAATTTAATAATGAAACTAGTGTATCTTCTATTGAGTACCGCTGCCAGTTAGGTAGTTCAAATCTATTGTTCTATTGTATTCAAGTTTCCATAAGATTTGTTTTGAACAACTTTCGCCCGTATGGAACTGGTTTTTACTTTGCATTAGAGGTGCATATTGAATGAAGCTATCGATCGCGTTATAAATGATATTTGATTTACGACTTAATGAGAAAAGGGACATTGCCAAGCGTATGGAGTATACCTACACTCGCCTCGTTAACGAACATGTTCACTTTTTAATTGAAATATATTCAGTTAAAGTAGAGGAATTTCTGCTATTTTCCCTATACCACCTTAGCTTTATACCAGGGCCGTGCGAAGTACACGCGGCCCCCAGTACAGCCATCTCGAATTCTCGAAGGTCCCCGTTAAAGGGAGGCCCCAAAATGAACAAATTTTAACCCAAAAGTCGTTAAAAAACTCACTTGAAGTATAATTTTTTTTAGGTAGTATTTTTATTCAAAATTTGTACTGCGTACAAAATGTACAAAATAAATTACTAAAGAATCTTTAACCTCTATTACATACAGGGTGTTCCTAAATGTTATGTGTATACGGAAGGGGGTGATGATTCTTTGGTTTATTTCATAACTGAAAGTTCATATACACATAGGTCCGCAAACGCTTACTTACTATCTACAGGGTCTTGAAATTTGAAGATTTTTTCGCTTTTTCTTTTCTTTATAGTTCCTACAGTTCTTGAGATATTTAACTCTTTAGGGCTTCCTAATTGGTTGCAAAAAATCTACAGGGAGATAGGGAGATATTCTATCAGAGGTCATGTCCCATTTTCTCTCCCAGAACATTCTTGCAGTGCGCCGCTGGCTGGTGGATTTCGTAATAAAAAATACATTGTCTGTTTTGTTTTTTGTCTCTTGTCTTTTTTTCGTATCTGCGACCATTATTGGAGAAAAAAATTTAAGAGCGATTTGCTGTAATTGGCGAGATGAAATTAATATTTTTAAAATGATCTATGTAGTAGCAATAATTTATTACAATACAAAAAAACTAAATAATAACTATAACAAAGAAACTGATAATAAGGACGAGGGACACATAAGGGAACTGGCCAAGAGAGGAAATAGGGTAGTGGGGAGTGTGTGGGGGATAGGGGAAAAAGTGTTCGGGAAGGGCATGGAAAAGAGGAGATGGTTATTTGATAAGTTGGTGAGGAGCGTGATGGGATACGGGGCGAAGATATGGGGGTAGAAGGAGTGGGGGAGTTTGGAGAAGGTGCAAAAAAGTATTGGAGATGGACGCTGGGTTTGGAAAGGGAGACACCGGGGTACATTGTGGGGGAAGAGGCGAAAGTGGAAAAATTGAGAGTGCAGGCGGGAAGGAGGGCAGTGAAGTACGAGGAGGAGGTCAGGAAGAAGGCAGAAATAATAATGGTGAATGAATGTATGAAGGAGATGAGGGGGAAGCGGATAAAGTATGGGCAAGAGGACAGGAGACTATATTACGAGAGGGTGGAGTATGCGAGGGAGGAGGTAGAAAAAAGGAGGGGGGAAGGAAGAGAGATGGTAGAGGAGGTGGCCATGAGGGATAAGGATGTGCAAGGGCAGGAAAGGAGAGAGAAGATAGCCGGAGGGAGGTATAATGAGGGATATGGAGAGATCATGGCAGAGGGCAAGGCCAAGTACCTTACAGGGGAGATGGGACTGAAGGAAAAAAGAATTGTAGCGAGGTTTAGGTGTGGAAACGAGGAGAGAGAGAATAGGTATTGGCGTGAGGAGGAGAAGAGAGTTTGCAGAATGTGTAGGGGGGGGGCAGCATGGCGCATATATTAAGGGAATGCGAGGAGATGAGAGAAGGGAAAGAAAGGAGATACTAGGAGCGAAGGGGGAAGGGTTGGGATGGATGAAGGAAGTGCTAGAAAGGAGGGAAAAGGTGGAAAGTAGGGGGAAGGAGAGGCGGGAGTAGTTTTACGATGTGGTATAGTATAGAATCATGTATTTATTTGATTAATTTGTAAAAAAATACAATAAACCTATTTTGATTTGAACAAAGACACCTCGTCACAACAATAAAATTGTTGAAAATGACCTCCACCAATAGTTATAACTATAAGAAAAAACGAAAAAATCTTCAAATTTCAAGACCCTGTAGATTAGTAAGAAATCGTTTGCGGACCTATGTTTATATGAACTTTTAGTTATGAAATAAGCCAAAGAATTACTCCCCTTCGTATGTGCATGACATTTAGGAACACCCTGTATATAGAGTGTGGCGTTATATGTCGATTCACGCGTGACGCAATTTCAGAGATATGTGCCGAGTGCCAGTGACGGCCCAAACCTGTATGCATTAAGAGGTGGCGGAGGCGGACTTATTAAACGTCCTACATTAGGGACGATGTACTCAAACTCATCAGCACGCCACTACTGTGGTGTTTTGGTTGCGGACGAACTGTCGAGATGACTACGTGAGGTAGGCTACATCACAGTTTGCTATTCCTATGGCATAGTCATTATACCACGTAGCAGATTTGACTTGTGATGCAGGGAGCTTTAAATTTAGTGGAAATATTGAGTGAAGAGGAGACGACTGCAAACTGCAGGTGATGGGAGCATTAAAATATTCAGGCATCACTTTAGAACTACATATTGAGAAGATAGCGAACAAAGAAACAAAGAAGTCTATGTGGGCTTGTGAGCGAGTGTTCGGGAGTAAGTCAGGCTCAATGGGTACGGATTAGCATGACTAAACCGGTCATTACATGCGTCACTGGTGTGGTGGCTTAAGACCTTGACACAAAGGAACATACAGATACTGGTAATGACCCTCGCAGAGCCATGGTGATTCTTTTGAGTTTACCGCCCGTAAACTTAGTAATTGGAACGGAAGTGCTCAGAGGACATACAGGCTGAAAGTCGATAGCGTGAAGGGATTGTAGATAGCGGGACATTAGCTCATTTTTATTTTCCCATACTTTCACATGTAATCGAAAAAAAAATCGAACTCGAAATGTTGAATCTCGACGTTTTGAGTCCAAAACCACCATCTTTGAAAAATGTTTGTCTGTGAGTGCGTAGGTGGGTGGATGTGTACGTTATGGCTGTGGAGCCTAAAACTATTAGACCGATTTTGATGAAATTTAAAACTAAGGCCAAAGGGGCCCAAGCTAGAGGCGTTATTTTGGGCGCAAACATTCAAATTTTAACCCAAACTAATTTCCCTTTGGTGAAAAGTTAGAGTAGACATGGTAACAAGTAAAACGCCGTTTTTCTTTTGTTTCTAAATTCAAAATGGCGGCCAATATAGCACATCTCCAAGTTTTTACTTTTTGGGGTCTAGTTCAAGAACCGTTTAACTTAAATAAAATTTGAAAATTGGAAATTGTAGCCAAAGGATGGCCAGAAATTTAAGGTGGCCAATTTATTGGTGCCCAAAAATGGTCAAAAATTAAAAATCGATTTTCTCAAAATCTGCTCCAAGTATTTTTTTATTTTTTTAAATGTTATATATATAGTTCATGAAAAACTATTGGCACTACATTTCTTTCTTTATTTCCCATAGGGGAAGGAGGATGAATGTTTGAAGTTGAAAATTTTAAAAATTCATAACTTTTTTGCTAACAAAGATGAAGAAGTAAAATTGTACAGTGAAGTAGACGACATACGACTTTTTTAATTGAGTACCTACCTATAATAAGTATACCAATTTACTTTCGGCTTAGCCGGAAATGAGCAAAATATTAAAAATATTTATAACATATCCTGTATATTATTTCAGGAGAAAATCAGAAATCATTTTCTGATTACAACTATACACACTATATATACATATTTTTTTATTTTTCTCAATTATCAGTCATTTAATTTCATTTCATTCAGGGCGAGTTTGTTGTAATTTAATGTAGGACTCTTGCTATTTCTAGGCTAAATTGTTGGGGCCAAAAACCAGTAGGCCACCGGCTCTCGAGTGTAGGAGATGAATGTACGAGAGCTCAGAATTTCTGCTCCACATATTTGCATGCGGGAATCGCAGAAAACAGCAAAAAAGGCACTTATAGGATCCTAATCGTAAGGTGGAATTACTAACACAGCCAAAATGAAAATTTAGGCGAAAATCCTAATATATTCCTGTTGAACCCAAACGGTGATTTAGCAGCGTCTACTTTAAAAACAAGCACGACTTACGACCAAGTGATCACCGACCAAGCAGATGACGTCGTGCGATCGTGCTCTAGGACTTTCGGAATCAGTTTTGTGCTCATCGCTTGTGCTTGTTTCGTTGCGTATTTCTTATTCATCTAAAAAAATTGTGATTTTCCAAAGTTTTCCTTTTGGAAAAATTTTCAATGGTTGGTTATGTTTGTTATAAATATCGTGTATGTGTTTTTCGTTTGAAATTCTACTGCATTAGAACGATTTAAGTGTTTGTATATTTAAACTACTATAGTTCATATTTTATGTACAGGGGATTTCGCGAAGACCTTAATCGTTTGAATTAATTTTTTTTGTAGTCACTTATGTTACATTTTTATTCATATTTCGTTCTACTTTGGCTCTGTCTCCCTGTTTCACACGGTTTCCTTTGTTTTGCTTCATTTCTTGTTCATTTTGCTCTACCTAACATTTGTGTTACTTTTGTTAAAATCTTCTTTTTATTTCATCTCATTCCATTCTGTCTGTGTAATTCCTTTTCAGCAGTATATCCTGGTTTTTTAGGTACGCATACTTATAAACAGAAAATGACGAAAAACGTCCCAACATTATTGTTAAGTAGTATATTTTTCAATTTGCACCCTATTTATTATTACTAATTCTCCCAGAGGTAGTACTCTGTACTGTAGTCTTGGGATCTATTGTACCCTCCAGTTTTATATTCACTCGACCTTTCAAAAATTGGGATCTGAAATTGGGCGACTGTTTCTAATGTCTTTTCCGCAAGGAACCTGGTGCTTTAAGGATGGCACAGTATATTCTTCCCCTTACAACCTCTGCACATTGGGCCTTTTCAGTGGACAGTGCTCCGTTAGTAGATTTATCGCAAAATTTCAGCAGATTCTTCGTTCATAGATTGAACGCCATCTAGTCGGGGAACAGCACCCCGAAATTCGATCATTTAAAACATGTACTGTGCACTCGAAGATATACATTTTAAAAAATATGTACATTGTGGGGAATGACCTTACGGATTCAAATCCGGAGGGCTCCATTAAATTCGCGATTGCAAAAAAGAATAAAAAAATATTTTCCGATTATTTTGAATGATCTTAAAAAAACTATTTTTTGTGTTTAACTCGCGATTGTGACGCCATTTTTGAATATTTTTTCAAAATTCTTTCACCATACGAACGCCTAATTATTGTAGATTGTAACGGTACATACATAAGATTATTTTTTTTTATATACAATTTGTCAGAGTATTTAAAAGGAGGGACGGTACCAAAACTGACGTGAAAATTTCAGCATCGAGAAAATTTTTGAACGGTTGAAGATAGGTATATGATTAATCGAGACGAAATATGCCCATATGAGTACGAAAGTTTTTGGTGAAAAGAAATTTTCACTATTGCTACTGGTTTACGAGATACGATTTTTTATGTGGAACGCCGATGCGCACCGACCGCACAGTCGTTTCACGGCCCTCACAATAGCAACCTTATTACACAATCTAGCCCTACTGGATTAACGATGGGCATTACTTATCACAAAGTAGCCACTACTTTGTGTTACTTATGTGTTGTTTAGTGTTTTAGTGTTTAGTTATTTGCAAAGAAACGCTTGAAAATGAAAATGTTTCATTATTTCTTCTTCCATCGCCTTATTAAGATTACCAAAATGATATTTCGTGTATACATATAGATTCAAAATTTAATTTTCTACAACTTTTATTATATTCACTAAGTACGTAGAATCAATAGTTTTCGACTTATTATTGATTTTATTATGCAAAACGAGCAGCGATTGTGTCTTAGAAAAGGTTTAAATGATTATATCTCTGTCAATATTAATCGTATGGAAATGTTTAAAAAAGAAAATTATTCGTAATTAAATTCTCTACAACTTTTATTTGAAGCGTTTTGCGATACAAATGGAAATTCTCGAGATATAAGCGAAATACGCGCGATGCGCGCACGTCTTACCGTTTCGCCGCAAAACAGTCGACATTTCAAAAAAATCTATCTCGGCTCCTATTGGTCGTAGAGAGAAAACTAAAACATGAAAATGTGCGGAATTTTGTCGGCTACAACTTTCTTAACGGTTTTGTTTTTGATAAGAATTTAAAACTCTACAACCACAACATCTAGCCAGTTCGTGATACTCGGGCAACTGATGAATAGGTTACTTCGATCGCTACTCCTTTTGGAATGAAATGTTACAACTTACAATGGACTTCGTTTCTACAAATATGACTAAATATTGTAACAGAAAACGACGATTTCAATGTTTGTGGTCCACATACACCATAAACCCTGATATTCCACATTATGCATATTGCATACTCAGTACTCTTAAGGCGGCGTCGTAGATACTGAATCGTCTATTCACAGCTCACAGGTCAGGTAGTCCCTTCCCTGGCAAGCCGTTAAAAGGGCTATGCGGTCGGTGCGCACCGGCGTTTCACACAAAAAATCGTATCTCGTAAACCATTACCAATAGTGAAAATTTCTTTTCACCAAAAACTTTTCCACTCATTTGGGCATATTTCGTCTCGATTAATCATATATCTATCTTCAACGGTTCAAAAATTTTCTCGATGCTGAAATTTTCACATCAGTTTCGGTACCGTCCCTCCTTTTAAATACTCTGACAGATTCTAGATATAAAAAAATGATCTTTTGTGTATATCGTTAAAATCTGCAATGATTAGGCGTTCGAATGGTGAAAGAATTTTGAAAAAATATTAAAAAATGGCGTCACAATCGCGAGTTAAACACAAAAAATTGTTTTTTTAAGATCATTCAAAATAATCGGAAAATATTTTTTTATTCTTTTTTGCAATCCCGAATTTCATGGAGCCCTCCGGATTTGAATCCGTAAGATCATTCTCCACACTGTACATATTTTTTAAAATGTATATCTTCGAGTGCACAGTACATGATCGAATTTCGGGGTGCTGTTCCCCGACTAATCTCTAGTAGACCTTTGGCCGTGGCGTTTCGCCAAACAAAATGAAGTAACGAACATTCAAGATACAATCGACGACAGATATAAACTAGGAGGGGGGCTTGTTCTAAAATTCGTTGAAAAACAAGTTAAACGAAATAAAAATAATAATTCAACCTTAACAAAGACGTTAAAAAAGAGAGTAATAACCGTGTTGAACGGAAACTGTACATAATGGGTATAATTCGTATGATTTATTTCACGTATGCGTGCAATATCTGGTTCGCCCTACATTACGGCGTTGGACATTTTTTTCTACCGAAAACAGTAACGATAAAATTTAATTTTTGTAAATGTATTCATAGTTTAGGTTCATCCGAGTTAGATAAAAGTAGAAACGCAATCAGAACTTTAACACCGAATTTTTAACGTGCGGGTACCGAAAGGGGTTGGTTTTTAAATGGGGAGGAGGGCGAGCTCAGAGAGTACATAAATCCAATAAAATGTAGTACTGCCCAAAATGTAAAACAAGTCCGCAGGGATAAGGGAGATAGAATAATTACGTTTCAGGTGGCCACTTTACATATAATGTGGCGAAGTTGGTTTTAAGGACGAAGGAATCCCTTTGATGACCGGTAATAACGATATGATTTTTATACGGAACATTTATCTTTTTGTAGCTTATTTTCGGTTGCCGCTTTTTCACACAATAAAAGACCACATTAAAAGGTGAAATTGGTAAAAATAAAAAATTGCCGGCAGTAATCCGGCAATATATCTTCTCGCCGGAATTGGAGATTGAAATAGTAAAGGGAATAGTAGCAACTCTGACCACTCGGCTTGATCCTTCTTTATCCCTAGCTGTTCTACTTATCCTTTTCATTCATCCGCGCCGAATTCCTCGTCTTCCCCGTAATTTACGCATTTTTCCTTATCTATATTTCCACGCTTTTAATCCGTGGAGACGATTTTGATAAATGTGTCCAATTTGCGCGCAGTTATTAAGCGATTATTTGAAAATGATCACGTTACTGCGAACGTGTTGCAAAAGTGTGTCAGCTTCTCTTTATGAAGTAGCGCAGCAATCCGGATGTAAGGAAACAAATAAATACAATCTGCAATTTACTCGAAACTTTGTTAAAGTGGCGGTAGGCGGATGGGTGGTTGAGTGGATGGAATGGAAGAGGGTAGGTTATAAGAGGTGAATTGATTCCCGTTAATGTAATGCGGGGTCCGAAACTTTGCGCGTTCCTCTAACAAACTTGGCCATCCCTCCCCTAACCCCAAGCCGACGCCACCATCTCGGTGAGCTCGATCAAAACTGACATAAATGTTATCTTACAATTTGCAAAAGATCGTTCCAATTATCAAATTGCATTCGGCATAGTTTCCTTTTCATCGAAAGAATGTCACAAAATATTTTATCTGACAACATGACGTGTTCCGCCAACATTCACGCAAACGAAATGCATTCAACTTTAAAATAACCCGGCACAGACTCGTGTTACGCTACAATAACAGGAAACAGTTTATTTTTCCGTTTGTAAACAGTTTTATCCCAATTTCTGGTTTCAAAGTGCATGACGAATAATAATAAAAGTTTAAAAAACATTTTATCTAAATATGGCGAGGTCGTACGCTCACTCGCGCAGTACCTCCTACACACAAAAAGCCGATTTAAGAACTTTTAGAGCTCGTACTAAAACTACAGAAACCAATTTCAGACCTAAAGCAGTTTATTTTAAGCAGATTTTAACAAGAACGGAAAATTTCTGGTATACCAACTCAGACTCTATTGCTCTAATTTATTATTATTACTTACAATTCATCTTCCTTCTCTTGCAGTATTGTACTGTATAATTCTGAAGATACGGTCAACACAATGAACCATCTAAGGTGGATTAAAAACGTAGAATGATTGATGGAAATTAAAGTAATGTAGTCCCTACAGAAGAAGAAGAAAAATATAACAAAGCAGTGGTAAACAGACCGTTAGCACAAAACGAAATTGGAACTTTTGCAAACGGTATAAACTTAGCTGCATATACTGAAATAAAGAGCATTCATTCAAAGCTAAAAGGAACACAACGGAAAAACCTAAAACATCACAAAAGTGGACAGAGTGCAAATCGACAAGACTGCTAAATTTATTCTTAAAATCTACACATTGAAAATGTTCCAAAAATCAACGTTTGGTAAGACCTAATTTACAACAATATTATTTTTTTATTATTTATTATTTTTTTTCTACAAACGTCAAAAAATGACAAGGTTTGCGCATCGATAACAATACGCGAAGTGACCCTTTTTTCACTTACCTATGTTACCATGACAGCGTGCCCGAAATGACGACGCCAGGCACGAAGTACGCACTGCACGCAAACTAGATGAGAGTTTTGTATTTTAACGCTAAAATAATTGTCAAATTCTTCACGTTTCGTTTGCGTTTGTAGAAAAAATTTTGTATGCATCTCGTGCGCGAAATACTTTTGGTGATCTTGACTATTTTTTTAACGAGGCGCAGCCGAGTTAAAAAAATCAGTTCTTGATCACCAAAGTGGCATTTCGCGCACTAGATACAAAAATAACTATTTTTACAAATACTACCAACTCCAATTTGTCTTTGGGCATGCAACGCCAATTTTGGTTAGTTCAAAATGAAGAACGCTAGCCTGTTAATGATTAGAAGATGAGACATGTATAATTTTCGTTCGCCTTGGTTTCTAGTCTAAGAATATTTTTGGGTGCCGGCTTCGTAACCACTGACGAATGCTTCTTACGACCTGATGATTTTGATGTTCTTTATATCGTTCGAAAGTTTATTTCAAATTGAAAGAAAAAGGAAACAGTTCAAAATTACAACCCTTTTTGAAAAGCTTGATAATAAAAATGTTACATAATAGCAAAATAGTAAAGTGCTCAGTAGTAATACATCGCACCTTGTCTTCACGTGGGAATAATTGTACCCAGTATCAATATAAATATTGTTTCTAACATTATCGAGCCTTTGGATTCAAAAACAGAACCAAACAGTTTAAAAAAATTACAATTAAGTATTAGTACTAAAACCGAAGTGACAAGCTAGTACTGCCAGTACGTTTCTTCTGCACCAAACTACCATGGAGGCTTGTGTTAGACTACAGAAAACCCAAATTAAGAATGGAAGGTGAAGCCATACGAACTCATTAATCCAGTGCATATGACGTATCATACCACAATATAAAAACTCAACAGAGACTTCCTTTAACGCGAAACATCCCAAACAGAGTTTTGTAACCAGGAAAAGTATTAACCATGCAGCATGAAAGAAGCGGAACCAAATGCAACTGCTCAATCGCCTTGGATTCGGTACAAAACAATCAGACTCAATGAGGTAATGCCATCCACGTTAGAAAACCAAAAAGATTTGAATCAAGACCAATTTTCTATCTAAATCCCCCATTTATTGTGTTTGCCATAACTTTGACTGTTACCTTAAATTCCCGTATTAATATTAATTTTCACTGTCTACTCACGCTGTTATCTAGATATCTTAGTACATTAGTTTAACTGATAATTATACTGTTATGTTATCTATAATTATCTATTGTACTTTTCACACCGAGAATTCAGTATGGGTAGCATAGGCAATGCATTTTAAATGGGAGAAATCCGGGCAGCGTTGCCTTCACTGGCATATTAGTGACAGGGTCGACTCGCTCCAAATAGCAGACGGATATCCCGCAGACGTTATTTATAATTTGCAAGCAACATTAATAAATAAAGATACAAAAATACCTTTGATATTTGTATAAATTGTACTTAATAAAAATAAAATGGATTGTTTATTAACAAGATTATTGTTCATAAATAACGTTAAAATAAAGTTAGATCAGAGTTTAGTTGAAGCCACACCTGATTCTTGACCGGCCCAACCATGCTACATAAGGCAACGGCGCGCTTCGTAAGGCTCAATACTGAATTCTCAGTGTGAAAACTACAATAGACACGTTTATTATTATATTTAATGTATTGCCCTTTAAATGGAGTGTAACCTGTTGGGCAATTAAATGCAAATTATTATTATGAAGCTGCGCTTTTGCGTCCCCCGCGTAGCTACTATTACCGAATAGACAGACGTACGCAGTGTAGAGTCGCAAAAAATATACTGTCTACGCATGTAGAAAAATTTAGGTTTTGACAGAGATTCGAACCCATGACCTCCTACTATCTAGGATAGGGCTAGAGCTAGACTAAGCACCTCATCACAAGCTAATTTCTTCTATTCTAATTATAATTAGAAAATTCTTATAAAAATGACATTTTAAACATTATAGTGATGAACAAATTCAAACCGAATACGAAATATTGACCTTTTGTAATTTTGGTGATGATTTTTGTTCTATGATCACATTGTAATTAATCAAAAAAAGCCACTCGAAAAGTTTCTGCACTCAAATTGTATCGATAGCTTTAAATACAATTTAACATACTTTTTTCATCTTGGAGCTTAAAATTCTAAAAAACAGATCTCGCGTACCTATTTCTATGTTTGACCACAGATAAATCTTTAAATTGACGACGTGGACAATGCTGGACAGATTATTTATCTAAGACAACCAATACACATATATGAGTATGTTATTAACACCACGTTCGTCTTTGGAGCACTTTGAGCAGGGACAGTGGCTAAGAAGGTGATAAATATTACATGGACTCGCATAGTAACTAGGGCCGATCTCCTTGTCTCCGCGAAAGTAAGAGTATATGAGGGCTATGATGACATCTGGAGCGCAGATCTGGAGGTTCCAGGAGTATGATGGAGTAGAGGCGATTAGGAGGTTTTTTTATTAAAAAGATGCTATTGCTTCCAAGATATTCTCCAAATTACATGTTGGATTTGGAAACCGAAATAGAAAGGGTGAGGTTATTTACCATGAGATTGCATACAAAATATTAAAGGGTTCTGAAATACCCTGAGGGGAGGTATCCCAAGATACTGCTGAGGGAGGTGATGAGGACGCGATGTGGAGGAATGTACTTTATTAGTGAAGAAATGGCTCCAAGGGATGTAAGGTGGCTGTTGAAATTGAGAACTCCTTTACCTCAATGTTAGCCCAGGAAGGACGGGGACCAGGGAGTTATGCTCTCTTTGTAATCTTCAAGAGAGAGAGAAGGTGGAGCACTTCATGACAAGGTGTCCGGTTTTGGCTGGAATTAGACAGAAGTGGTTCGGGGAGATTGAGTTTGGGCGGAGACGATTTCTTGTTGGTTGAATGGGGCAGAAGTGGAAAAAAGTGTTGGGAATCGCGAGAGAAGCCTTTGGGACTTTAGATACCTACACCATAGTGAGAGAGTTTAATTCCTGAACATAGATGTTAAAGGCACGGGTTCTTCTACAAAGGGAATGTGCATACTACGGGTTCATGGGTTTCTATATTTATATATGAATCTAATATATCTGATTTAATGATATTTATTTATTATTTATACCTGCGAGGGTATTTATTATTTATAATGATTATTGTTTGCTTATTTAATATTTTGTAGGAATTTATTTTACTATCTTTTCTGATTCGGCGGTTCAGGATGCTCGTTCAAATTCATTTATTTAATAATTTAATGATATATTTGTCTCATTTATTGTTTTATATTTATCAGTTTTGTTTTGGGTGTTTTGTGGTTTTCTAATGTTACGTTATGGCCAATACCCCACATGATCGATGGTCATGGGGAAAAGAAAGAAGATGTTTCATAAAAAAAATGAGAAAGAATTATTGTTAACATCATTAATAAAGAACATTATGAATGAATGAATGATTATCTAAGAATATGGTGTGCTTGTATACCAGATTTACAGACAGGCCGAAATAATCCCCAAGATATTCTAATCTTCTTCATTAAACCACTTTGACTGTCTTTATTATTATAATTAATTATTATCTTGACCTAACCAAGAACTGAAAGAGAATCTTACGTGGTGGAGGAAAAGGCAAAGCTGAAGAATATATGTATTGAGGCTGGAAGGAGAGCGATGGCTTTTGAGGAAAAGATGGAAAGAAGAGAGGAAGGGGGGATTCTAAGATGTGCTGTTGGAATGAAGTTAAGAACGGGAGAATTCGTCAGGGACAGAGTGAGGAAGAGGGAGGAGAGATGAGGATGTACAAATACAGGAGAGAAGGATGAGGATAACAGAGGGAAGATACAGTGGAACATATATGGCCGAAGTACCTCATTGGAGGCCGAAGCATAGGGAGTAAGAGGACAGTGGCACGGTTTAAGGTGGGAAATGAAAAGAAAGACAGTAAATATTGGTTGCAGGAGGATGAGCAGACTGTGTGGAGAGGGAAGGGTAGAGGAATGTGTAGAGTTAAAAGAGCAGGAAGGAGGTTCGAGAGTGTGTGTTGGGATGATAAAGAGGAAAAATGGATGGAAGAGGTTTTAGAGACAAGAAGGAAAAAAGGGTTGGTTTTGTTAACAGTTAGACGAAGTAGAGGTAGTTTAAAATTGATTTTGATTTAGTTTTAATTTTGTAGTTCTGTTGCTGTAAGGTAATGACTTCGATTAAGAAGCACCTTGTATATTTCAAAAATACAATAAACACTGATTTATTGATCATTGAGAATCTTGACCTAACCGAGAAATGAAACGTAGTCCTACCAAAGTGATAACCAAAAATGAATTTTTTTATGTATACTGTTAATTGAATGTTGTTTCTTCTTCTTTTGAGATGTTGTCGAGTTAAAATTATTTTTAATCAATTGTGGGTGAGACTTATTTCACAATAACGCAACCATTTGTATATTTATGTACAAACTTTTAAGTATACAATTATTCCAATTCTTTCTTAAAAATAATTAGGTCGCAAAGAGTTTTAGTCAAATTGCTTCAAAGGAGCGAAAATGGATCAATTATAAAATTTGTACGCACTCACTTTAAACGCCATTTAAGGAAATTTAAAATGTAACTAAACGACTTTTACGAATCTCAGGTTACAAGAACACGTCAAAGCTTTGTAAAACATGTGTTTGTTCCGAAAAATGCTCTAATCGAAAGCTCTTTTAACAATTTTAAAGTTTTCTCGCGCATTGGTTTTGTACGTGCATTACTTTTTTCGGGTTCTAACAAAAATCACTAAAGCTCGGTAACGTAGAGAGCTTACGAAAGAGAGACGCGACCTCACACTAAAACACTTAACGTAGTCATCGAACATACTGTAAGATGTCGTTTATAGTCGAAAATTCGGAAAATTACCTTTGATTATAAAGATCGACTGTTGAGTTGGTGGACATGAACACTTTATTATATTCTACACATAAATGGTATGAACACGAAAGAAATCGAGCGTGCGAGTTACAAAATGATAAAAAAGCAACCACTTAATTTTTACTTAATAAAATCTCACTTATTAACTTAATTTAGCGAGCATTCCAGAAACATAACATTAAAATCAAGTTTATAGCGTTTAAAAGGTTTTGAAACCATAGAGAGAAGAATCCTGTTGGTAAAGTGCCAAAACGGGGCATTGTCTGTGTGTTAAAGAGAGTCGAGCATTTATATTGCTTGTTGCTTTACGTTAAGTTTATAATTCTTCTTTTATTTAAATGTAGCGGCAGCAGCGGCGGCCGGTTGAATCGGTCTTAAATTAAGGTCGGTTAACAATGGGGATGTTGCCAACTCTATTACATTAGACTTGTAATTACGACTGGAGGTATAATAAACGTACGTGCGCCACAGACACATACGTCCTTAGCGTAAATGTAATTTCTGTGACAAACTTAACGTTTTGTCATGCGAATGACACTGTGTTTACAAGTAATTAAGCGGTACTTAACTGCATTTTGACGTTTAATCTACGGCCATTATTCCGTGCCGTATCGAATCCGAAACGTCCATTAATCAAATGGACAGTTTAAAATCGCTTTTTATATACGGTTAGGTTTTTTGTACGGGACTTGGATCCCAAAAGGCTCTCCCGGCTTATACGGATAATAAGCGGGACATCATAAAAAATGATTAAAAATTTTAAACGATAACGTGTACGTCTGTGTCGGAAATGACAACGACGCTTGTTTCGGTCAAACAACAGATAAATAGTGATTAAATTAAACGCGTACGTGGAAGGGTGAACTATCGACCACTTCATTCAATTTGCTTGTCATAAACTCCCCAGAGGAATAAGCAACAAAAATTCTTCTCGTTTCGAAATCGAAACTGACATTTATTCGGTTAAAAAGCAACGAGCGGCAGAGAGAAAGAGAGAGAGAGACGGAGGAAAAAAGGTAGGAAAGGAAAGTTTATTATTAAGTACGAGGAGGATAATCGATTATACTTTTCTTTTAAAGCACGATCATAATGCAAATGTGTTAAGTTTTATGATATTAAGAAGGTTATGACGCGACTAAATCTAGCAGAAACTTAAAATGATCATCGTAAAAAGGTTTATGTTTGTGAATTATTGGTTTAACTTCCGGTAGAGCTTGAAACGAACGTGTTTCAACAACTTAACATGGTCCATCGTAAAATATTGTCCTCATATATGAATATGAACACGTACATTTTAAGTCATTAAAACGTACAATTTGTATTATAACTTTACAGCGTAACGGTTAACCATCATTTGCCAATTCAGTTTATTAACAATGTATCCTCAAACGAAGGCTAAAAATTAGTTAAAAAGCAATGCATGAAAGTGGGAAATAAGCTTCCGAGGCACCATCGATAGGGACTCGGAAATAGATAAGTGTTCCGATCTGCAAACAAAAAGGTAGGTGCTTGGGAGGAGGAGGGGTGTGGGTGAAAACGAGTGTGCTCAAAATCCTCTAGACTTTAGAGCAAACCATTGAAAATGCAAAGTATCCAGAACGTGATGCGAGAGGAACTTGTGGAGTGGCGAACAAAAATCTGGTAATAAGAGGAAGAAAAGTAAGATGATGAATGTACGTGAATAAAATGCAACGGAAACGGAAGTAACACCATTACAGATTCCGCCCAATGAGAAGTAGAACCTTTCTGTGATAAAAGTACTTAAGAATGGCTTCAAGAAACGAAACGAAACAAAAGAAGTTACACTTAAATGCCAAGTGACCATGAATACGCGGGATAAACAACGCAACAGAAAGTGCACACATCCGAAACTAGAACGAACACCAAAAAGTGTATAAAGGGAAGAAACTGAAGAAAGCAAAAAGAAGTAGTGGCAAGCGCTCATAAACGAACTCGAGCAGGACATTTGGGGAACGCTCACATGGATCAAAGGACACGAAACAAAAGGATGGACGAATTACATCTTCGAAGAAACGGTGAGGGAACTCTTTCCCAAGCCACGGAACGCGGGACAACACTAAACGCAGAGGTGAAGGATATGGGCGTCGAGTTCAAATCAGAGACAGTTTGAATGACAGATGACAAATCTCTCAGAGCTTGTCCGAAAAACTGGCGTACTTATGGCTTAAGGTATTGGAAGGTTGCCTAATTTGAACCGCCTCCTAACAATGTACCACCACGTATCTTTTTTAAAACAATCAAAAAATTCGCGCCAAATATTTTTACGGAAAGACGTTTTAGTTGCGCAAACCCATGGTTTAAATAAACCTTGGCGCAAACCGCCATTCTGCAAACTGTAATAAGTTTGATTCGCTTTGTTTTGTTTTCATCATAATTACAGCTAAGTTTTGTAAAGTTTTGATAAGTGTCAATAGTAAACTCTATTTATTTTGCCGTTTATACAGATTCTTAAGGTACCTATGTATTATGTTTAATTTTATGTAGCGAACCCCAATTATTATTAAATATTTTTAAGCAATTGGCCAATTTATTGTAAATATGGAGTCATTGCCTAATTCATACCACTAAAAGTTTCCTAACTAATACCGGTACAAAGTTAGGAAACACATCTGACTTTTCTTGTGTCTTTTCTAATTTTAAAATTTAGTCCTCTAATGGCCATGAATTTCTTTCAGATAATTCCAAAGAGAAAATATCGGCAGTGGACCCAAGAAAACTGCAAAGCTGCAGTGGAAGCAGTGAAAAATAAAAGAATGGGGCTTAATCAAGCCGTCTGTGAGTTTGGTGTTCCAAAACCCACAATTTTTTTTCCAACCTATGGGTGAGTATTATATTCAAGCCCAAGAAAAGTGGTTGAGACAACACTCAGTATCATATATCTGCCCCGCTCACCGAAAGCTACTCCAGAACGGCTACTATAGAAAACGCTATGAGTGGTTTTAAAGCATCTGGAGTGTGGCCTGCAGACCGAAACGTATTCCAAGACTACCACTTCGCTGCCAATGATGCGATTTTTACACAGTCTCCTGTTAAGAACCAGCAAAACCAAAATGATTTTTCAGTGGTATTAAACAATTTGTCGCCCCTTCCATCATCTTTCGGTATTGTAACGAAGAGAAAAATCACTCAACAAGAGGTTGTTGTAATTACAAGTTCTCCATACAATCAAGATTTGGAAGAAAAAAGAGAAAAATCTATGATCAAAGAATCAAAGAAGGTTAAAAGAAACATTACTGTAGAGGTTGAGGAACCAGTAAAAAAAAAGAGAATGAAGGTTTATTTCGATGATGAGGAATCAGAAGAATCCGTCAGCTTTGAAGCAAGTGGATCTTCATCAGGAGGAGAAGATTTCGTAGGAGACATGATGCATGATTTTGAAGAGTTTGACAGGAACGAAGTAAAACTAAATGACTTTGTTTTAGTTGAATTTAAAGACCAGAAGGGAAAATCAATTCTCTATATCGGTAAGATCCTTCTTGAGAAAGGTGAAGTCAACAATGACTTCAAAGTGACTTTCCTGAGAAAATCTTCTAAGAAACAAAACTGTTTCATTTTTCCCGATATCCCGGATATTTCTTTCGTCACTGACGAGCAAATGAAAATGTTGCTACCCACTCCTGAACAACATAGAAAGACAAAACGTCAGCAAGGATATTTGTCCTTTGGAATTTCTTTTTCCTATTTAGCTAATATTCGTTAAACTTTGATTTTTAATGTATCTTACTTTTTTACCATTTTTTTTTGTTAAACAATGTTATTTTTTCGAATAAAGATATTTGATTTCATAAGATATAAAAGAGGTACAAATTAAGAGACCATGTGATACAAATTATGACGCTTGTTTCCTAATTTGTACCTTTTGCAGAGGTTTGAATTAATGCGTACTGGTAGAAGGAGTAGAGGATGCAATCGTTCCTAATGGACATTTCTTATTACTAATCGATCATAGTACACACCACCAGAGTATGAAAGCTGTCAATGTTAAGAAAGCTCTAAAAAATTGGATTTTCTAAAAAATGGTACAAATTAGGCAACCTTCCCCTAAATAGTAAAAACTTGCTTTAACCCCTAAAATGAGGTGGATCATTAGATCCACTTGTCGGAAAAGCTCTTGAGAAAATGTTAGCTTCAATTACTTCTCCATCTGCAGCCTCACTTGGTTCGGCTTTAGGCGTTTTAGTTATTTCTGAGCCTTTCGATTCCTCTTCTTGCTTTGTCTACTTCTGGCGCCCCTGCTACTTCCCCTTCTGGAGTACCGATCGATTCCGCTTTAGACGTTTTACTGATTTCTGAACCTTACGATTCCTCTTCGTAAGCCACTTCTGACGTTTCCGCCATTTCATCTCCTGGAGCGCGAGTCAGTTTAGCTTTAGGCCTTTCAGTTTTTTCTGAACCTTTTCATTCCTATATGAAATGGCGTTGTTGCTTTTTCTACTTCTGGCGTTTCCGATACTTCCCATTCTGTATCTCCAGTTGGTTCAGTCTCAGGAGTTTTTGTTATTTCTGGACCTTATGCTACGTTTTCATCTTTTGGTACTTCTCCCCTTCTGGCAATAAACTCTCGACAATGCAATTTGACTTTGTCAATCACAGTTCATCGTCTCATGCCCTGAGACGGTATATGCGAAAAAGGGAACATTGGTGACGAAACAGGTATGCATCCCTCGACGTCCAAAATCCCTAGAATATAGCACGAAAAGCTATGATTGAATGAAACTTGGGAGGTACCAAAAGGGAAGAGATCATAGGGATGCAGGCAGAGAGGTAGAACAAAACTAATGGTAGGTAATTGAGAAATATTGCGGAAGGTGGACATTAAAAATTCGTGCATGAAGAGGATAATTTTGTACTACAAACTACACTTTAAGTGCGAAAGGTGGAACGCTGTGAGAGACAAGACATATCGAAAAATAAAGCTGACAAAGGAAACTGAGGAGAGGAGCACTCACAGCGAGGACAGGGTAATTAATATCAGAGTGGATGGGAAGAAACAACACTTCCACTATATACAAGTGAGGCACATCCTAGACTACGTGATGTACATCGGAGGAGAACCGGTCGTGTACAACGTCAGAATACGGGGAAAGAGTTTCAGTAGGTACACGGTGCCCAGGTGGAAGACTCCTAAAATAAAGCCAACCATGGCATCCTAAACCTCAATAAAACAATTAAGGATTAAAAGGTTCTCAGTTTGGGAATCTATTTACTAAAAGCTCAACTACGTCGAGCTGGACTCTATTTTGAGGAAGCCTTCGTCTTCGTTTACAACGGTAAGACGTTGAATGTTACAGTTTAAAAAGAAGTTTTCAACACAATGGATTTGGATAACAGTCACTCACCATGAAACCGAAACGTCGTAAAGACGCTTCAGTCAAGTGATCAGCGATGTATAAAAGAAAATTTGCGTCGATGAACACCTGAGATACCTGAGACAAGATACAGTTAAAACAATGGATTGGCATGGAATCGGCTAAAAAGTAGAATAACACAGTTTTACTCGCTGGTAGGATCACACGTCCAATTTTCTGGAATCTTCAAAAAGAAGGAACAATCAAAAGAAAGCTCTGCGTTCGCGGCTTTCACTTAGCCCTTCAAGTACCGTATCTCCTTTCGGACTTCGGTCTTGCAGTTTTCCTTCGACCCTTGCCAGTTTTTAAGTTTTCAATTTCTTGGTTTCGGTTGACAATCTAAAAGGCAATTTCACTTACTATCTTGCAGTTTCAAAAAATGTCAATCCTATTCATATACAGTTTTTGCTCTCCAGTTTGTAGGTTCACAATTTTGATTTTCTAGTTACTGTTTTGAGTATTCGCTATGATTTACTCTTACAATGGTGATGTAAGAAGGAGGAGAGGTATGTACAGGCTCAAAATTTGAGAGAATGATATGGACTCAGTTAAGAAAAAAAGGAGAAATGTATTCCAGTGTTAGCACTGACGTGTAATATAATTATTAATAAAAGATGCTCTCATTTTCTGAGCAAGAAAAGCTCGATAAATGTGTATCAAACCTTTTCTTAGCATTCTGTCAATATGCGAATAAACTCGGCGTGACAATCCAAAGCTGCGTAGCACTAAGGGTCAAAATGGCAGCACGGTTTCGCGCATTGAGGCAGTTCATTTTTCGAAAACAATTCAAATAACGGACAGAGGGGGAGAGAGAGACTAAGCTATAGGGATAAGTGGTGAACATTCCGATAATACGAGCACAGTAAAGCGAACTCAAATTGCGGAATCATCGAATAATGGCTCTTACAAAAGCATTAGGTTAGGGTTAATAATTAATACAATTTCCGTGCAGTTATCATGAAACTCCAATGCGGAGTGCATATATTTCAGAGAAACACTGCAGTTTAAGCTAATGTGCCGTATATGTAAGCTATTACGTAGATTTCTACATTAATTAATTTAATTGTGACGGGTAGAAGCTATTGAGGATTTGTATTTAACGTTGAATTGGGGGGGGTTAGGAAACTTTATTAGAGTTTAGATTAAAGAACAAAAACGAACAAAGAACGTTGTCGCAACAAATCAACCAACGTTTCTCAGAGCAAATGTGGTAACAAATACGAATTAATGAGCGCACATGTGTCAGGTATTTCAGCTAGAAATGCAGAATATCTGCTTGTTAGAAAGGTAAAATGTGGTTGTAATTTACGCTCGAACGGAAGTAAAGGTAATATCGCATATATTCCATTGAAACTGAAGCTTTTATGGTAATTTTTGCCGGAAAAGACACAATTTCCCGTAAGTTATAACGTTACTAGTTATCGAGGCTTCTGCTTTACGTAAATGGAAAAGAAAATGGTCGGCCAGTCGAGATGTGTATTAGTGCGCTTTCGAAATAGATAAAAAGTGTTTTCTCAAACAAAAAAAAAACATCTATATATGTAATAAATCAAGCCACAGACAGAGATATATATTACTTCCAAGGATGGGTAAATCCACAATCCTGTTACAAATTTAAGATTATGTCGATATTGAATTATACTTCTTCCTATTTTTTCTACATATGGCTCCTAAGAACGTATTGCTTTTTTGTAGGATAAAACGTCATTATCTCGAATTATTACACTGATTGATACCGTTGTTTTTCTGGTCGTATTTTCAAAATCGACCGTAAGTCATTGTTTACGCTTTCGTAACACGTTAAGATCATCGAAGATGAATAATGTATCGTTGTTACAAATGGAAGAATCGGTAAAAGAAAATGAAAAAAAAAATAACATAATCTGCGACAGCGCGCGACAGCCTAATTATAAAACATGTGAAAAATGAGACTCGAAATTTTGGACCTTTTTTGCGGATGGAAAACTTTCATTTTCTAAGCTAATCATTTATTTTCTCAAATCCGTCTAATTTATGCGTTTTTTTTCGTCGCGTATTTTCCAGCGAAAAACGTTGTCAGAAATATTTTTTTTTCGCTTACAAACTACTGACCGATTAGTAACGTTTAATTTATGATATACTTCCGTTTTTCGTAGCAATAATTTATTAAACGGAAATTTCGCATAGTGACGATAATAAAAGAAAGGAAGACTTACCTCTGTGTCGATTCGTTTGTTTGTCAAACATAAGCATCGCATCTTCAATCTGTAACAAAAATGAAACGAATTAATTGTATAATTTACGAGCGGAATATAATTAACTTATCATTTGTGATTCATTAATTAACATCTCGAAATGAATGTATAAATAATGTGAGCGGCCAACGGGAATGAAAACAAAATGCCATTTAGGCACGCACCATAACCATCTATCTACCTTCAGAGATCACACGAGCTACACGTGTCGGACATCATCACCAAGGGAGAAAACGTCATAATTAATTCAACGTTCACGGAATATGATTCATTTATATTTAGGGGCTCATTACTGGTAACGATACCATTTTTGTCAATCAATTAAAATTCATACAAAAGGGGATAATTGGCTCTGGATAAAATTGGATTAATAAGTTTTATGTGTCAATTACTTCCAATATTTCTTCCGCCCTTTCATTTCACTCGCCGAAATATGATAATTTGACTAAATTCCCTACGTTCGATCAGAGTTCATGTTGAAGTTTGTGTTGTTTCCAATTTGCGCATATAAAATAGGGGGTGGACATTGTTTATGGATGGACGGAGTTGAATTACAAACGATATAGGATTTTAAATAATGTACCTACCTCGTATTATTAGACCTATTAAGAAATCAAAAGCTTTCCCAAATAAAGCTCGAAAATTTCCATCCCAGATTCCTATTTTGAATGTATGAGTTACTTTTCGTTACTTAAAACGTTATCCCCACACAGCCTTTTGATTGAAGGAATAAATGCTATTAACATCAAATTTTCGTACCAATTAAAGCAGTAAAAAAAGGAATAAAACTATTAAAGCGGCGAAGAGAAGAGAAAATATAGTGAAATCAGTGTAAAAAAATTAAAGTTTAAGCGATATTTTTCGAAAACAAGAAAAACATTTAGTTTATTTAAAAAATACGCAGATTTCGTTGAAATTATAACAATTTGCCTTTTATTAAAAATGGGAACTTTTTGTAAGATAGTCCAAGATATTTAGCAAAAATATCAAAAAACTGCTCAAAATTTGGGAATTCTTTTCAATTCGGCATAGTCAACCAAATAAACTATCTAAAGTTCAAGGAATCGCCCTCTTTCTGCAAAAATTCACTGAATTCTCTATCGTTTTTATCATTTGGAAACAAAACACCGTTTGAGAGCCTAAACCTAAAATAAGAAAATCAATTTCAAGCGTTGTGCTGACGTTAACCTCCAAGTAACTTCCAGTCACTCAGAAACTTTTAAAAATCACTTCCTTGTATCATTTAAAATACTAGGAAGTCATTTTTGAATACGGCCGCCGCTTTGTTCATGATTTTATTGTCAGCCCCCCCCCGCCCCAAATTAAAATTTCACTTCCAGTTCAAAGTTGACGATTTTTGAATATCTACAGTTCCGATTTTGACGTTCCCACACATTTCTGGTGTTTCTCATTTGAATTTTACAACTATAATTTTCAGTTTACAGTTTCGGTTTCTAGTTTACGGCTTCAAACTTCAACGTTCCAGCAGTACATTCGAACTTTCAGTTATCAGGGTGTCACTTTTCAAATTTCAGATGCAACTGTTTAGTTTATAGTTAATCTTAATAATATTTATTTGTTTTTTACAAAAGTTTAAAATAAAGAATTCGATTCTACATAACATAATACTCTACTCTTCCTTCTCCCCAACATTTCCTTCATCGATACCACACCTTCTCCTCCATCGCCTAACATCTCCATTCTACCTCCTTCCTCCTCTCTCAACTTCCCACATTCCCTCATCATATGTTCCAACCTCTCCCACCCTTCCCGACACAGTCTACACATTCTACTTTCGTCCTCCCTCCAATACCTATTCACTCTCTCTTCATTTCCGCACTTAAACCTCGCTACTATTTTTTTTCTTTCATTCCCATCCCTCCCTTCAGATATCTTGATATCCCGTCTACCATTATTCCTTCATATTGTTCATTATACTTCTCTTCCCTTACTTTTGTTCCCCTCTCTTGTCCCTGCATGTCTTTATCCCTTATTACCAACTCCACCTCAACGCCCCTCCCTCCGCACTTCTCCTTTCCACCTCCTCCCTCGCCATACGACCTCTCTTGTAGTATGTTTTCCTTTCTTCTTGACCCCATTCGCGCTATTCTCCTTCACTTCCCTCCAACATTCTTGCAGTATCTTGTTATCTACTCTTAATTCCATTCCTTCTTCATACCTCACTGCCCGCCTTCCTGTCTAAACCCTTATTCTCTTCAATTTCATCTCTTCCTTCAATAGAAATCCCGGTGTCTCTCTGTCTAAGCCCATTGTCCATTTCCAATATTTCTCCTGTATTCTCTCTAATCCTTCTCATTCCTTCCAACCCCATATCTCTGCACCATATACCATCACACTTTTAACTAATTTTTCGAATAGCCATTTTCTTTTCTGTATATCCTTTCCGAATACCCTTTCTCCTATTCCCCATACCTGCGCTAACACTTTGTTCCCTTTCTTCGCCAGTTCTCTTATATGACTTTCATCCCTATTGTTATATTTCAGCATATACCCTAGGTCATCCACCCTCTCTGTCTCCTCTTCCCCCCACTTGATCTTCTTCCTCTCCTTCTTTGTAATACCATTAGTTTTGTCTTTTTCACATTCGCCCTTAAATCCTTCTTTTCCAAATACCATTTCAAAACTGCTATTGCTCCCCTCATCTTTTGCTACAACCGCCACATCGTCCGCGTACGCCCCTACCACATTTTACATCTTCCTGTGACCACCCCTCCTCTCTGCTGCCCTCTCACAGCTTCTTCCAGATCCCCTATGTAAATGGAAAACAGGCTAGGACTCAACGGACATCCCTGGTTCACCCCTTTCGTTGTCCAGAACTGCTCTCCCATCTTTAGTTTGTAGTTTCAAGTTCTTAGTTTCACTTTACACGTAAAGTCAACAATTTGTAATTTTTGATCTAGATCTTTCAGTTTGATATTCAGTTCGCAGATGTATATTTTTTCTTTCAAATTTCAATATTATGATTTCGAGATTCAGTGTAAATTTCGGGAAATCGGGCGGTTCGGTGAGCAGTTCGTCAAATTTTGAGTTGATTTCCTACGTGCAGATCGACGAGAAATGTGAAATTATAGCGGAGTCAAAGGCTGAAGTGTTATTAAGAAAATGACATCAAAAAGAAATAATTTCCAATCAGAGATCGTGTCGAAGGGGTGTCTGCCGATAACATAGTTTTCGATCATTGTTTTTTGTAAATTATTTTCAAACGGGGTTGTTTTCATCGTCACTGACAGGAGTCGTGAAAGGCATAGGTGT
Organism: Pyrocoelia pectoralis; assembly: GCA_036250285.1. Taxonomy (NCBI): domain Eukaryota; kingdom Metazoa; phylum Arthropoda; class Insecta; order Coleoptera; family Lampyridae; genus Pyrocoelia; species Pyrocoelia pectoralis. Next base: position 4,863,747 of record CM070077.1, on the reverse strand, counting down.
CAATGCCATGTACTTACATGTTGCCAGTTACAACCCAGCCGACCTAAGTTCCCATTTTCTTCCAATAGTAATGTATGGTACTATACAACTTTGATCAAGCCACTTCTAACTTCCATCACAAGAGAAAGTGACTTTCATACCATCGACCACCACCCTATCGAATCTGCAAAAAGTTGTTATTTTAGGAATGGTACATTGCCAGCGTCAGTGGAATTATGCCCCCCTCCCCCCCCGGACTCTTCTCCATGAAGGTGAACCACTCTGGTGATCACTTTCACCATGACAGTCGTTGTGAGTCTGGTGGTGCAGAAACGGAAACGGAAATTATCGGTAGTCACCCATAATTCATCCCTTAATTAATAACTACATTCTATACTTTTACACCGTCTTGACTTAAGTATTCTGATTATTCATCTTAACTATCACGTCAAAGAAGTTGCTTTTACATAACACGCAGCATCTTGCGACATACAAAGTACTTTATTCCTCTTCATCACCTCTGGAAGTTTATCAAAATGCTTGCTTTTTCCAATCAAGCAAATAACTGGTCCAAAATGTAATTTTCAAGGAACTTCAAGCACATTTTCTCAAATAGGTATACAGGGTGATTCATTGAGTGAATTATTACTGATCCTGATTCATTAAGAATGTCCAATCTCTGAATTGTAGATTCCAGACCTAAAAATATGATGATTCTGCCCAACATGCCTTATACAAATATTGCTAGTTTCCGAGATACCGGGTGTTTAAAGTTTAAATATGAATTTTGATTTTCGCAATAACAATTAATTAATGTGATTAAAAATAATAGACAAGGGTTATTTGGTATGAAGAGATCTTTGTGAAAACGGATCATAAATAATAATTTGTTGTTGTTACACATTTAGAGAATACATTTTTTTAAAAATTAAAATTTATTGAACTTTTTAGAAGCAAATAACTCGATAACCGATCGAGTTACATGAATCAAACAAGAGTAACTTTTTTTTGTAGAATTTAACGCTTTTCCATATTTTATTATTAGTTTGCTAATAGTTCAGCCAAAAAAAAATTTTACTTAGATTTACTAAACACAACCAAGTATAACTAGCGCCCTCTATTAGCAATGCTAAATTAGAGTCCAAATTGGCAATCCTCATGCAAAAAAAGGTATAACTGCGAATTTTCAAAAAGAAATTATGAAAAAATAGAAAGTTATTGCGAAAATCAAAATTCATATTTAAACTTTAAACACCCGGTATCTTGGAAACTAGCAATATTTGTATAAGGCATGTTGGGCAGAATCATCATATTTTGAGGTCTGGAATCTACAATTCAGAGATTGGACATTCTTAATGAATCACCCTGTATATAATTTTACTATAATATCTTCACCCAACAGGTATAGTGAAGCTCCTCCCCAAAAATTACCGCCACATTTAAATGCAACTTTTTTATTGGTCGAATTTTCGAAACCCGTAACATAAGCAATCACTTGATTTCAAATTGTTGTTGGCGTAAATGAATTTGACATCTGTAACGTATTTATAATTTTGCTGGTGTAAAACTAGTCGCTGCTTACATTGGTCAAAATTTATTGGGAGGAGCTTTACTATATCTGTTGGGTGAACAGATTATAATTCCAAAAAATTAAAGCTCAGGTTAAAGTTCTAGGGCGAGTCTTAAGAGAGATTGGGGCAAAATTAAAAATTTTGTACCTTGTACGACACGAGAAAGTAATTTTTAAAGACTCTGGGGGTTGGCAGTGAGTTATTTTTAACAGTGCCTGTGCCTGTGGGTTTGGTGTGGTTTTTCTTATTAATTACGATTGGAGATGTCTTACAACCTTCTGGGGGTGGATATCGTAGTGGTAAAAGTTCAAATTTTCTGTTTTTTCCAGAAAATTTACAAATGATCAGCTTGAAAATAATTTCCTGGATATCCCCTTTTTTTTCTATTTTCGCTGAATATCTTGAAAACTAAGTGTACTTGCATGAGTTCCTGTTTTTTCAAGTAAGTCGTTGAAATTTGCTATAATTTTAGTGAGGTGATAATAATAATAATGTCTTTATTGAATATTCAATCTCAAGGAGAAGTTCAGCTTGCTCTATTGATAAGAGTTTGCTGGTCTACCACTTAATCCTTGAAAATCGTTACATACCATTTGGAGTATAAGAGGACAATGGATTCCACTTATTTGTTACATACTTATTAAGATGTGTACCTATATCGAAATTTATATTCAACCAGAGCTAAGGTAAACCCAATATCAAATATATAAATATGAATATGTAAAATAAATATCTAATAATTTAAAAATAAATAATAATTTAAATTATTTTCCTAAATTAATGCTTGATTGATTATGTGCAGTAGTATTTGTTTCTGAGACACAACATTCTTCAAAAAAAAGCTACCTTTTTTTCAAAAGACATCCCTTAAACTGCTAGATCGACCACAAAATTTTAGCACCTTGTGACTATGACCAATATGTGGTCATTAGTCATGTAAGCCAAGTTCAGCGAACCTTTTTAGGATTAAAAGGTACTCGTTCTACTGATAAGTTGTGGAACCAGTACCTGAAGATGATGACTGCAGTTATTCAATTATTTATCAAGGTGCAGAGGTTAAGTAATTGAAAATTTAACCTAATTTTCTTCAATCTTTCTGCACAAACTGTGGAATTCGTCTTTTCTGTGATATACGGGTATCAAGTACTTTCACACTTTTTGTGTAATGAAGCATTATCGATCTTAATTATCTTGTACAATGCAAGATCTAAAATGAAATAATTCTAAACAGATTATTAAGAGTTTTAAAATTCTCAAAATCATCTATTCTGGCTGTCGACGAATTTAACAAACTTCACAAATTATACAGCAGTTTAATCGTTGCATCGAAAATGCAAGCGAATTCGATCGTTTCCAAAATTTGAGTGTACTTGAAAATATTTGAACAAAGTAAAATTTTAATGAATATCCTTCTGTATTATAAAACATTTTCCTAAATGAATGTCACGACGACGTCGACGTTTTGCATGCGGATTTGAATAGTTTTCAAATTTGAATTGTAAATATTTGATTCAGTTTTTCAAATAACTGTTAGTATGGAAATGTTTTCCGTGCTTTTCGAAATTTTGTTTATATTGCACAGGCAAAACTTGTGTAAACTAAAAGCTAAAATATTCAATTTTTCGTGGGTGTTTTGTTGACAAAATTCGTACAAAACTGTTATGGGACCGAAAAAAAATGGGAGGGAGGAGGGTCGGTACGCGTAACGAATATTCTCTGTCTCTCTCCGGTGCGATTCCAATCAAGATTCGCTGTCGAAAACATTTTTTTTTTATCTCAAACGAGGATTAATAAATATAAATATCAATGATAAGATCTCATATTTCAGCGAGAGGCGGTACTTCGTCACGGTCTAAGTTCTGTTTGCATGTTACATTACCTTCGCACAGAAATAGCCGTATTTGCGTAAAAAGGGCTTAAAACAGATTGCGTAAACTTGAGACTGACACTGTTATAACTCATGACGAAGCGCACGCCATGTTTATGACTGACTTTAGAAAACCTCGGGGGCGCTTCACTCGAAAGTTATCTAAAAACGATTACGTCGATCTAAGTTCTATATCATATCTCCATGAGATCTTTGGATAAGTTTATCTCGGGCTCGCATATAAATCCATCTCATTTGCATGTCATAAAGCAAACTTTATTTTCGTATAAGCGGATATACATCACGCCTTTTTTTTTTAATCGAGTAGGAAAGCAAAGCGGCGAGGGTCAATTAACTGATTTCCCAAGATTCCTTACGTTGGAAGCTGAGGTGTAATCAAGATGTAGTTAGTGAGTTTCCTTCGAGGAGTAGGAGAAATCTAATATCGATCACCGATTTTAATTTCTAATCCGCGTAATTAACCGGCCTTTTTTTTCCCTTATACGAGGAAAAGAGAGAGAAAGAGAGAGACGTGGGGTTTCGCGTGTGCTATATTGAATTTCGAGCAATATTGCATGCAAACATGAGCAGCGCCAGCTGGGAAGCACCTAGTACGGGGGGATCGTCGACCTATAACCTAAAACTATTCGAATTTCTTCATGTTATTACCTACTATTAGAGTTAAAACGTTTCGAATTAAAGGGAGTCATGAAAAAAAGAGAGATACGATACGACGTGGCGACGTTTTGCTTTAATTTATATCTGTGTGTACTTACGAAGTTTATGATCACTTGAGGGTAGCTCGTGTATATTTGTCTGAATATATACCTCCCCTGTGCGCTTATGTAAACGTAATCCACGTTCTCAGTGTTGACTTTAAGTTATTTTAGGTGATAATTGTGATTATTCGCATGCACGTGAAACGAATCACCTTTTCAAACTGTTCGTGCCCGAAATGTATCGTATTCAAAGTAAAAAAAAGTCCCAAATTAGATACATAAGAGACACAATTATTATACAGAATCGTTTACATGCGACATATTTATTATCGTATCACCTTTCACTGCCTACCCTTCTTATATTTACCTACCTTTTAGGGTACAACAAGAGTCTCATCCTATTTCAATAATAAATTCCGGTATGAACCCAAAATGATCCATTTACCACTGTTTCATAATATATTTCTTGAAACTCAAGAAACTGTTGTTTCAGTTTGGACTTTTTTGCGATATCAAAATTAATTCATTACTACGCGTATCAACGTTCAAAACTTGCAAAATCACATGAGCGATTATAAAATATAACTATACAAATCACTGCTTGCTTTCCATTCAATTCAATCCAAAATTCTGGAGGACGCAGCTTAGAACGTATGCATTTTCAGCTGTAAAGTCTGTTAAATGTTTTGGATTTTTATGTATGGCTTGTCTCAATTTATATCGTCCTGAAACCCACCCCATAAAAGGATTTATTTTCAAATCCGCATTGTTAGTAGATAAACACGTTGTAAATGCCTACCAGCCCACTCAGGGTTGGGTTAGATATGCGTCACTCAGTGCTATAACAATTCAAATTAATAATTACTAATTAGTATCAGTCGTTAAGAATCCTTGTTGTTGTAAGTATAATACGTGTAATTTGTATATCGTTTAGTTTAAAACTCGTAATTTATTTAAAATAAAACGGATGCCTTGAAAAGAAATTGCTATATTAATATTTTTACCTTAGTCCGCCTCTGATGCCCTGTCATAAAATACCGAGAGGTCCCCTTTGTTATGTCAATCAAGTAGGCATTTACAACGTGTTTATCTACTAACAATGCAGACTCGAAAATAAATCCTTTTATGAGACAAGCTTCCAAGACGATATAAATTGCGACAAGCTATATCTACCTCTTGACGTATTTTGTTCTTATCAACGACATTGTCTGGTTGTTCTTTTGAAATTATTATTAAATCTTGTAGAAACGCATTGACAATTTTCGCGACGTTTCTATGGGATGCTCCCGTAAGATCGGCTGCTTTCGCCGTATTAGGCAAAGATATTCTTTTCTGTGTCGTTGATGTCTCCAAAATTTTTGGTTTTTTAAAAATATGACATTGAAACTCGTCATCACTGCTATTTTCAGATGAAGCTTCACTTATTTCTGACTTAAGTGGAGATATCGCCAAACTACTGGTTTCACTAGTGCTTGACACCTCCTCTTGAAGCCTTTGGACAGCAATTATCTTCTTACATTCTTTGGCTTTCAAGCTGTTCCGTATTATCTACGCTTGATATTACCATCAATCTTTCATTTCTTTGATCGGTTATAAAGTTCCATTCAATACTGAGAATTTTTTGAGCCCTATCACAGCAACATACCTCAAGACTTTATTACAAGCGCAACGCTTTGAACTACTATTTCCAAAAGCTGTAATTTTATCTTTAAGAGACTGTCATTTCCTACTCTTAACGGCTTTATTAGATTTTGGTATTTTATGTGATAATCCAAAATAAGTTTAACTATTCTCTGATGGTGCATCGTAATTACAGTGTTGCACGAGTGCACGACTGCAGTTTTCGATATGGTATATATTTTTTCCAACATCGCTTATTGTATATGATTTATACAATAATGAATTAAATTTGTGTGGTTCATATGAATAGATCATGAATAGATTTAAATGTGAACTTTTATATTGAAAAATTCAATAGATACTATAACAAACGTTCTTATGTTTTAAGAATAATTGATCTAATCTATAAACAAATTGATTTCATAAAATGAATAATAGATAGCGCAAAATATGTAAATCCTTAAACATAATTATTATTAAACATTATGAAACATAACTCTTCAACATACTCCCCGACTTGGAAGTTGTACTTTCAACACTCTGTCGCTACACTATGAGTCCATAATTGGCAGTGGTGACAGTTTTGAAGTTGGTCTCTTGATGATTCCACTAATGGTCTTTAGTTTTACAACTCTTACGAGATTGTCTGGTCCATGTATTAATTGAACAATCCTACCCAACTTCCAAATGCAGGTGGAAGCTTATCATCCTTTACCAGAACCAACGAATCGACCTGTAGCAATTGCTGACAATTCTTGCTCCATTTCTGCCGCAATTGTAACTGATTTAAATAGTCTTTAGCCCATCGTTTCCAATACTGTTGGGAGAGGCTTTGTATATATTGAAACCTATTAAGCTTGTTTAATGCTATTTCTGAAACATCAGGATCAGCTACAGTTGTTGTTGGTCGTCCAATAAGAAAATGTGCTGGAGTTAGCGCTTGCAAATCGTTAGGATCAGAACTAAGAGGGGAGAGAGGTCTGGAATTTAATACAGCTTCAATTTGAACAACTGTTGTATTGAATTCTTCGTAAGTTAAAGATGTATTATTCAGTATTCTCTTCAAGTGAAATTTTGCCGATTTGACGCCTGCTTCCCATAATCCTCCAAAGTTAGGGGAATATGGTGGAATAAATTTCCAATTTATTTCTAAATTGTTTGCAATTTCTTTGATTTCCGTTTGATTACATTTTAAAAATGAACCAATATCGTGCAGTTCCGAATTGGCCGCAATAAATGTTTTTCCATTATCAGACATGATGTGTTTAGGAAGACCTCTACGCGCAACAAATCTTCGCAAGCAAGCAATGAATGAATCGCAAGTTAAACTAGTTAAAATTTCTAAATGTATGGCTTTTACCGCTAAACAAACGAAAACACACATATAGCATTTCAATTTTAGTGTACCGCGACCACGTCGTTCATTAATGAGGAACGGACCTGCAAAATCCACTCCTGTTGCAAAAAATGGGTAAGCAGCTGTTACACGTAGCTTTGGCAAAATGCCCATTCTAGGATTTTGAAATGATGCGCAATAACGGTGGCATTTGACGCAGGCTCTCACAACCCTTTTAGCTAAATTTCTCCCCGACGTGACCCAATACTTCTCTCTTGTTGAGAAAAGAAGTTGTTGTGGGCCTGCATGTAAAAGGCGAACATGTTCCCTTTCGAAAATGAGGGTGGAGAATTTGTGTTTGTGGGAAAGTAAGATTGGATGTCGTTTATTCATATGAAATGAAGATAGCTGTAAACGACCCCCAACACGCATAATGCCTTCTTCATCGATAAATGGTGTCAAAGGCAATAAGTTGCTCTTTGGTGGAAGTGAAGAATTGAGTTTTAACGAATTAATTTCGTCACTAAATGAATCAGATTGCGCTATAATGATGAGCGCCTTTGAAGCTTCTTTGAGTTCATCATATGTTAGACTGCCAGTGGCACGTTCATTTCTGGTTTTTCGAGAATTATTTTTAAATCTGAAAATGTATGCCATGACATGAAGCAAAGTATGGTATTTAGAAAAGCGCGAAAATATGAAACAATTTGATGCTGCATTTGTGCTCACATTAACAATAACTTTGTCACGCATTTCTGATGTTTCCATTTTTGCATCTAATCTAGAACATGAAATTATAGGTAAATTTGAGTTATTCTTCAGCCATGGTGGCCCTGACCACCACAGATCAGAGGTTATGATGGATTTAACAGACATGCCGCGCGAGATCAAATCTGCTGGATTATCTTTGGTATTCACGTAATACCATTGCTCACTAGAGGACAGTTCTTGAATTTTATGCCCCCTTTTTTTCTATGATTTTATGGATTCGATTTGCAACAAACGGTTTGAAGCGACGAGGATCTTGTGCGATCCAGTGTAGAACCACTTGAGAATCGCTCCAGTACTGTATTGATGAAAATTGCAACGTCATTGAACTGCAAATCTTTGTCATAAGTTGTGTTAACAGAAGAGCCGCATTCAACTCTAACCTTGGGATCGTGCATGGTTTGAGAGGGGCTACTCTTGATTTTGCACACAAAAGTGACGAATTGCATAACTCCAATTTATTGAAACTTCTTAAGTATATGCAAGCACCGTATCCCTTTTGCGATGAATCGCAAAACCCATGCAGTTCGATACGTGTTGGATTTGAGCAAATGACGTGACGTGAAACACGCAAATTGTTTAATAATTCAAAATCTTTTGAAACGGATCCTAAAGTTTTTGATGATTCATGTGACCCTAAAGCGAATGTATTATTGCCAAGAATGTTAACTGATACAGCCTTAGATATTGCTTTGTGGTTTGAAGTGAATTTTCTAAGAACAAAGCATGCACTTAGAAGAATCTTATTGATGTCGTGCCCTAACTGAATCAAAGTATCTGCGTCGTCAGAACCTGTCAGCAAGTCATCAACGTAGAAACCATGTAATATTACTTGACTAGCTTCGGGATACTGAGTTTGATGTTGTAGTGCTATTTCATGTAGACACCTAATTGCTAAATATGGCGCAGAAGTGGTGCCATAAGTAACCGTATTCAACTGATATGTTTTGAGAGGTTCATTTGGACTGTTACGCCACAATATTGTTTGATATTTCCTGTGTTCAGGATGTATTAACACCTGCCGATACATTTGTTTTATATCTGCGGTCAATACGAACGTATGCTGTCTGAAGCGCAACAATATTGCAAATAAATCGTCTTGGATGGTGGGACCAACATGTTGACAATCATTCAATGATACGCCTGATTCAGATTTTTGCGAACCATCAAAGACTACCCTTAACTTGGTAGTACTGCTATCCTTCCGCAATACTCCATGATGGGGTAACGTGAAGTGTGAATCTAAATGTAACTCATTTTCGATTAATGTCATATGACCTTGACTTAGATAATCGTCTATGAATTCTCTGTACATTGATGCAAATTGGCGATTAATATGAAAACGTCTTTCCATACTTTGGAATCTGCGAAATGCTTGTTCCCTCGTGGATGTAAGTGTATGTATATTATCATTGAAGGGAAACTTGACAATGAATCTGCCCGATTGGTCACGTGAGAAATTATTCTTAAAGTGAGTTTCACAAAATGAATATTGATCATATGTTTGAGGCTGTGAAGAATTTTCCTCCAACATCCAGAATTTTTCTAGTTGATCATGAATTTCTGATAAACCTAAATTACAATGTACTGCTTGTGTATTGATTGGAATTGAACCTGAAATGATCCAACCTAATTTTGTATTTTTCGCAATTGGTTTATTTTTTCCTAAATTAATATGACCATCGATCAAAAGATTCCAAAACATTTCTGCTCCGATCAGTAAATCAACCTGTGCGGAGTGATTAAATTGTGGATCTGCCAACCTTAAATTATGCGGTATGTTGAGCAATTGTGTATCAAAGCTCTGAGTAGGAAGTCTATCAGCTATTGAGTTGATGACTAAACAATGAATATTTGAGTGAAAATTAGTGCATCGAGATTTAATTTCTGCCGAGCATTCCTTAGAGATTGTTGAATGTGCAGAATTGATACCTATCAATGACAACCTTTTGTCTGTTAAAGGAAGATTTAATCTTTTTACTAATGAAGTTGTGATAAAATTGGACTGTGAACCTGCGTCCAACAACACTCTTACATGATGCCAGCTATCGTCTGCCCCTTTTATTGCAACAGAGGCGGTTGATAGTAGGATTTGGGAGTGTGACTTGCTTGTCACATGATTTGAAATTGTTACAGTTTCAGTTTCATCAGAAATCGAACTGTTTGAAGTTGATAAGCTGTTTGCAGCTTGTGGAAAATGCAAAATTGAATTATGATTAGACTTGCAAAATTTGCAACTGCCACTTTTGCAGTCTTTTGCTGTATGATTTGTCTTTAAACAATTTAAGCATAATTTATTTTCTTTTACCCAATCCACACGTTTTTGTGGTTTTAGTTCAAGAAAATTAGGACATTTAAATATTCCATGGTTTGACTTACAATAGTAGCAACTGTAATTGGTCGTTAACCCAATGAATTGTTTAGACTTGTTGGAAGATTTGAATGTATTTTTATGTGTTTCGTTTCTACCTTCAAGTGATTCCAACAAATTTGCCTTTGATTGCAAAAATTCAATTAAGTTTTCTACGTCATTTTGTTTTGTATTTAGTTTATGCATCTCCCACTCTTTTAAATGTAATTTGTTCAACTTATCTGTTATAGCAACTAACAAGATAGTATTCCAATCCTTTACGGGTTGTTTTAAAGAATTTAAGGCCCTAATGTGCTTTAGTATTGAATCTACAAATTGTCTAATATCTTTACTGTTATCATTTGTCAGATTATGCAAGTTTAATAGTGCCTTTATATGAAATCTAATTAATACTTCAGAATTGTTATAACGATTACATAAAAGTTCCCAAGCTGTCAGAAAATTTTCGCTTGTCATTTCTAATGCCTGTATGTTTTCTAAAGCGGTTAATTCTAAGCATGATTTCAAATAATATAACTTCTGAACTGCTGTCAATGTGACATTTTCGTAAATTAATGAATAAAATGTATCTCTAAAATCAAGCCACGATTCTAGATCACCTTTGAATTTTGGTAATGAAATTGTTGGTAATCGTACATTTACATTTGAATGCGATTGTTCATTTACCTGCTGCGATACAGCGGTTGTATGCCTTTGAACTGGTGGAATAACTTCCTTCAGTCCCGTGTCCAAATGCAGTTGTTCTGCTGAATTCGAAGAAATTTGTACATTTGATTTGTTTTCAATGAGATATTGTGAGAGTGCGAGTGCTTCGAAGTAAGCCGTTTCAAACAACTCCCTTTCTTCATATTGTTCTGTCAAATTTTCATCATTGCTGATTAATTCCAATTGAATTTGAACTTGCTCAAATTCTGCGTGTATTTCTAACATGATATCATGTCTGCGCTTCATTTCGAGAAATTGCCGTTGTGATAATGCAGCCTCTTCACGAAATTGGCTTAAAAATGTTTTAAAAGATGTAACTTTATGTTTAATGTTACCCCTTTTCCGTGTTAAAATTGTAATATCTTGATCAGTTGCCATTTCTTGTTGAAAATTCAATTGCGTTGAGTTAATATCTCCTGCGTACAATCGATGTATTCTTTGATAAATAATTTTATGTTGATTATTGCTTTATCCGGCTCGAAGGACCAATAATTTATGTATATGATTTATACAATAATGAATTAAATTTGTGTGGTTCATATGAATAGATCATGAATAGATTTAAATGTGAACTTTTATATTGAAAAATTCAATAGATACTATAACAAACGTTCTTATGTTTTAAGAATAATTGATCTAATCTATAAACAAATTGATTTCATAAAATGAATAATAGATAGCGCAAAATATGTAAATCCTTAAACATAATTATTATTAAACATTATGAAACATAACTCTTCAACACTTATGAAAATGACACTTTCATTACTCAATGTAGTGAGGAAAATAGGCATTTGCATCACTAGTGAGGAAAGTTCATTTCCATAAGTTGTTTAAGGTTAGTTGTCATTTTTGACAGCTGACTGAACTGTCAATATCATATGTTTAAATCATACATTAAATTTTCTGATTTATTCATTTCCATAGCAATCTTAGAATACAAAATCAGCAACTAGATTCTTGAAAAAATAGGAGAGTAAAATAATTATAAAGAAATTTAAAATTGAGGCTCATTTTTGCGATGTTGGAAAAAATAGTATACACAATTCGTGATGAAAGTGCGATTTTTCAACTCGCAATATTATCCTCACTCGCCTTCGCTCGTGAATATACAATGTATTGCTCGTTGAAAAATCACTTTCATCACTTATAATGTAATGTAGTATATTTAGATGTTAATTCGTCTGGGACCCGGCTAAAACTTGTTTTTGAGCGCTAATTTTGTTTGAATCGCCTAGTATTAATAAAACAAACATTTTTTTAAGTAAGGTCGTACTTAATCATTTAAAAAAATTCAAATTTTTTATCGTCGTGGTGCCCGGTTAAAATTTATGTTACGGACCTGGGATTTTTCTCTGCTCTTAAAACGGTAATTGACATATTTTTTGAAGTAGGGCAAATCATGATTCTTAAAAACAATTTTTCGGCCCACCCTAGTGTGGATGTCCTAGTTGTGCTATAGCTATCCTATTCGTGTTGTTGGGCGCCCGAGAATGCTGTTTTAAATTGTGGGCTTTAGTAGATCACGGTGCTGGTGTTGACGCCTCGTATGGCACGATTCGCGGAATTCTTTTTTCAACAGGAATTCTGTCGAGACGGCATCACTTATTTATCGCATGTTTCACGAGCATCTTTTCCCAGGAAATTCACCATCCATGATTTCGGAAATGTGGGGATATCCTTTCCATCCGACTGTATTTCTCCCTTATAACGAGCGATGTTCGTTTCTTGCTCAAGGGTTTGATTTTTTTTCTCTCGGCTAATCCAAAGGTCTTGGGATCAAGGAAATCAATGTCGACGGTATTGAGAAAGTATCGGGATTCTCAGAGAATTGTTCCCAAGACAAATGATCCATTCAGACGAAGATCGTTAGTAGATTCGTCAACTTGAATCTTGAATTTCGGTGCAAAGCTTATCGTTCGATGTTCTTAGTGTTATTGTTGTGATTCATTTAAAAAAATGTTTGTATATACCTAAAAGGTGTTTATTATGAAAGTGGCAGAAAAATGAATGAACCCGTTGTGGTCGAAAGTTCTCTTTGAATTTTAAATAATTCCATCATTAACACACAGGGTGATCTTCTCCCAAATGCAATATGAACATAAATTATTTAATCCACTTCTGGATTTGCAAACCCAATTTCTCCATTCTGACGCAGGTATTTCAATTTTAATGCCACATTAGAGATTAAATCCGTTTAAATAGCCGCTTTACTAACTCGCGTATACCCATATCGAGAGACCTTAGGAAACCGCGTCGCCCGAAAATAGGGGTATAATAGTAATTGAGAGAAACGTCAAATTATCACCCAAAAAAAAAACGAGATAAGGAGAAAATTGTTTGAAATGTTCATCATTTAATCAAAAAATTCAGTGGCACATGCCACCCGCATATTATTTAGATATTGCTAGGGTTGCTTCTAGAATGACAGGTTGGAAGTGAGGGTTTATAAAATATTCATCCCCTTTCACAATTTAATATGGATTTTCAACTTCTGTGTTGACCTGGATTTCTAGTTTACACATACAAAAACGGGTCTTCATTACTTTCCCGTCAACTCAAACTCAAAGTACTTATCCCTGTTCTGTATGTCCTACAAAGACTTTTAACTCGTATCAAAATTTACATTTCAAATTGAGGAGAGAAAAAAAAGAGAGAGAGGCGAGTTTCCTTTGATTTCTGATTGCCGTGATTTAGATTTGGACATTTTATTGTTCGCGAATGTTTTAATCATGAACTTGGGCGGTTTAAGTTTAAAAATGGTGAGTTTTACAAATTGTCTCCTTAAAAAGTTTGAAGTAATTTTAGTTTTGCTATTAGCTATTATGTGGCTGAAGTATATATGGGTGATTCGAAAAACATTCGCGAAACTAAAAGTTGGAAGTACGGTCGTGTAGAAGTGTTAAGAAGTAGAATTTCTAAAGTTTGTAGTGAATTACCTGCCACTGGTGTTGAGACTGGTAATTTATCAGAGACCTCGAGCAAATACGCAACTCGAGAGGAAGTCGACTGGAAAATAGCTTAACAACGACATGCATACAAAATTTATTCTGCATTATTATTTTGTTATTACCTTTCTAAGTTTACTGAAGAAAAAAATCCAGTTTTAAGTGCCCCCCCCCCCGCGCACAACTAATTTCATGGTTTGATTTTAATTTCACGAGACAACAAGTCGCGTACAAGGCTTCGACCGAAAAGTGGCACAGGAGGAGGATATATATATATACGGGAATTAAGGATGGTAGTTTAATGGCACAAATTTCACGTTTGGTTAAACTGAAGATATAACTAAGTTAGGATTAATATCAGATTTAACGTATGGATGCTGAAACATGTTTACTCTAAAGCCGGCGAATTTAATTAAACAATTCAAATTCGGCTCAGATTATTATTATTACCTCTATATACTAAGTGCCCAATTTAGGATTTCATTTTTACTACTTCCTTAAGTAATTAATTCATCGTGACCCAAATTTTACTGAAATCTGATTATTAGGTCATTGGCGCTCGATCGACTGAGAAAATTGTTGAAAACTTTCCATCTCGCAAATTCTTCCAGTTTTATTTACTCTTCTGTTAGAAATTTTCTTGGTCCTCTTTAAACTCACTTATCAGAGACGTCATTTCAGTATTTTACGGAGGGGGGGGGGGGGGGGGCAACTATAGTAAAAAGGAAAAAAAATGGCCCGCCGCAGGGGAAATTTTTTTTGAAAAAGAGGCGTGATTGTCAGTTTTATAAGTTTATCGTACTTTTTTTTGGTAGTAGGTAGTAATTCCAGGGGGGTCAACTGACCTACCCTGTCCCCCTAAATGACGCCCTTGTCACTTATACTTGTATTTTCCATTTTTGTTAATTAAAAAAATCATGTACGTGATGGAATGTATAAATATTGGTCGGCGTATTTGAATAGCTGAAAAGCGGAGTGGAGAAGGAACTAACGCGTGAAGGGGACAGTTAAGAAACAGTTCGAAGGGTATCGACATGAAGAGTGGTTAGTTTTTTGGTGTTGCGAAGTTCCCGATAATTAGGTATAATTTCTTTACTTTACTTAATTGTTCGATTTAATATTTAGGGGTTTTGTTAATTTGTCTATGTGATCTGTTTTAGTCAGTAGTTTTGGTGTTTGTGACGCTCCAAAGTCAGGTATACTTTCGTTTATTGTTTTATATGAATTATTCTATTAATAGACAGGGTGTATTTTAAATTTAGTAGACTGTATGATTTTAAGCGTTATTTAAAATGTAACTACCATCATAAACTTTAGAATTTGAAAAGTTAAATATCATTGCGCAAGTGAAATTTACTAATGCAATGGAAAGTTACTGAGCGACGTTTTAGGTATCACGCTTGACTTGGGGATGCTTTATTATTTTTGTTGTGTCTGTTGTTAGGGGAAGCTTTAGTAGAATTTGAAGTACGCTTTTGGACATTACATGATATTTAATGCGATGCGATGTCATGCGCGGTTTCATATTTAACAGATGGATAATTATGACAATGAAGTTACATTTTTTAAGTATGCAATTACCGTCAGGGTTTAATTTATGTGGGGGCGTAATATGATCTTTTGCGTGAGTTGCTAGCACCCTGCCAACATCTCATTTTGACGCGTCGTATGTGATTAAATTTTACATCCTTTGATTTCATGCATTTAAATACTGTTTATGGGGTGGATCCTAAAACAATGCTACAGCTCTCTCTCCAACCTTATGTACAGACAGGGTGATCGCTCAGCCACAGGCTAGCGCCCTAAGCCAAATACAAATACAAAAGCTTCGCCCGTGAGCCCTTGACCGTGTGGCGAGTTGTAGGATCTGTTGCCTAACTGCGTTTCTTCATTTTCCACCTTGAAAGGTGATGGCAGAAGCTATTTAAAGTATTCTAATATAAAATATCAAACGAAGGGAAATGAAATGAAATGCCTGACGAGAATTGCACAAGCTGAAAGCAACCAATAGTAAAATTGAATGTAAGTAATTTGTTAGATTTGAAGGTTGAAGGTGAGGTAATTATCCTGGAGGGTTTTTCTGTAGCTCTTTTCCCTCCTTGTAATCAGCGAAGACCCGGAGCTAATCTCAACTTGGTTGAGAGGGCACCCACTTTTAAGTTATTAAAATTATTTGTTCTTCCCATTTCTTGTGTTTTATTTGTGTTTACCAATTCGATCCTTATAAGCGCAGCACACACACATCTCGAGCAATTCGTTTCACAACGTAGAGTCCTACCATTTTGAGAGGTCTGTTATTGACGATCACGTGCCTTGGGTTTTCAATTAGTTGGCGGGAGATTTAGTTTATCTTTGGTTTTCGAATTGCGCGACAGTCTTTTGACGTTGCACCTGGGTACGCTACAACATTATCTCCAGGAAATGCTAAGGAAGTATATTAGTACGTCACACCAGGGATCATGGAATCCTAAGAGTATGACACAATCAATCAAAGCCGTAAAAGAACAGCACATGCCATTCCAAACAGCCAGTAAAACTTATAATGTTCCGCGAAATACACTCAAAAGAAGAGTTCTAGATAAAAATAGAGATGCTAAAGGGAATATTAAAGTCCTAGGAGCTATTCGCCCAGTTTTTAGTTTGGATCAAGAAGCAGAAATAGTGAAACATATCCAAGTACTAGAAACTCGATTTTATGGTCTCACGAAAAAAGACGTTCTAGATCAGGTAGCTGAGAAAAACGGCTTGCGGCATACTTTCAACAAACAGACCCACCTTGCTGGGGAAGACTGGTTGAAGGAGTTTCGTGACAGACATCCGGAAATTAGTCTGAAGCCACTAGTGCGGCCCGAGCTAGAGCCTTCAATAAGCCTCGTGTTGATAAGTTCTTTGCTCTTTTAAATGAATGCAGTAGTCTATTATTCCCATACAGACCAATGAGGGTTTTTAATGTAGATGAGACGAGAGTTACAACTGTGCAGTGTAAATCGAGCAAAATTTTTGCACTAAAAGGGCGAAAACAAGTACGTTGCCTCACAGCGCCAGAACGAGGAGTTTTATCAACAGTTGTGGTCTGCATGTCTGCTGGTGGCTCATTCACTAACAATGGCACTAACGAAGAAATCAAGAAGAATGTGGCGGATGCGATGTATTTTACGTGCGAACTATGTTCTTAAATTTTTATATGTTTTATAAGTACCTAATAAATGCTAAAGTACTGTTGTATCACATATGAGATTGTTTGACAATAGTTCATCATGGTCACTTTGCCTCAAAATATGGGTGTTGACCACTTTGCCCCGCTTTGCACATATTTTGCAAAATATTTTGTAATTAAAACAAAATTAAAATTAAGGGTTTAATTGTTTTTACTATGACTATAATAATGTTTGAGCTACCTTGGGTGCTTGGTTTCGTAAAAATATTTCAAGTCACGGGACTTTTGAATCTTAGGGTGGCCACTATACCCACATCTCCGCTATAGTTACTTTTCAATTTTCGTAGACAGTTAAATATTTTCCAAATTACAAAAAAATTATAGGAAATTATACGACATAAGAAGGGTACGAAATTCACTAAGCTGTTACTGTTTTAAAAATTATTGTTTCCCCCCATTTTGAGGCCCTGGGGCCCGGTAAAAAATCGGAATACAGACCTGTTTTTTTTTGGTAACATTGTACGGTTAGAATACAACTTTTTCACGGTCTATTTCGACCCACCCTAATCCACATTCACCCTAGCTCCTGATTTAAGCAGTCATATAAGAAGAACCGTAGGCAAAGGAAAAGACTTGGCCCAAAATGGACAAAGATGACAAGTTTTAGTTGAATTCCTCAGGTACGATCAAGGAGCTGAAGGAGAAAGTGGACGAATTAGAAACAAGTGTTACAAGGGTCAATTTTAGAAAAATATCCCCCATCAATTGATCTGAAACTGTGTTGTTTAACAAAAATTGCCACAGTTTCATAAAATTAACCTTAAAAACTGCGATTTGAAAACCAGACCCTCATAAATTTGGTGTTTCATACAGATTCTTACACATTTTCACTAATTAAAATACCAAATTTTCGAGGGAAATTTTAGATAGGTGGTCCTTAATCCACGAATTCATTATGATAAGAATTTGAAATTTCGTTCATCGCAATATTCTAGAATTAAAGCAATACTGTTTTAGTAAAAAAATTTCCTCCTTCCCTCAAGCATTTTACGCACACTTTATCGCAAATAAAAAGAAGTAAATATAAAAAACTTTTATAAACTGCTAAAACGCGTACGTTACGGACAAGGAAATCGCGTAGAGAAATAAATATTTGATTTTGAAACAAAAACCAAAAACCTCCGCAAAGAGAAGAAGAGAAAAAAGGGAATTTCTAAGATCTGTCATGCATCATAAAAAAAATGTTATTGAATAATTTGTTATAGATATATCAGAATTGAATAAAAACAAAATCCTTCTTCTCCTCTTGGTACGTGAATAAATTTTTATCCCCCATCTTAAGAAAAATATGTAAAATTGAAAACTTTGAGCAAGAAAATCAATAGAAATTTATCCTTAAACGTGTACCTACTCAAAAATTCAATTGACGTGCATTGTGTTATTGTTGGATTGCATTTCGGTGATGCAATTATAAAATTTTAAATCAAGTTGTACCTCTCCCCCTTTCGCGTACGCGTTATTTACGTTTAACGTATATGTTATAACTGCGTTGCGTTTGTATGAAAATAGATAAAAACAAGCAATAATTTATTAGTATAATGCCTTTTAAAGGCGGAATGAATTAAATTGTATAGTAATCCGGCTCTTTATGTTCTTTGTAGCGCCATTTACAAAAGCCGTCATGTTTGAAAATATTAATCACGACCGGCAAAACAATGCTCGTTTAAAGGGTTGATACCATACTACGGGGCTGAGTTGTAATGTGTGGTGGTTTTTGGACGAAGTTACGATATTTAGAATCGATTTAGCACGTGGGTACTATTGCCGGTGGTGGTGGTGTATGTATGTGTGTGTGCATGTTGGATGTGGAGGTGGTCGGTGGTAACGGTATTTGGCCTCCTCGGTCACCCTATTGAATTATAGCGGACTTGGCTCGAATGTAAATGTGGTATCGGCTTCACCTCGCCTTGTATTCTACGACCCGCAAGATTTACAAGCTGCTTTGGATAAGATTAGAAAGGGTGCGATTAGTTTTGGGTTTGTAAAATAATATTGATTTAGCATTGCAACGAACGTTTGGGGGGGGGGGGGGTTGGAAAAAAAGCAGCTCGGCGGGGTTTCGAAATCGTCCAATCAAAAGTTTTTGAGTAATATTAATAAATTTTAACAAAGCAATTTAACTTTGGTGGTTCATTAAGTTGGTGGAATTTTCGGTGGCAAAGTAAAGACGTAGATTAAGTTAATAACATTGAAATTGAAACAAATAATTAAACGGAAGGTTTCCCCAAAGACTATCCTTTACTTAAGCTAGGGAGGGATCAACCGTACATCTGTTATTTGGATACTAGACATTAATTAATTTATAAATTATATGAGGATTTGGTTAAGAAATACGTAGGTAGGTAGGTAATCGCTGCACAAAAACAATTCACCAATATTATTCCCGCGGGATCAATCAACCCAATATTAAAAAACAAATAGTTTTCCCGAATTGTAGAGATTTTTTACTAAAATCATTCACGTTGTCAATCGACAGCAGCATGAAGAATGTGAGAAAAATGCAATGACCACGGTGACGGACATGGGTTAGATAATGAGCAAAAATATTCATCTGTTGGTAGATGATTTGTTTTTCATTAAAATATTATCCTTTCTTGACAGGTTATTGCAATAACGTCGCTCGCGTAATGCATTTGGTTAGAGTACGAAAGGTGGCACACGAATCGAAGAATTAGTGAAAGGTCATATGCTAAAATATAGCGGAGTTCAAATAGAAAAAAAAAGGGGTAGGATGAGTTATACACAAAAAACACACCCAAAACACAAAACACTGGGGGAAAAATTTCGGGAAAAACTCTGAAAATAGAAATAAGTACATTTAGGCAAGCTAGAAAAAACATCCTTGGTGGTATATGAGTTACTGCGCAGAAAGGTAGTAGACGGAAGTAGTAGAAAATGTACATGGACGATTGACAACGCTAGACCGGCGTGGATATCGTTGGACGTAGCGGCAAGGATCGTATAATCACAACAGCAGCAGCTGAAAACAACAATCGTACGATAAATTAGGAGTAGAAGCGAGAAGATACTAATAGATTATTTTCTGATAAACAGATCCTTCAGGAAAGAGGTTCGAAACGTGAAAGTCAAAAGGAGCGCAGACAAGAAAAGAAAAGCAGACGAGAGAAAGATCATGGAGCGATGACGAAGTGACTTCAGTCGATTTCTAAGCAAAGACCAAACCCAAGAAGAACATCTAGAGCAGATCTAAAGTCGGCATAACACCAGAAGAGGTTTCGGGAGCAAACAAGGGACTAAAAAGATAGGGGAGGTGCCAAATGACTGGAAAGTTGCAATAATTATCCTCTTGCACAAGAAAGGTGATACCTTGCACTTGCTTCCATTTAACCTTTTACCATACTTTAATTCATCCCTTGTAATCATGGCTCTTTTGGCCAAACTGGGTTTTCTCGCTTAGAGAACCCTTTTAAGTTTTATATATTTTACTATGTTATTTAATAATTAACTATGAAATTCTGCACATGTAATGGTTTCCCTTCAGCTTCTAATTTTACGTCACGTCAAAAGTGTTTTTGGCTTGATAATAGGATCAGATTATCCCGAAACATGTCGCCATCTTAATTAATCATATCATAAGTTAACTTTATCAAATTAAAAAGTTGAAAGGGAAGGTTGGGTGTCATTTTTCAATCGATCCATCACCCCCCCCCCCCCTGACAGTTCCTGGACTTCATCACGAATCGAGATACATGAATAGAAAAAAAATCGTCGTAGAACAGTACTTGAAGGAGATTCCTAGGGAACTATCAAAACTGGCTGAACTAGTAGTTATACCAAAACGTAACAACCAAGACAAGATTCTTGCTGCAGAACGTCCAAGAAAAGCATCGCCCAAGAAGGTTCAGACCTATAATCCCTTCTTAATTTCTAACTAGCCCACAACCATTGATTTGTAGAAACATTTTCCTCGATTTTCTTCAGAAACTTTAGCTAAAAACGCAGCAGTTCGCGCTAATGGTGACATTTATAGATATTTATTTTACCAACATTCACCTGTTCTTGTTCACTTTAATCATCATTAAACATCATTGTAGGGGTAGACGTCTCTGCCCCAACTCACAAATTAATCATTAAAGAGTAATAATTGGTGATGAAAAGGTTAATGAAGCATGCTGTAAAAGATAGGTTAGGTAACATTTTGGGGGTTATAATCGGATACTTACGGGAAAAAAAACCGGGGATGAAAACATTAAGAACAGCTAACGGTAGAGTCGAGCATATTGCAAAACCAAAAGAAATTAAAATTGACAAAGGTTTCAAAAATGAGAGCCAGAAGATGCTATAACAGCGCAAACGTCAAGAAATTAAATTAAAGGCAAAGAAGGAACCTGAATTATCAACCTGTAC
The DNA here is from genome assembly GCA_036250285.1 of Pyrocoelia pectoralis. Lineage (NCBI taxonomy): Eukaryota > Metazoa > Arthropoda > Insecta > Coleoptera > Lampyridae > Pyrocoelia > Pyrocoelia pectoralis. Next base: position 4,842,278 of record CM070077.1, on the reverse strand, counting down.
GAGGGAAGTGCAAGATACGGGGGAGATGAGGAAAAGAGTGAAACCAATATTATAAGAGCAAATCCCGGTTAATATTTATCATTTCGTTCAGGGGGAACTGGTGGGTTTTTTATTATGGTTGGCGATAATTTCGCCGTTTTCCAAACGGTTGAGTCGAATGCCTTTGTCGCACAGATGGAGTATTTCAAAGTCAATCTTTGGGTCGAACGAATATCCCGATTCGAGTATATGATGGGCGAAGGAAGATTTCGTGTACAGGTTATTTTTCCTTATGCAGGAGTAGTGTTTAGAGATTCTGGTGCTGATTTTCCGCCCGGTTTGACCTATCTATGTAGGCAGAATCACAGCTGCCACAATTGAGCTTGTACACCCCTGATTTATCCAAGGGACCCACTTTGTCTTTTGTGTGGACTAAGGTTGGATTTGGATGAAAAGGCAATGTTGATATCCGATTTCTTCAATATGCTTTTAAAGAAATAAGAAGACGGGCCTATGAACGGTAATGAGAAGTATTTAAGGGAAGGAGGGGCCTGTGTGGGTCTGAGAGTGGCCCGGTGACGATTGTGGAGGGACACACGGAGAGAGGTGTAAAGTTGGGATATTAGTTTGGGAGGATAGCCATTACGGGGGGCAATTTTGTAAATGAGGTCCAATTCCTTATGGTAATTTTGAGGGTTAAGGGGCAGCTCAAGGAGAAGTCTCTGAAAGCAGCAAGTTTATGGGAGAGAGGGTGATAGGAATGGAAGGGTATGACATGGTCAGTGGAGGTCGGTTTTCTAAACATGGAGATGTCAAGGGAATGATCAAGTCTGGTAATCGAAAGGTCTAGGAAATTGAGGGTTTTCTTATTTTCTTTTTCAAAAGTGAAAGTAATGTTGGTGGGAGATTGTTATTGCAATCGGTGACATCAAGATCATCGCCTTTAAATATGACAAGGATATCATCGACGTACCGTCTATAAAATTTGAATTTATTTTTAATATTTTGATTAGTGAAAATTTGATTGGTTTCTAGGAACGTCAGGAAAACTTCGGCCATAAGGGGGGACAAATTGCTGCCCATAAGCAGATCTGTGAGTTGGCGATAGGTTTTGTGATATTTACTTCATCGATTCTCGTATGACCCCATTTTGAGCAATCTACGCAGTACACCATCTACATGGATCGAATCAACATCAAACGAAGTATTTTTATGGTTGCCTTAGTTTTAGTTTGAAGGAAATTTTGAAACGACAATTCATTTACGCTGTTTCTTTCTACTTTTGAGCAATAAGCCCAAAACCCAATTAGATCATGGATGAATACGATCCACCTCGTATGTAACGGTAAAAAGTGGTTTGCGAAATTCGAATCTGCAAAGAAAAATCAAAAAAACGACCTCAACATTTAAAAAAACAAATAAACTGGCGGGAAAAGTAGAGAAAATTGTGTTTCCTGACTGGCGAATAATATTTGAACAGGTTGGCCACATTGCAAGGATAAATGAAATCCTAGGGATGAAAAAATTCATCACAAGGGAATCTTATTGATCAATTAAGGGCCAAACGATTTGCAGATTGTGCGAAGAAGTTAAGAGTAAACGCAGAGGAAAACAACGAAAAAGTGTGTTGTTACATTTGGCAATATCTGTTGCTTATAGAAACGATTATTTTTTTGTTCCAAAAGTGAAATGCTGAAGAGCTTACGGAAGGTTTTGCAAGTTAGAAAAACAATTGTTTAAGAGATTATGGTGGAAAACAGTTTCCTTCTTAATTATGTTGCGAAATTAAAAAAGCACCCTCGTCAAACTAAACCTTGGTAGATCGACCGGTCCAATTTGTTTTTAACGCGATATAATACGAAGCTTCTTAATTCTCGAATCGAGAAGAGAAAGCAATTCTCAATTGTGAGTGTAATTCAAATAAAAGAAGTCAAAAATGTTAGCAATTGGTTTCGATACGGTTCACGAAATTCAAATAAAACTTTTAATAGTTTCTTTATCTGTTCAAAAGGTAGCGTTCCTCAAAGGTGCTGTTAAACTGCTACACTGATGCACGTCTTCGTGCGAGCATCTCTCGAATGGCTCCCCAGAAACCAAGCCGACCTTTTGCGCGATATCGATACGTACAATCGTACCGACGCCGCCGTACCGTTTGGACCGATGGGATTTTCGATCAATTATATCAAAAACTGATCGCGTCTTGGTTAAAATTTGATATTCCACACGTAAGAATGACAGCGAGAGCGAGAGGGTGAACAAAATTGTTATTCGTCGATCGAGTTGTTCCTTTAATTTATTATTCCATTACATGCAGTGGTCTCTAACAAAAAATGTAATTGAAGTAAATTACAAATAATTTGGTCTTTGAACTTTTTTTTTGACGTAATTCCGGACGGTCTATTATTCATTTTGATGTATTTTTAAAGCATTAAAAATATGTCAATTTACCAATTCAAAACAATTCCGTCACGTAAATAGAAAGATAAACATTTTGAACAAACAATTTACGATCCTCGCACGAATTTCGGTTTTATTAATTTTAATCCCCGTCAAAATTTAATGAACGATATGTAACCGGTTAAAATTTTAAGTTTGTCTTTACGGTCTTTTTCAAGAATCATTACAAAACGAAAAACGCGCTTCTTCCATTTTCATATAAACTTGTCAATCATTTTCTCTTTTTCACAGTTGTTTAGCCAATTTTAGTTCTACTATATCCTGGGAGATCCTTTAAGTGTCGCTCGCTCGTTGAAGGTAAAAAGGGTCGAAACTGACAAAAGCGCGGCGGGTATTTGCCTTTATTTTATCCTGTTTCGAGACATGTTAAAGTTTTATTTGAAATTTTCACCTCCATTGTGCACCTCAATATTATCTCCGACCGTGGAGTGATCTATTAATCTTTAAATGGAAATGTACGTGGGATTAAGCGGCCATTTAAAGTAGATACAATTTTCCTACAAAGAAATTGAGAATTTCCCAACTCTTAAATTGTTAAACGCGTCGCTTTTAAACTAAAAATAAATAACATGCTATTTTAGATGTGAACAACTCAAAGAAGTGCGAGAGCTGAACACCTTATTCCATTGCTTACCCTCCACGATCTGATGCGGGTTGTAAATGTTCTTGTAGTTGATGCCACCAAGCGCTTCAACCCTATGCTTCAAAGTTGCCAAATCTGTCGCCACTAATACTGCAGTTAGAGGATTTACGAATTCATAACTATATATTTGAGGTGCACCTCGAATTTCAAATGATTTATAGTGTAAAATTTCATTTTCGAAATAAAGACTTTTATAGCTGAAGTTGACGGTTTACATTTGAATTTCATTAACAATTTAGCCTAGAAATAGCAAGAGTCCTACATTAAATTTGAAACTCGTCCTGAATGAAATGAAAAAATATAGAATTTCAAACATGATATAAAATCTGCACCTTAATTTCACAAATTTTAACTAATGGAAAATTGGAATTTATATGCAACTTATGCATTTACACTTAAAATTATATAAATTTCAAACTCAAATAAAAATATACAAATTTGGAACCCACTTTGAATATGAAACCTTAAAATATCGATCACACTGTAAAATTTCAGAATACAAGTAACTACTGTTAAAAAGGGACGAAGAAAGCGTTGTAACCGTAAATCCCGAATTTTTTTAATTTGACCGTAGATAAATAAATTTCAAAGTGACAGGTTGTTGCAACGTGAATTTTAAACACAGTTTTTTTTATATTTTCAAATTTATAATAACGAATTGTAATAAACGAATTTTATTTGTTTAAATTAGCAACTGATAATTTTGGTAATGAAACGTTAGTTTTTTTTTAAATTTTTTAATGAATTTTTCAATGAAAAGTTGAAATCTTGCTATTTACTTTTCAAATATCCTACGTTTAGGTATTATGTTGACAAATGTTTTAGTATCTTTTGACATCTACAAATTTAAACATTTTTTGACGATAAACTTACGAAGTGAAAGACCGTGTACCTATTCTCCTAATAATACGAGTACTAAATTTCTGGAACTTAAGATTAAAATTTTTTATAATAAATTTAAACTCAACTCAAAAGTCAAATTAACAGAACCAAAAAACTATCCTTATGTATTTACGATTCAACTAAATATTGGACAACTGTTTCAAATTAATTAAATTCAACACATTTACTGTCATGGAATTTAAAACATTCAATAAAAATATTATACACAACTTAAATTTTAAATTCGAGATTGATACCTTGATCATAAAGAATTAAATTTTAAATTGCGACAACTTAAATTTCCGGTCGAACGAAAATTTAAAATTTTAAGATTCGTTTAAGATTGACTATCGAAAATATTTAGCATAATTTTTAAATATAAAATTCGTTTTAATGATAGGTGCGAATGTCAAGAAAGTAAATAACTTTAAAAGCAATGGTTTAAAGAATGTAAATTTGATTCAATTGAAGATAAAACTTTAAATTCACAATAATTGAATTGAATATTAAAATAAAGAGATACACATTTGGACGGAGCAGGACGTTTGGGCGCCGGCGGTTGGGCGCCGGCGATTGGGCGACGGCGTTTGGGCGCCAGGCGTTTGTGCGCCAGGCCTTTGGGCGCCGGGCGTTTCGGCGCCGTAATTATGTTATGCAAGAAAATTTTACCAACGCACTTTCAAAACGCTACTTTACATCGGGACAGGACTTTTGAAACTAGAACGAATGCTAACCTAAGCGTAGATTGATGCGAGGTTAAAGGTAGGTTTAGTATATTTTTTTTCAATTGAAACAAAAACGGGAATGTGAAACTAAAGAACGTTTGAAACTAGAACGAATGCTAACCTAAGCGTAGATTGATCCGAGGTTAAAGGTAGGTTTAGTATATTTTTTTTCAATTGAAACAAAAACGGGAATGTGAAACTAAAGAACGTTTGAAACTAGAACGAATGCTAACCTAAGCGTAAATTGATGCGAGGTTAAAGGTAGGTTTAGTATATTTTTTTTCAATTGAAACAAAAACGGGAATGTGAAACTAAAGAACGTTTAAAACTAGAACGACTGCTAACCTAAGCGTAGATTGATCCGAGGTTAAAGGTAGGTTTAGTATATTTTTTTTCAATTGAAACAAAAACGGGAATGTAAAACTAAAGATTTGGCGCCCAAACGTCCGGCGGTAAATAGTCTGGCGCCCAAACGCCCGGCACCCAAACGCTCGGTGCCGAAACGCCTGGCGCCCAAACGCCGTCGCCCAAACGCCGGCGCCCAATCGCCGGCGCCCAAATGTCGCGTACCGACATTTGGAACTCACTGTGAACATAAAACCATTGTTTTTAAAGTTATTTACTTTCTTGACATTCGCACCTATCATTAAAACGAATTTCATATTTAAAAATTGTGCGAATCTTAAAATTTTAAAGTTTCGTTCGACCGGAAATTTAATATTTAAGTTGTTAAAATATCGATCACACGTTGTAACCGTAAATCCCGAATTTTTTTAAATTTGACCGTAGATAAATAAATTTCAAAGTGACAGGTTGTTGCAACGTGAATTGAAACACATTTTTTCTAATATTTTCAAATTTATAATAACGTATTGCAATAAACGAACTTCATTTGTTTAAATTAGCAACTGTTAATTTTGGTAATGAAACGTTTGTTTTTTTTTTAATTTTGATTTAAAATGTACTATGAATTATTGAATGAAAAGTTGAAATCTATCCTACGTTTAGATATTATGTTGACAAATGTTTTAGTATCTTTTGCCATCTACAAATTTAAACATTTTTTGACGATAAACTTACGAAGTGAAAGACCGTGCACCTATTCTCCTAATAATACTAAATTTATGGTACTTAGGTTTAAAATTTTTTATAATAAATTTAAACTGAACTTAAAAGTCAAATTAAAAGATAAAAAACCACAAAACAATCCTTATGTATTTAAATTCCTTCACATCATAATTGATTCAACTAAATATTGGACAACTGTTTCAAATTAATTAAATTCAATAGATTTACTGTCATGGAACTTAAAACATTAAATAGAAATATTAAACACAACTTAAATTTTAAATTTCGACAACTTAAATTTGAAATTTCCGGATCGAAAGAAAATTTAAAATTTTAGGATTCGTTTAAGATTGACTATCGAAAATATTTAGCACAATTTTTAAATATGAAATTCGTTTTAATGATAGGTGCGAATTTCAAGAATTTAAAGAATATAAACTTGATTCAAATGAAGTTAAAACTTTAAATTTACAATAATTGAGTTATCGATTCAATAGTAAACTTTTATAATTAATGTTCAGTAATTAAATGAACTACGTTTCAGTTTTAGTGCAGTTTATCTACGTGTGAAAGTTGCTTCAAACTCTCGAAAACTTGAACTTTCGAAAAATGAATCTTGAAATTAAAGATTGTGAAGTAAATGCATTATACAACTGAAGAAGTTGCAATACTGACAATTTTATTTCCTTACTTCTAAGCATCAACATTTTAAATATAGGTAACTTAGAAGTGAAAGACTTCCACTTGTCCTGAAAATTTGAGCCTCTTTTACCATTCGCTCCATTTTTACTTTTAAAAACGAGCATTTCTAAGTGACACTGTCGCTTTTAAAATGTCCAAGCATTTTAAACGGCAAATTTTGAAACACTTCTAATCGTTTTCAAATTTAAAGTTATTGTCAAGCCTAGGTGCATGATTTTTATTACTTGCACTAAAATTCAAACTATTAATGATGAACGACATTTTTTTTAAATGATTTAAAATAATAATTTGAGTCTCTTTTGCCATTCGCTTCATTTTTGCTTTTAAAAACGACCATTTCTAAGTGACACTGGCGCTTTTAAAATGCCCAAGCATTTTAAACAGCAAACTTTGAAACACTTCTAATCGTTTTCAAATTTAAACTTATTGTCAAGCCTAGGTACATGATTTTTATTACTTGCACTAAAATTCAAACTATTAATGATGAACGAAATTTTTTAAAATGATTTAAAACAATAATTTGAGTCTCCTTTGCCATTCGCTTCATTTTTACTTTTAAAAACGACCATTTCTAAGTGACACTGTCGCTTTTAAAATGTCCAAGCATTTTAAACGACAAATTTTGAAACAGTTCTAATAGTTTTCAAATTTAAACTTATTGTCAAGCCTACGTAGGTACATGATTTTTATTACTTGCACTAAAACTCGAACTATTAATGATGAACGAAATTTTTTTAAAATGATTTAAAATAATAAAATAGCAAAAAATAAAAAAGGCCAGTAACTGTATAGAAAGTCATAATACGTTACATAAAACGATTAAAAGATTCCATTCTTTATTAGTTTGTTACTGCAAAATAATAGAAAATTGAGCTGCTAATTAACTTTATCAACATTAACACATTGTGACTACGAATTAATTCCTAATAACTGTAGTCTTAGTGTGCGCGGGGAATAAAAATTCCTAAATATAGGTAATTAGGTTCCATTCCTATGGATTTTATTGCTTAACAATTACTTTTCCTTTTATATATAAGTTCAACCGAATTCCGTGTTACAGGTTACAGGTGATTATTTTCCTTTTTATTTCCTGATGATGACAGATTTACTATCGAAACGCGATCGATTTAATAAATTATTATTGCAATTTTGGCAGTGTTGGCTTTTACTTAAGTTATATTCAAAATTATTATAGTAATATAGGAAACTTATATTTGAATTTTTCTCTTGAAATTGCATCTTTTATTTAACGTCCGTGCTACTTGTTTATAAAATTTTGAAAACGTATGCCATTTAAACAATTAATATACTACACAGGGGAATTTTTAAATTAACGACACCGCCATCTTTGAAAATAATTGTGTATAGAATTTTTAGAAACACTATTTAATTAGGATATTAAATAAGTAAAATCTATTATGTATGTTTCAAATTATAAAGAAGTTATCTGAGCTGCAGGACTTGCACAAAAGAAATAAAAAATACAGTAAAAGAAGCATATTAACTGGGTAAGAAAGTATTTGTAGGATCGAACATTGCAAAATGTGAGGTTGCACAAGAAAGCAACCTTGGCCCGTTGATGTTCATGTTCTCGCCTATACCATTATTTGAAATGTGTCAATACACCGCGTCTCAAAGCAACTTTTGAAAGTTGCTTTCCATTTTAATACAGCAGTTGTTTTTATACAGGGTGTTACAAAAAGGTGTAGCGGGCTATGCATATCCGGATTCTACATATGAAAATAAGTCTAAAATGTTCAGTAACATTTTCATGATTTCGGCTTAGTGTAGCCGTAATCAGCCATTTTGTATTTTCTTGAAAATAATTATTATTTCAAAAACACTTCAACCCATTTCTATAAAATTTGGCATGTCTCCATTCCTCAGAAATTTATTCTTTTTTCAAAATTATCAATTTTCAAAATGGCGGACATTCAAAAATTTTAAAGTAAAATTCCACGAGAACTACTAAATAAAATTAAATTGTGCAAGAAACAACATTTTAAGTACTTTTATTGTTAATACTTAATTTTATTTAGTAATTTTCATGGAATTTTGCTGTAAAATGGTTGATAATTTTGGAAAAATTGGCAATTTTAGACTTCTGAGAAAGGAAGACATATGCCAAATTTCCTAAAAATATCTTGAAGGGTTTTTGAAATAATAATTATTTTCAAGAAAATACAAAATGGCTGATTACGGCTAAAGTAAGCCGAAATCATAAAAATGTTACTGAACCGTTTAGGCTTATATTTATATGTAGAATCGGGATATGCATAGCTCGCTACACCTTTTTGTAACACCCTGTACCAGAGTAAAGGTGAGGAAACGTTTGAAACAGTTACAAGGCAATTCAATAAAGTGGTGGCTAATGATCAACTGATCTCTGATGATGGTGATAATTTTCCTTTTTATTTCCTGATGATGACAGATTTACTATCGAAACGCGATCGATTTAATAAATGATTATTGCAATTTTGGCAGTGTTGTCTTTTACTTAAATTATATTCAAAATTATTATAGTAATATACGAAGCTCATACTTGAATTTTTCTCTTGAAATTGCATCTTTCAATTAACGCCAGTGCTACCTTTGAAAATACTTTTTTATAAAAATTTGAAAACATATGCCATTTAAACAACTAATAAGGGGAATTTTTAAATTAATGTCACCGCCATCTTTGAAAATAGTTGTGTATAGAATTTTAGAAACACTATCTAAATTGAATCAATTTTCTCTAAACTTACTTTTGTGGAAGTTAGTTATTAATTGTAATAATAAATACAAGTATCATAGCTATCGATGCCCATTACTTAAATAAAATTAAAAAAAATAATAATATATAAATAAATATAAGTAATTTCACAAATTTTTATTTTAAATATAACCGACCCATTTCAACACTGTGTCATTATCAAGGGTAACAGATTGTGACACAGTGTCAAAATGTGTCGGGTTATATTTAAAATTATTTAAAATTAGTGGAATTACTTGTATTTATTATTACAATTAACACTATTCAAATAATTAATCTACTACACAGGAAATCTTTTAATTACCGTCAATGCTATCTTTCAAAATATTGAACACGTGCTATTTAAATAACTAATCTACTGTACAGGGAGTTTCGTAAAGTTAGGTTACTATTCACTTTTTTTGTCGACTGACTTATCTTCAAAGTAATAATTTTAACAACTTTACCGAACTGGTACCGAGTCAAAAAGTTCTCATTCTTTTTTTATAGCTTATACCTAGTAGATTCGAATAATTTCAATTTTCTATATCGAATTTCATTAAAACCTCCTCCTTTTTTCAGATAAAATTACTAATGGTGGAGTTTTCCGTGAACTTAATAAGAAGTTCGGAGTTTTTCTATTCTCTAAATAAATCCAATCATTAGATATTAAAAACGAAGTATTTTTTCGTGTAACTATTTGTATGGAATAGTTTTAATATTCTTCTTAGGCGGCAATAAGAAATAACCTACCCCATCTTAGGAATCAATATGAAAGAATGTCAAATGAAAAAATTCTAGTCTGTTCCACTTAAACTAAAAATGTTTAATAACGTTACTAAATTACACGTAGAACATTTACGTACGAGAATATTAAAAAAACAACAATGCATCATAAATATTTTTAGCACCTCTAAAAATGTCAGGAATTTCACACCGGTATTTTAATGAAAAGTGTTATCTAGGGTATATAACTTAAACACATATACACACACGCGCGCGTGATCTTTGATAACCCAGGATTAATTTTACAGCAATTAATTTAGTGTTAAACTGTTTTAACACGCAAATTACTATTAGACATTTTATTTTCGAGAGAAAAAAAAAATCCAAACTTTTGCCCCGTTCGCTCTCCTTCCCAAAGAGATTTACGTTGAATATAAACACGCATTTCGCATCTATGTAATTAAGTAAACATGTAAAGATTTAGGGGGAATATTTAAGCTCTTCTACTCCACACAACTGAATATATTACAACTAAATATATAAGCCTGTACTGTATGTAAATGCAAACGTACATATACCCTGCCTATATTAATTATCTACTAGCGTTAGAGGAAGATATTTCCTTAATTAATGTACTTTATATCCTTCAGCCTTAACACTTTGTTGTTGTTGTTGCAAACTAATAATGTATTGATGCCATCTGCTCTTCCCTAAATGTAAGAAATATAAGCTAGAGGGCGCAAATAAAGAAATAACGAGTTTCGTCGGAGTTTAATCAATTCGAACGCGCATTTTCGTGCCGAATCTAAAATTAATCGGCTTAATTAGGTCCATCTTTGGTTAGCTGGTAAATATCCGAATGTGATATATTATATTGTAGGTAAGGTGCTTCTTAATCGATATTAAATTCCAATATTGTAAGATAATAATTTAGCGGTCGCTCGAAGTCGGAAAATTTATGTTCGTTACGAAATTAAATTAATTATTTTAAACTTGGCTCTATATATGAACTTTATACCGCTGATGCTGATTATTAATTTCGTCCAATGCCAAATTTGCGTTTTCCACTATTTGCTAACGTTTAAATTGGACGTCTGGTTAGAATTATAAGCTCGTACGTCGTTTTGCACGCCAAACGAAATACGTACTTGGACAGCAATTACATTATATTTTCAGTTATCGATTTGCACGTACTCTGTGAAATATGGTTCTCGTGTAGCAAGAAATCATCTAAACGTACCACATGAGATTACATAATAATAAATCAAAGTGATCAAGTCAAAACTGAAATAGAACGAAATGCGCCTAATTATTCAATGTTAATTAGAGAAACATGCCAGAAATACACACAGGAAAATTTGAAAACAGCGGAAAAAATGTGTAATATAATCGTTTCTTGAATTTACAAACTTTAGTTCTTAGAGAACAAACCAATTTAAATTTGCGTCTTGTGAATCTTTTCTCTGCTTAATTTTTACACACTGGATACAACATTTAGATCGCTTAAAAATTAATTTCTTCGCTCACCAAAGATCTAATGTTAACAGTTATAGACTTATGCCCTATTTCTGTAACAACTTCAACGACACCTAATTAGAATTTCTAAATTATAGGTAATATGGTTTCCCGCAACCGAAATTACAATTTTTATTAATAGAAAACCGTACCTAATTAGGATTTTTTTGGCACGCGATTTTCAGAACGGTAATTAGTGTTTCATTGAGTAATTACACCAGCCCCCTGCAGATAAGAAGACTAAAAACTTCACAATTAAATTACTGACGAAATAGTTATTATTCGCATATTTAATTATTTCCAAAAACGATGCTTACGGTCACTTATACCCACAATAATGATGATGAACATAGTACCAAATCCTAAACTAACAATTAAGGTTCTTTTTACAAGCAACAATAAATAAATCTAACACAAGGCACAATTAGTAACCACAATTTGCACCTAATTAGCGTTTAAGTAAGTTTCAATCAAAACGACCGACTATACGAGTTTTTAGTCCAAAATCAAAAAGGGGGTTAATATTTTCTTCACGTTGCAGGGGTGCCTAATTCAAATACAGAATAAAAGCGGCTCAGGGCTGAAATGACAAGACACAAATGGAGAGAATTTCAAATGATTTAAAGGGCATTTGTAAACTCAATTTGGCGATTAGTTTTTTGAGAAGATATGACTTGAATCTAATTTTTATAACAAACGTAGATTATTTTTAATAATTTCATAAATATGTCCCCCAAATACGTTGCTTTAATTAACTAATAATTCATAAAAAAAAGTAATGGAATCTAAGAATGGTTACCGATGAATACTAAGGATTAGGTTCATAATTTTTTCAATGTATGTCCTTTTAATTACCAAATGATAAAAAAGTTCTCGATTCTTTTACAGAAATTACTGCAACGCAAATGCCAATAATTACTTTACTAGTAAATTTTGGGCCTAATTCAATTAGTAAGAGTTCATTGTAGTCTACGTACAGAAATTGGCACCTAATTAGTATTTACGTAATATATCAACGTATTAATTATATAATAACACAATTATTGTACCTCTATTTAATTATACATCAAAAGGGGAAATTAAATCGTGTGACTAATAGTAATTTTTAATTTTCAGCACAACTGATTACATTTTATTGTTTTATTGCGCTAACTCGTACGGTAAACACTTTGAAACTCTCTCTGTTTAAGAAACAATCAATCAAAATTCTAATTAGTTTAGTGTTGTACTTAAACAGAAATCAGTGACTCGTTAGCATTTATGTAACATACCAATACATTAAATATGGTAATTGAAGTTGCAAAGATATTTAATTGAACGTCAGAAATGCAAAATTTGAAATTGACCAGCTGCAATTGCTAATTTTTTTTACATCAATAGTGAAATTTCATTCCCGTATTGAACTAAACTATGTGGATCAAGGCAATTAATTAATAATTAGTGCTATCACAAATTGAAATTGTCGTATTTAATTAGACAATTTTTCTTGAAATCGCGAAAATGTTTAAATTGCACTAATCAACCGAAATTTTATTACTATCTTGAACTAAGCGTAATATATACTACCAAATACTTTTACAATATAAATACAAAATGTAGAAAACATAATATTTCAAGATAAATTCACGTTTATTAAATGACTGCTAATTAATATTAATTTACTAATTCATTTTAGACCTAATTCGCTTATTGGAACTTCGCTTATGCTTATGGAGAATTAAAACTTACATAAAATACTAACGCATTAATTCGTTAATAACTAATTTAGTTCCGTCACAAATTGGAATAGTTGTAAGTAAATTTATCATGCTAGAGATGCGATATATGATTCGAATTTATTTTGTGGAGCTGCCGCATATTGCACTCAACCTATCTAACAAGTAGTTCTAAAACAAGAGACACAAAAAAACATTTTTGAAACTCTTACCTACACAAAATCGCGACTAATTCGTTAACTCTATGACATGGTAATTGATAAAACTAATTGGCTAATTCACTTTAGGCCTAATTCGTATCATTTGTGATTATAGAAAAAAGACCTAATTATAATTTACGTAATACATCAATGTGTTAATTAATTAATAACGAAATTAGTACCGTCACAAACTTGAAGTTGACATAACTAATTAGCCAGGTGCAAGATTAATAAACCAATTTTGGTTCACACTTCGGTTCGTTCATGTTTATTCAACCGAGCGCCTAATTAACATTTACGTTACACAAGAATTGAATTTCTTATAATTAATTAACACATTTTTCAAGAAAACGTAAAACGATGATGAATAGGAAGTCAGAAAGTTAAAATATTGACTAACTATAATATTTCAGATCGTTGATACCTTTCAGGAAAGTCTAGGGTATACATTAACGACGCGAAAAGAAATTAAACCAAAAAAAAATAAACAAAACACATTTTGCATGCAAATCCATTTTATAATTTATGTTAATGTTCCCTCATCTTATTTTCCACAACCTCATTATTGAAATGCGTAGGTATTATTATAATTTTATGGTGAATAACCTAAAAAAAAAAGGGAGGAAAGATAAGATAGTACTCCATCCCATTTATTATATTGTATAAAAGTACGTGTATACACGTAAACCCGGAAAAGATCTGGAATGAAAGAAAAATTCACCATCCAGAAAATAATTTTATTGTGCACTTTCTTTAATTGAAAAACCTTTTGTTTGAACTAAATGTATATTGAAGGATGAATGTAAGAAGCAATCTCTTACAATTACTTTAGACAAAATCCTGGCTTGCTTGTTGTATACACGTGTACTTACATATTCGCCATTATAACCGAAGGATGGCTAGTTTTGGCGTTTTAATGAAAATCCCAGGGGTATTACCATCCCGAAACCGAGCGTCTGCGTGCCGTCGCTTCCCTCCACGGATGAACCCGACGGACCTTCAATTTTCTTTTCCAGTATTTAAAACTGAATTGTAGATGGCGCGCTCTTTCTTTGTAAGCGCGTACAAAATTTATGAGACAACGATGTGTACTGGATGATATAGGATCTTCGAGTACAGCGCGTTTATTTCTTTTAGCGATAATTTACTATCCTTTAAAGATGATATCAAGCAGATTTAAATGCATTTATTGTTCTTAGCGTGAGCGAATTTATTATACAATTGTTTTTAACATCCATTTCAAAACGTATTTTGTACGGATTTTGTTTCAATATTCATTTTCGGGAAACATTTTTTTTTATTATCCTCAAAAGCGTAAGGGAGATCAGATACGTTATATGTAAATTTTAGGTGTCCAATACTAATGCCCCTACCGCTATAGGTAAGAGGAAGTAATAATTTTCAAAAAGCAATTGAATTCGGCATTTCCCTCAGTACGTACACCAATAAATACATTTCAAATTGATCAATATTGAAAATTTTATTTAGAACAACCCATAGTGTAGCAAAAACAGAGAAATTTGGAAACAGAACGCTTTAATTCACAAAAACATAAGCAATACATTTGGAAAACCGAAAATCCTTGCAAAACTTGATTAATTTTTCAAACATCTCATTCTCCAATAAAGTTCCACACTTTTACAATTTTTCAAAATGTTCACATTTAAAATTCCACCAAAGTGCAAGTATAGAAGAAAAAAGTACTACACAAAAGGGAGTTGGGTGTAAGAGTCGAGAATACTAAGATGGTTGTCTTCCAAAAAGGTAGGAGGAGTGAGGAGTGGAGATGGGGGGGGGGGGGAGTGTGGGAGAATTTAAATACCTGGGGTACACTATGAGGTATGATAACAAGGGGGAATTGGTAAAGAAAGAAAAAAAATATTGGGATGGATATGGGGGATGGGAGAGAGTATCTTCCGTAAGGACGTGGGAAGAAGGAGATGGCTATTTCAAAAGCTAATAAAGAGTATAATGATGTACGGGGCTGAGTTATGTGGGTGGAGGGAGTGGGAGGTGATGGAAATAGTACAGGAGAACTATTGGAAGTGGGTATTGGGATGGGAGAGGAGGTGAAAGGGGAGAGGGTGCAGACGGTGAAATATGAAGAAAGACTGGAGAGGGGGGAAGAAGGGGATGGATCTACTGTAATACTGCTGGCAGGAGAAGAAAGAAAAAATAAAGTATGGTCAAGAAAACAGGCGGAAATACTATGAAAAGAGAGGATATGCAAGTGAGGTACAGAGGAAAAAAGAGAGGGGGTTTGAGGATGCCACAAGGGGGAAAATTTGTGAGAGGGGGCGCACTAAAGCAAGAAATAGCAATAGCAATAGACAATGCGAGGTATAACTGGAGATACAGGGAAATAATTACAGAAGGAGTTCCGAGGTACCTAGACGGTGCTTAAAGCTTAACGAAGAAGAAACGAGGAAAGGGAAAACAAGTACTGGCTGAAGGATGAAAAAAGAATATGTAGACTGGTAGAGAAGACATTGGACATATGTTAGAAGAGTGCGTGAAGCTGCGTGAGGAACGAAGGCGCTGGAGGGAGATACTAAATGAGAGCGCGGAAAGGGGTAGAGTCGATGGAGGAAGTGGAGGAGCATCCTGGTCTTAATTAGTCGTTGAATTTCCAGTTTAAAAATCAAAGTTGTAATTTCCAATGCCAAGTATGAAGTACGTACCTTGAAGTTTGCAGATTCAAGTTTTGGTTCCAAGTACCAAACGTGGTCTTTCAACTTTCAGTTTTTCAATTTCAATTTTGTCTTTGCAAATTTTCTAAATACAGTATTTTAAGTTTGCTCCCGTTTTAAAAAATGTAACTTTCAGTTTACAGGTTGTAGTTGCAAGTTTCAACGTTTCAGTTTGTAATTTTAAAAACTCAGTTTTCACAATTTATAGCTTGCAGCTCCCTGTTTGGAGTTTCGATCTTAATGTTACAGTCACTGCCAGGTTTGAAATTAAAAATTTTAGTTTGCGTTTTCCGGTTTCGCGATCTTTTAGACCGCAGTTCCACTTTGGATTCCACTTCGCGGTTTCAAGTTTGCAGTTCTATATTGCAAGTTTACAATGTCAAACATTACATAGCTTCATACTCCAAATATCTAGTTTCAAGTTTAAAGTAGAGTTTTTGAGTAGATTGAAGTTTTTACTGACGAGCAGTTTCATCTAATCTATAATTCTGGGATTACAATTTCAAGTTTGCTGACTGCAGCTTTAAATTTCAATTCACAGTTGTTATAGGTTTATCCTTTCAAATATACAGTCCTATAGTTTCGAGATTCATTAAATTTCAAGTTTGCAATTTTAATGTCAAACTTCGGTTTGCAATATTTATTAAATTATCATGTTTTATTTTGATCTTTCACAAACTTCACATCTTTAAGAGAAGGCCAAGCAGAGATTGCACATACATTTTTGGGAAATGATTAATTTTTCCAAAAATTGCACAAAATTGTTTACATACGGATTTAGAAATAATTATTAACTATTTGTATCGATTTTCCTAAAGGGGAATCAAAAATATTAAAAAAATGAAAATTGCAACATTTTAATAGGATTTTTTTGGACTTTAGATTCATTCATTTGAAATTGCTTATATAGGATTTTAAATTCAAACTAGATTTTAAATTTTAAAATGATCGATTTTCAAATTTAAGGCACTACATTGTAATTATCATTAGGTAGGCGATAAGATTATTATATTCTTTTTGAAATTTTTGAACTATGAGTCAATTAAAACTTTCAACGACCTGTAAGGTTTAGAACAACAAATTATGTTAGAATTTCAAATTTTCAAACAGATTGTATGAATAAAATTTTAATTTCATGGCATATTCGAAGCGAAAAGCATACTCTTTGATTTCAGTATTTCATATTTAAAATTATGAGACTTGCTCATTTGTATCTAATAATTTCAATATTTTTGAACCACTGTTGTAAATGCCAATTTGAATCAAATCTATTAAGTGTAACTGCTTTTACTGTAATTTTAGCCTTTCAATATTTTAAATTTGGAGACAAATTTAAATTTTAAATAGGTACTTCAAGTTGAATTTAAAACTTTAAACAATTTTCTAAAGTGAGGAATTTAAGTGACAACAATGATTGTGTATGGAATTGCGTAGTTAGTAAATTCATGCGGAAGTGTAAATAATGGTAAGAGTGTTAAATTAATTGCAATATTTTAAATGTCAAAGGGTATTCTCAACTGAAAACTAGAAAATATAATTGGAATTCCTATTTTCTGACTAGGTACAAAATCTAAAATACTGTCATCATAATTACAGCGATTTTAATATTTCACTTTTGAAGAATTTCTGTTTTAAGTTTCAAATTAAAATTCGTAATTGTATTTAATCTAAACTAAAATTAAAATGTTAAATGTATGATATCCATTATTTATTTTGGAATTGAGTTGAATATGGCAATATTAGTGGCGAAAATATTATTTTTATAATTAACATTTAAAATGAGAAATTGTACCTACTGGAGGTAATCGTTTTCATTGCGTTTAGTATTTTATATTTCAAAATTTAACATTATATGAAATATTTTTAATGTATCTAATTTAAACTTTTTCCAAGTTACCAAACTTTAAATTTTACTATTCACAGCGCGAAACCGTTCTAAATCACTTTTAATTTAATTTGAATTTCATATTTGAAACTCTATTTCAACATCAAATGGATTTTTACATTATGATGTTAATTTATAATTTATCGAATTTTTTAAATAAGGGCACTAAGTGGTAACAGTCATTGTGCAGGGAATGGCATTATACATAATATGAAGCGTAGCTACAAGTGTTTCCAGGATAAAATGGAGCAGGTATGTACATAGGGATATCGAAAACAGCAATACATAGGTATAAAATCGGTCAGATGGGAAAAAAGTTGCGTAAGTCGGATATGCGAAAGAGTAAGAGTTGGAAAATGTATGATAAAATAACAATATTTATTCATTAAAAATGTAAAATTAAGGACAACACTCCTCTGATTGGCTTGGTATAAAATTTTAACTTTAAAAGGTAGGTTAAATTTCGAAAATGACAGGTTGTCCGAATCTTATGATATTTGAATGATATTTTGAATAATCCTGTACCATTAGTTACATTCGTTTTCGTTTAAATGTAATTTTTAAAATTTTAATTTTGAAACATTTCAAATGGACAGTAGTTTTTTAAAAAGAATGCGGTAGAAATTTTAACTGTAAGTTATTTTAGATTAAAAATGCTCTAATTTTAATCTTTCACTTATTAACTTAGTCTTAAATTAATTACATACAATATTTTAAATTCTAAAACGTATTTTAAGCTGGAAAACGATTTTTAAAATCTTGAAATAGTGCGATACGTATCATAACCACTGTGCGGAATGTGTGAATCTAAAAGCAAAATTTTAAATTGACAACATCCAACCTTAAATTTTAATTTGAAGGTTTGAAATTGCAATCAGTTTGGCTGAATATAAAATATGCCAACACGATTTTGTAAATATTCCAAAATCTTAGTGTTGCATTTTATTTTAATTATAACGGGCGTTACCCAGATTATTTTTCGATGATTAGATCTTGTTTTCGTCATTAAGATCTTACCAAAATCGTAAAAGCGACCAATAAGGAACAAGAACTTAGTAGTAAGATTCTCAAGGGACAATGGTGAATGAACCTACCTACGGTTAGAAAACTTAGACTAGGACCAATCGTTTTCTACGAATAAAGTATGAAATTCGTGAAAATCAATTCATCACCACTACATGGAACTTCAGAAAAAGCTCTCCACCAATTCAAATTTTGAAACATCCTAAGCTTGCTGATCATGGAAAGTGACGGCAATATGCCGAATGGATTACGAAGAGAGAATGGCAATGCACGAAAAATTCGCAAACAATCACGCTTTTAGTTACATTAATTTCCCTATTCGAGGAAACGAAAATCCTCCAATTTTCCATATTTCCACGAGTTACTTACTTAGGTGGAGTGCAAGTTTTGATGAGAAGTCTACCGATTTATTTTTCTCTTGCCGTACATTTTCTTCATGAAAGCCTATTTATTTTGCATTTTGAACAAAAGCTCTCTTTCATCATACCTTCCATAGAATCACGATCTTGGAAGGGTTTCGATCACATTCAATCTTATTTTCAACTCCAGGCACAAAGACAAACGAGTGTTAATGTTGGGCATCTTGCTATTTTATTTGGAGGTGCTTGAAAGTTCCTGCTTATACGGAAATAAAATCTGGAGAAAACTTAGCGAGGGGGGCTTGACACGTCCAACTGAAGGAAAATACTGAAACAGGTTTAGGTTCCATTTTCTTTGTGTTTTCACTCATCACTAAATTAGGGCGGATTTTCTCACAAAAATGTCTGAGAATTGAAAATATTTCCCTGTAAATGTTTAAATTTTAATCTGTATAAAGCGGGATCGTACACGACTAAGTGGATTTCATTCGAGATTAAATGAATGGAAATTAAATCGGATACGTAACTAATTAATTAATTAAAGTAAAATTTACCTGGAATTTTCTTGGTGTAATAGTTTAGAAAGTTATAAGAAAGTTTAGATTGTCAAATTGATATTAACTTTACATATAAATCAGTAACAAGTTTCAATTTTGAAAGCCATCTCTACAGAGTTAAGTTTGATAGTATAACGTCTTTTCGTATTCTATAATTACCATCTGGCAGTGTACTTCCTCCTTCTAGAAATTTTAATTAATGTTGCCGTAAGATGGAAAATACGTTCCTCATTTCAGGAGTGAAAAAAGAAACTTTTACCTTGCTGAATCGCGAAACTTTTAACAACAAACTTTAATTGCCTGATGTATAAATCCTAATTTAGAAAATTGCTCCACCTCATTTTCATGGGGGTAAACAAATAATTTTACTGTTATTTTATGTGTTTACAATTAGGAAAATGCGATCTCGTTCGTCAATTAAATAAGAAAGTCCGTCGCCGTATTTTTCTTTTTTTTTTGTTGGAAGGTCGGAGAAAATGGGCAGGGGTGAGATTTTTGCGTGCTTGGCAAATTTCTCTCCTCGTTGACGAGGTGGCGGGTGTTGAATTAAAGTGAGTAAAGAAGAGCGGGGGATTCTCTTTCAATCTATAAGGTTCCTTTCGTAAGGCTTTAATTGTAAAAGGGAAAGTTTCTTTTTAAATCTATATCCACGAGCGAGAGATACACGGGAAGCAGGTCTATTGATTGAAACTTCCCACTTATCATTATGGCAGAAACTTATGGAATTTTCTTGTGCGTTTAGTTTTTCTTTATTCGTTCGCCTCAAGTTTTCAATTGAATCGAAAATGTTCCGAGATTTAATTAAATGATGAACGGTGGACTTACGCCAACCCTCCTTCTATTAATAGTAGACTAACGGCAGGTGTATCCTATTTGTAGTTGTCCCGCCATTATGTTTAGTGCAATTACATATCCATTAAAATGGACGACGTAAGCAACAGAACCATAATGATTCGAATTGGCTTAGATCGGAGTAGTGTCTATTAATTTAGAGACACTTGTTTGCAATTAGTGGTATGATTACACGTCAACCGCAGGTCTGCCAACTCCTGCTGAACTACGCTCGGATGCGTATCCGGCAGACCGAGAAAAACATACATTATACTTCTATAAACCCGTATGTGACATATTTTAAGTTTCTAGCAACAGGACACGTCGCGTTTTCCCATATTTGTTATACGTATAACTTATTACGCCAAAAAAGGAAGACAATTTATGCCTGGATTATTTTCGTATAATAAAATTTCAAGAAAAACATAAATATAAGGACAAGACTTTTATCTCTCGTAAAAATCACTATTATATGCGTAGAAAAAAAAGAGCCATCCATCTCCCAGTCGTTCCCATTATGTAATTATTCATAAAAAAAAATGAATTTTGAACTCCCCATATTTTATTAGTTATAGAATAACAAATAGAGAATGATGTTTATTTGATTTATGAATTTCGACGTCGACGAAGGCGGCGGCGTCTCCACGTTGTTTGCCTTTTGTGCGAGTAAAACTTCTGGAACACCACACCACCAATAATATCATAACCGTGAAAAAGATTGCCTTGTGTATCTCGTGGGAACTAATCGTTGTCCCTCATTCTTTCGCAATCAAGCGAAACCCTCCGTTCGTTTCGTGATAAATGGAATGACCTTATAAAACACGCCAAAAAAATAAACCAAAAGCCATTATTGCTTTGTAATACACTCGAGTGTAAGGAGCTCAATTTTTTCCTTTTATCATCGCTATCGATGTCTCGTAGATTGCATTAATTTTTAGGAACACATCGCTCAATGGGCCGAAACTCTTTTCTAATTGACTCAAAGACGTTTCGATTCGACGATGTCTTTCGCTAAATAAAACTTGTTAATTCTAAATAAATCATTACGAATAAATATTTTATAGAGTTCTACACTTTTCGAACGAAAGGATGTTAGATAAGTTATCGATGACTATCAAAGATTTATATATAGAGGGTGTAAATAAACTCCGTGAACAAAATGATATCACGTAGGGCTGAGGTCCAAATAGAACGATTGAGATTAAGAGGATGTTTCAAGTTAAATCGTTAGAAAAGTGAAAAGTTTCAGTACATTGAAGTACATTTCTTCCTATTTTGAAACACAAAATTGATGATAAAGAACAATTATCGAAAGAACTGATTTCGGAAATTTAAGTTTAAATAATACGAATACCTAAATGGCAATTTTACGTGAAAAAACATTGAAGCTCTTTCGAAATTTTTGTATTTATTAGCAAGAATAGGTACCTATCGACAAATTAACAAAAAACACAAAACACAAAATTTGATGGACGTTTTAAAAAAATTCTTACATTTACAGTTTAAAAAAACTGTCATCGATAGTCTTTGAAATTATATGAATTTTGTGTCTGAGTTAAGCGTGTTTTTGAAATGCAAAACAAAATCAGAAATAAATTGGTCCGTTTCTGTGCATAACATTGGATTAAATCCACCTTGAAATAAAAAGGCCTGTGCACAGAAAAAGGAACAAACTATCTAGTAGGCACCACATGAAACCGTAAAAATTCAGAAAAACAGTAGCAGAAGGTATCGAGGCTGAAAAGTTACGGGAGACTACAAAATATTACACGGCTCTATACTACATTATTATTCAATAATGTTTCTGTTTTGTCCTGTTAATGGATTCTGTCTGTTGAGCAAATATATATATTATTATTATTATTATTATTATTATTATTATTATTATTATTATTATTATTACACAACTTTGGACAAAGATAGCAGAACAACGAAAATTACTGACAAAAATAGAAGCGACGAACAACAAACAAACGGCATTAAAATGAAAGTAGAAGAGAGAGAAACTGAAGAAAATTTGGAACAAATTTATTGAAGCGATACAAAAGCAATCAATAAGAATAATAAATTACGTAAGGAAATACAGTAACTACAGAGAAAGATTCTCTGGGATTTATGTACGTATAGTGAAAAAGACATAAGGCGGTTCTCTCGCACTGTGTTTGTAGACTACCTACATTTAGAAAAATCATTCCCTTGTTGACTGGCCAATCATTTTCAAATTTGGTGTGGGTGTAGAAAAAAGAATGCTCGAGGGTAGAAATCAGCAATGCAGCGCTGTATTAAAAAAATCATTTCTCAGTTATGGTTGCGAGTTTATGTACAATTTTTTGTAGACAATAAGAAAAAACTATGATAAAGGGGATACGCATGCTTTTTTTCAGGTTTTTGATTCATAACTGATAACTGATAAATGATGACGAAAATTAGGTATTTTTGGTTCAATGTTTTTGCATATTCAGCAAAAAATCTTCCAAAAAAAGTATGCGTATGCCTTCAAGCATTCTTTTTTCTACACCCACACCAAATTTGAAAATGATTGGCCAGTCAACAACAAGGGAATGATTTTTCTAAATGTAGTCTACAAACACAGTGCGAGAGAACCGCGATAAGCACACAGGACATCCGCGCACAGTAAAAGAAATGAGAAATTGGGAACCAAAAGGTGAAAAGAAGAAGAGTGGTGAGTGGATATGAGAAGATTTGTGAAGTGAGATACAGTCAGAAGAGAAGGGGCAAAACGTGGATTGTTTGGGAGGATGCTGTCGTTGTAAGCATCAAAAGTAACTTACTAAAAGCAAATGACCAGTTAACTAAGTTGAGGCAAATTGCAATGGTAGACCTGTCAGGCTACAAACAATTTATTGTAAATATTTGTAAAATATGAGAGAAAAAATATAACAGATATACAGAGAACTATTTTAAATGGAACACCCTGTATATTATTATGTAGGTCAATAAAGCTTTTCAATCTCTCCAATTCATGTCTGTACTAAGTATGTCTTCTAAAACCAGTAGTTTTTACTGTTGTTCCATTTAAAATAATAAAGTTTTTCCTATTCGAAATTTACAAAACTTTACGAATTATTGCAAACACCCTGTATAATTATACAGTGTGTTCATTTTAAAACTTACCACCCCTGTAACTTAAAAACCGCAATAACTTTCAACATTCGCGGGGACACGTCGATTTTTATTTTAGTTTATTGACAGTCAAGTGGTCTTGATATGTTCATCCCTCTAACCCCTAGCAACCCCAATTTTAAAATCTCAAATGCAACTACCCCACTTGTTATACATCATTTGAAAACCCCTTTCAATACCAATAAA
This sequence comes from Pyrocoelia pectoralis, assembly GCA_036250285.1. Classification (NCBI taxonomy): domain Eukaryota; kingdom Metazoa; phylum Arthropoda; class Insecta; order Coleoptera; family Lampyridae; genus Pyrocoelia; species Pyrocoelia pectoralis. Next base: position 4,818,257 of record CM070077.1, on the reverse strand, counting down.
ACAGTGTATTCCATTTGAAAATTGGGTGAGATTTGACAAAGTTATGGGTCATATAATGTGATATTCAACAAATCACGTACAGGTCTAGCGTAGTGCGCGGGTGCACCATCTTGTTGAAAGTGTAGTAGGTCTTCTTGCAGTAAAGAATATTCGTGATGATCCACTTGATTTTCTAAAGATTCAGTGATTAGTCCATCAACTGTGTCCCGAAGTACACCTCCCCGGTTAGAGAATCATTTATAAATAAGGGACCTATTATGGCGTTTCCTAAAATTCCTGCCCAAAAATTTATTTTCTGGGGGTATTGCGTATTACCTTCCCGGAATAGATGGGGATTTTCATTATTAATCATTAAAGAAAATAAATAAATAAGTTTTTGTCACATGATTGCTTTTTGACCCATAACTTTATCAAATCTCACCCAATTTTCAAATGGAATACACTGTTGTATTGGTATTGAAAGGGGCTTTCAAATGACGTATAACAAGTGGGGTAGTTGCATTTGCGATTTTAAAGCTGGGGTTGCTAGGGGTTAGAGGGATGAACATATCAAGACTACTTGACTGTCAAAAACGTTCCCCCTTAAAATAAAAATCGACGTGTCCCCGTGAATGTTGAAAGTTATTGAGGTTTTTAAGTTTCAGGGGTGGTAAGTTTTAAAATGAACACACTGTAATATATAAATTAAAACTGAACGAGCCTACGCATTTTAATTAAATCATGTTTTTTCATGAAAAAAATTCATAACTCGGGAACGCTGCATTTAAAACAAAAAACCAAAAATATGGACATAGAGCATTTCAGCATTATATAACATCAAATATAGGGTGTTCCATTTAAAAAAACAGGTCGGCACGGAGCCACGATTATTCTAAGCACCCTGTATGTCTATAAATATTTTACAGATGTGCAATGGTTCGTATCCTACAACTTTTATTTGAAAAATTTTTGAATCCGTATGATATTTAGGGCTTACAATACCGGAAAAAATTTTGAATACAGGTTTTCGGTATTCAATCAAGTGAATACCGGGATCCCGGTATTGATACCGGTTTTGACTTTTTTACTGCTGAAACTACATATAAAAGAAAAAGAAAAAACGTACAGTTTAGAAATTCAAAGTTCAAAATTTCAAATTCAAAGTGTTCAAGTTATTCAAAGACGTAAATATAAAATGTAAATTAAAAAAATCCACATAACATTCAAAAAATTCGTATTCAAAATAGAAATTTGAAATAAAAAATTGAAATGCTAATGAATCCTAAATCATAATTTGAAAATTCAAATTTCAAAATTCGAAACACAAAATATTACTGCTACTTAAAGTTAAAAAGTTTAAATTAAATTCAATATTGAAATTGAAAATAATAAACTCGCAATGATAATTTTGTAAATTCATAGTTCAAAAATTAAAATGTAATAAAGAAAAATAATTGGTAGTGCCATTTGAAAAATCAAGTTACCGTTTATAGAAATTTTGACAATTGACGTAGTAATTTCTCCGAACACAATAAGAAGATTTAAGATTTGACCGTCCGGTTTACCATAGTACATTTCATGTTTTAGTAATATCGAATCGTCACGCTCTTCTAAAGCTTTGTAATTCCTACGATATTCAATTTTTTGGACATATGCGGCCAAAAGATTCGTTTTAAGTACTATGTGTGATACATAAAGTCGCACTAGAATTGACCAAGAAATATGCAGGGTGTTCCATTAAAAAAATTGCAACTTCGATATAAATCATCCTCTATAAACTTTGCGATTCAAGTGACAAATATTTACGTATGAATACCAGTTTTAAATACTGCATCAATTTTGTCCTGGATCCCAGTTTTCGAAATTCCGGTATTGTAAGCTCTAATGATATTCAATGAAAGAAATATTGGACTTCCTTGCACTTCACTACCCCGTGGTAAATATTATAGAAAATTTTTAAGGAATTTATTTTTTCCCTTTTCATAATGTCTCGTCATTGTTCTGGGCGGAGCTGTTCAAAATACCGAACAAAAGTATTTCAATTATCAAATACCAAATACCATCTAACTAAAGTATTTGCAGCTTCAAATACCAAATACTAGGAAAGGTATTTGAAGTACCGCGTTTTGTATTTGAATACCCAATCCAAATACAACGAGCAAGTATTTCAAATACCAAGTACCAAATACGAAGATTAAAAAGGATTTCAAATAAAGTACTTCAAATACTGAAAAGTATTTGAAATCATTTTTCAATTACTTTTATTTCAAATATTTACAGCTCTGGTTCTGGGTTACAGGTTTATCCCTGCTCTGTTGGGTACAGCACCGTCAGCACCTGTAGCGTTCTTGCACTGTAACCTTACTCACACCAGTAAAACTTAAGGTCGCTTCAAAAAGTTTGTCTCGATTTTTTTCAAACCGAGTGCACATAAAATTGACGCCACCAAAATACCTTATAGGCTACAAATTAATTTTTACATAAAATTAATTGAATATTGTGACAAATAAAACAATTTTAAGTGACACCTTAGCACATATAAACATTCCTCTGTAAAAAGTTGAATTTTCACAAAAAGGCCACTCTTAATTCAAAATTTCTTTTACGTATTAATTACAAATGTCATGAGTCATGAGGTATCTGATTCACTTATCAGTAGAAATCAACCAGATCTGATTATGGAAATATTTGACTTTGGCGACACCACACAAAGATTTTCCAATTTATTGGTTTTTCGGCCATATTGGAAAAACTGAACGTCGCATCAAAAATCTGAAAACACAGATGAATTACTCTTATAAAACTGCACTACTTTCTCCATTTAACCGATCTTGTAACTCTTATAATAAGCGAGATCCCCATGCAAAAAATGAAAAATATTACACCCTGTATATTCAATGGGACGACACTCCCTGTAAGTTCCAAACATATTGAAAAATATCAAATAATAGACCAAAAATGTAAAAAAATTTTAATGGAAGTGAAGTAATTTAAATGAGAATAGAATTTAATAGAGATGATAAATCATTATTCCCGCCCTGGGTGGTATTGGCCTCTATTTTTTGCATAGCGTCCTCAAATGGCCTAAGGAGGCGTTGGAGGGGTTCTATAGGTATGTAGACAATCGCGTGATTGTTGCGAATTCGAGAGCGAACCGGCAGAACAACATTAAGCTCTGAAATAATGGTTTCAACAAATTTCAGTTAAAACAAATTGAGAATGCTCTTCTAGCATTGCCAGACCGAACAAAATTGTAGTGCAAATACCGTAATTATAGTCGTGACCATCGTTTATTCAAACACTTTTTTTATAAATTAGATCAAAATAAGTTTTAAATGTTATATTCGTTTCAGCGTTAAAAATCGCATAAAATAGTATATTAAAGTATAAGTGGATAAACAGGTCTTTAAAACACGCGCGAGTTTTCAAGCACGACGGCGTAGCCGGAGTGCTTGAAATAGAGCAAGTGTTTTAAAGGCCTGTTTATCCACGAATACTTTACGCTACTTTTTTATTGGTTCACTTCGAAATTATAAATCAGCAGATGTGTTTTCACAGATTGGAAAATATAGACATTAAGTGATAGGGGCTATGGTGGTGCATGTGAAATTCCTCAAGAGGGCGGTGAACGTAAACAGAGGGGATCGACGTGAAATAATACAATAGGCATCAAGTTACAGAGGGAAGGTCTGGACCGGACAAACATCCAAGGAAGCACTATGTAAGGTTGGCCCTATTTATTAAATAACTTGGTGATGCCTCTTTGATAAAGGGGAAGGTTGAATCAGACAATATAATAACCACTGCTGCTTATAAACAAAATGAATATTTAAGCCCAAGAATCCTAAGACAGAACTGATGTAGTATACAGAGTGTCCTTTTGTTAATGATATAACTCTGGATTATTTTAGAGATCAACGAAGTTGTTCTGGCACAAATCCACTAATTGTCAGTACAAAACCAATTCAGCGAAAAGTTTATCTAGTCATAACCATAAAAGCGCGATTTTTAGTTGCTCATAATGGAAAAAATATAGGATCATGTAATGCTTAAAAGGAGATTATTCCTATTTTTAATCTCTGCACGTACTTCCAAGTATTAGTGTAATAGAGAATTAGCAAAGTTAGGGGATGTTTTAGAAGATGAGGCGCTAACGCAATTTTAAAATAAATTGTTTCAGTACAGAGATACTTTTAGTTTTAATATAAAAAAAAAGTGTCAGAGCGAGTTTATACATGCATAAACTTGAAGGATGATTGTAAACTTTTAAGTTGGAATAACATGTAGTTCGAGTTTCATGCTTAAATAGAGACACGGTCGTCTTACAATGCAAAGTTTGTCTCTCCCTTTTCGCACCAAGTAGAAATGACAGGTGTTCTCGTGGATACAAAATCGATATAGCGTTCGGCTGTCACCTCTGTACGGTTAAATCTAATTTTGGCTTACATAAAACGTTTATACGTTATGATAACAAAAACCAGTCTTTTCGCACAGCGCACATATCCGCTCATTTACATATTATTTAACATCGGTACTCAGACATTTCTTTTAAAAAGAAGAAGAGTAGTAGGTCTACGTTCTCTCCCGTCCCCCTCCATCGAGGCTTTTTATCATCGCCTTTCTGTCTTTTGAAGAGCGTAAAGTCAATGCTTCAAAGCAGCAGCAGCATCGTTTTAAAGGAATAATATTTTCCTTTTTCCGCGTTTGGCATCACAGTCAAAACTCATAGAGCAGGAAACAGCTTCGGCTTACTTCAACAGACTTGATAAAATATTTTAATCAGCGTCTTCATATTTTAAAGTTTTATTCGACGATAACGTCACAATGTTTACGAGTTTGAAGTAAAGCTCTTTTCCGTTTTTGTGGCAAACCCGATAAGGAATGTTAAAGTATTTTTGGCAATGTCCTCTCTCGCTCCCCTTCTCCTTCAGCTCCTTATATTTATTAACTCGGAAATAGCGCAACTTCCTCCACTTGATTACAACCATTTACGATCCGACAACAAACTATTGAGTGTTATGGCGTGGCGGGTATAAACCGACTCTAGAAATTAGACTAATTTCAGTTTGGATGAGATCAATTATAAGTTGAATTTAGTTTTGAGGTCGAATTAAGAATTTAAATTGCACGCAGTTTGTCCACGCGGTGCACGTTAATCATCGATCCGACGTTTTCGATGTTTAAAATCTCTGGGACGATTTTCGCATTTTTGTAAGCCGCAATTTCGCAATTAAATGGCGGGATGATGAACCCCCCCCCCCCCTCACCCCAACCGGTTTTTGTATAAATCTTGCATAGGTAGGCTTGAGTAGTAAAAACAAACGCGCTTTTGTAACAGTTTTTAATACATGTAATGCACCTGTACGTATAGAAAAGCACTGAAACGTAAACTACTGCAACATCCTGCTTACTCGGTGGAAGATATAATATTGGGAAAAGCGAACATAAAAGTTCCGGCCTGCGCTCGAAAATTTTAAACGATTTTTTTCGTTATTAGCGATGGTCATAAACTAACCGAAAAAATCTAATTTGAAGCAAAAAAAGGACCTGTCAATTTCTTTGGAATACATATTTTAATTTCCCCCAAAAGGATATCGCGAACTTAAAATTTTCTTTATAAGGAAATTAGTTTTCTTTCGGCCAAATTTAATATTTCTTGCTTTCATTTAACGCAATGTGGCTGAAATAATTTTAGCAAAAGCACAGACATAAATATAGTCATAAAATGTACTTATGGGAGATTATTCAAAAGCATCAAATTACAATGGATTATTATTATTATTATTATTATTATAAAGCGTTTCACGGCTCGATGTTTGTAAAGGTTTCTACAAAATAAATAATTTGAGAAACTTTCATTATTATATCATGGTATACAATATACGACCATAATGGAGCAATTTCAAGTATAAATTAGGTCGGTTTTTGACAAAATCTCTAAAAAAGAATTTTTGATACGTTATTTGTTTATCAATATTAATAAAAAAATACCAAGGAATTTTTCAATTATGGTACGTTTTTCCATTTTCGTTGAATATTCAGGTAGCTATAAGTTTTTTGCAAAAGGTTTCAATTTTTCTTGTAGATAACTTAAATTTGTAGTCATGTGAGAAAGCTCTCTAAAGCTGGTTACGTATGTAGTTCTTGGCGCCTCGTACCTACCACCCCATGTAGCAATATTGTCGAACTCCCGCCAATATTGGATGAATGTATTTTTGTAGTATTGTAAAAATATTATAAATACAATATTTAGTGAATATAAGAACAATATTTAGTAAATATTGCTATTTAATATATATTCAAATATTGTACATACCAATATTACGTGTGTAATATTACTAAATATTGAAAATCTATATTTAAGCAATATAACATACATATTTGTAATATTAAGTAAATACTGATATTCAATGTAAATTCAAATATTGTACATACAACAAAGTACCAATATTTTGCGTGTACAATATTACTAAATATTCAAAATCGATATTTAAGCAATATCGATATTTAGCAAATATTGCTATACAATATAAAGTCAATATTTATTTATCAATAACATAACAATACTGTGTTTTCAATATTACTGGATATTTACAATGATATGTTCAGGCTACGTGGAAAAAATATTCAGAAATAATAACGTTATGATACATTATCAAAATCCTGCAGGCGCTGCGCATTGGGAAATAGTCCCTCAGAACAGTTAGGGCTCTAAGGTGGCGCAGGTCACCCCCTTTCCTGTTTTGGGACACATTACAAAACAATAATGGATCAATATTGTATAAATATTTTCCTCAATATTGAAATAATATCAGTTAGTAATATTTAGCCAATATGTAAAATTGTTCACACTTCAATGTTGTGACAATATTGTACATTAATATCCTACAAATATATTTACAATGAAACGCCAATATTACAGTTACACCAATATTAAATGCTACATGGGCACGGTATCTTGTATTTCGTATGTATTCTATCCAGTGGAAATGATTTTCATGCGAGGTGAAGCATAAAAGGCCAAAAATCGCTGTACAAAACTGATTTCGTTTAAGATTAATTTCGTTCTTGCGGGAATCCTGATCAAGAATTAGTAAGCTGATTGTGCTCGATCTCCAGGTTTTTTTTAAACATTCGAAAATGTTTCTAAATTCGAAATTCAATAACAAATACAACAAATTTCATAGTTTCTAAACGTTTAAAACAGAATACATTTCCCAAAATGTTTTTTAAAAAAGGCTATCACTAATTTTTGTTTTTTAATCAAAAATTGATTCAAAAAAGAAAGATTTCATTTTCGAGTAGAGGGATGCAATTTAAAACATGTCAACGAATGTAAGATATTTAATTTTCCTAGTAAAACCTAAACAGAATTTACAAAATTTTCATTTTAAAATTCTCGATACACTATTTCGAGTTTTCGTTGTTTTTTACAGACCCCTCCCCCTCCCCATTGAATAAATTATAGGTACAACAAAGTCGATCGAAAATTGACCTATTGGCGAGGTAGGAAAAAATACACACAAATAAATTTCATAGTTTCTAAACGTTTAAAACAGAATACATTTCCCAAAATGTTTTTTAAAAAAGGCTATCACTAATTTTTGTTTTTTAATCAAAAATTGATTCAAAAAAGAAAGATTTCATTTTCGAGTAGAGGGATGCAATTTAAAACATGTCAACGAATGTAAGATATTTAATTTTCCTAGTAAAACCTAAACAGAATTTACAAAATTTTCATTTTAAAATTCTCGATACACTATTGCGAGTTTTCATTGTTTTTTACAGCCCCCCCCCCCCCCCCCCCCCCCCAATTGAATAAATTATAGGTACAACAAAGTCGATCGAAAATTGACCTATTGGCGAGGTAGGAAAAAATACACACAAATAAATTTTGATTTTTGAGGCATTCGATTATAAACAATATGGAAGCGGCTGTGGGAATATTCACACTCGAAATCGTAGAACTGAAAACATAAAACTGGTAACATTTCGTACTTATGGAACCTTTAAGAACCTTGGAAATTGTGATGGATCATTTTTAAAAGAAAACCTTTACACTTCGTGTTTTTTTAAGCTTTTTGAAATAATTTTATGGCTGGTGGTGCTATCGTTTTAGCACAACATGATAGTTCGGTCAATTTATACAGAAAAATCACGATTCCTAACAAAGGATCGGATAGTTTTGAACTTTTGATAATATGTTATGTGTTTGTAAACCAAAATTGTTGCATTTTTTTCTGTTTTTGTTGAATATCTTCAAAACTAAGCGATTTTTGGAGAGTTTTCATTTTTTAAAATATGTAGTTTCAATTTGTCAAGTTGTACATGCAGTTTTTGAGGTACAGATTCCCCAAAAAAATTCTTTTCGACAAATGTACCTTAAGTTGCCGAATCATCCACATATTTGAACGATTTATGAAAATGAATAGTGTGTTCAGTCAAGTTCAGCTAAGGTCCTGGACTGCAATTAATCAATCTATCAAGGTTGAGAAGTCAGGAAAGTGAAAGCTTTACGTCAAGTTAGGTAATGAGTATATTGAATTAACCGATTCATTACGAAAATCCGAAGTGACATTTGGTCAGACTATTACTATTGAATTTTATCCACTTAATTCAATTTTTCGTTTGACTTCAGTTAATTAGATTGTGACACCGTACTTCAAAATTTAAATTTCGTACACATTTCAGTTTAGCACTGCACCTTTTGCAAAAAGTCGACGCAGAGCCGGATATATGGGGGGCAAAGTATGCACTGCACACGGCCCCGCGGTTAAGCCAGCCCCGCGTTGCGTTTGTTTTTTTTGTTTCTCTTAACATAGTTTCGTAAATTTTGAATTTTCTGTGATTTTATTTTTATAGTTATGTTTTTATTAAATGGTGTTTATACCTCAAATTGCCTCTTATATTACCACATTTGTGACTATATCTTCGGTACTATAAGAGCTATTGAGATAACTTTTTTTTAAATTACTCCCTTGTTAATTTTTCTTTCAATAGCAGTGAAAAAATATTTGGTACCATTTGAATTTTTTTAGTAAAGTCGACCGTTTTGTTCCTTCAACAAGTTGCGCCCTCTATTGGTAGACGGAGATAGGAAATTGTTGTGGTTTTGGATTTTTTTGGTAATATCAAGCATTCTCTACATCGAGACCAATCTTGACAAATTCAAGCAATCCGTTTCGAAGTTACACGCTTTTTTCTAGTAACACGTAATTTAGTTCCCCCTCCCTTTATTTTGACAGCAATTGTAAAAATTCATTAAACAAAGTTTTGCACATTCATCACTACCTAGTTTACAATGACAATTCCACTCAGAAAATTTCAACCAATTAGTTTCCACAATTTTGAATCATTCGACCAATTAGGAACGAATTACACTGACAATTGCACTAGTGGTTTTTTCACTTTCAAATTCTAATCAACTATCGTAGTATCCGTGCCCGCCGTATAAATACATAGTTTGACATTTGCGAATAATTTATTGCATGACGTTTGTGTTATTTTAAGAATGAGTCCATTTGGTAAAGTTACGAACGGATTTCTAAATTTCTTGTTCGTTAAATTGTCCTGCCGAATTACACTCGAGATTTGTATTTATACCGAGTAAATTTGTGTTGTTTAAATTCTAATCTGTTTCCTTTAGCAATCTGACTCAAAAAACTGTCAACCTAAAAATGCGACACCGAAGGTGGAGCATTTTTATTGGTTGACAGTTTTTCTCGTCTAATTGCTAGGCAACAGATTCTTATTAAACAACCCAAATTTACTCGGTAAAATACAAACCTCTTGTGCAATTATAAGTGAATATATTTTTTTAAATACCTTACTGAGAAAAATTGTCCAAAAAATGGGAATTTCAAATTGAAATCAGTAAAACGCCATCTGGTGGCAATGGTAGGAAATTGAAAATAATTTCCAGCATTTTCTCTTGGGCAAATTTATTGTTAGATTTTTTCTTTCACTGTTCTATCTCAAATAGTTTCCGAGTTATGGCCGGCCTCCTTTCTTAGTTGTACATGTACACCCTGTACATTTATAATGAGTAAATAAATGTTATTTTTCTTGGCCCCGCATTTATTTTTGCACACAGCCCCGCAAACCCTAAGACCGGCTCTGAGTCGACGTATCAAAACCAAGCTCTCGACAGTTTTAATGAATTTAAAATGAGACATTAGAAAATTCAGATTTTAAGAGAAATTACTAAAATAAAAACATAGATACAAATTTTACCAACATCCGGCAGTTTTGAACTATTTCATTTATAAATTTCGAAATTAATCACAATTACTTCCTAATGATATTTAAAGAAGAAAGTTTTTTCCAGATTCAGCTCAAAGTTTAATAATTGGGCGAGAATTGAAAAATAGTTACTTTGGAAAATAGTAAATTTTCATTTACACTTAATGTTATAAATGCGAACTACATGGATATTTTTTAATTACATGCTCAAGCTAAAAAAAGCATAACTTTCATCTCTAGTTATAAAATATAATTATAACTCAAGCTCAAAGTTTGCAACACGAACGTATCGAGTGTATCAATTGAGCGAAGATTGAATAAACAGCTTCTCTTCGTGTTTTACAAATTTTTTTTTCTAAAACTGCCTTTGGCAATATTTTTTACATTCATTTCTAGAGAGGAAAAGGCAACCTTAACTAATTTTACTAAAGAAAATTTTATTTTCCAAGGTAGTTTTAGAAAAAACTCGTGTTTTGCACATGTTTTACATTTATAATATTAAATGAAAATTTTGAAAATTTACTGAAATAAAATTTGTTTTCCTAGTTAGATAAATGGGGTTGGCAATACTTTTTACATTCATTTGTAAAGAGGAAAAGGTAACTTTCTTGACCAATTTTGCTAAAGAAAATTTTATTTTCCAAGACAGTTTTAGAAAAAACTCGTGTTTTGCACGTGTTTTACGGAAATTTTTTTTCGCATATAATTAACAAATATTCACGAACTTTATATTTACAACATTAAGTGAAAATATTGAAAATTTACTGAAATTAAATTTGTTTTCCTAGTTCGGTAAATGGAGTTGGCAATACTTTTTACATTCATTTGTAAAGAGGAAAAGGCAACTTTCTTGACCAATTTTGCTAAAGAAAATTTTATTTTCCAAGCCAGTTTTTGAAAAAACTCGCGTTTTGCACGTGTTTTACATTTATAACATTAAATGAAAATTTTAAAAATTTACTGAAATTAAATTTGTTTTCCTAGTTAGATAAATGGGGTTGGCAATACTTTTTACATTCATTTGTAAAGAGGAAAAGGCAACTTTCTTGACCAATTTTGCTAAAGAAAATTTTATTTTCTATGGCAGTTTTTTAGAAAAAACTCGTATTTTGCACGTGTTTTACGGAACTTTTTTTTCGCATATAATTAAAAAATATCCACGAACTTTATATTTACAACATTAAGTGAAAATATTGAAAATTTACTGAAATTAAATTTGTTTTCCTAGTTCGGTAAATGGAGTTGGCAATACTTTTTACATTCATTTGTAAAGAGGAAAAGGTAACTTTCTTGACCAATTTTGCTAAAGAAAATTTTATTTTCCAAGACAGTTTTAGAAAAAACTCGTGTTTTGCACGTGTTTTACGGAAATTTTTTTTCGCATATAATTAACAAATATTCACGAACTTTATATTTACAACATTAAGTGAAAATATTGAAAATTTACTGAAATTAAATTTGTTTTCCTAGTTCGGTAAATGGAGTTGGCAATACTTTTTACATTCATTTGTAAAGAGGAAAAGGCAACTTTCTTGACCAATTTTGCTAAAGAAAATTTTATTTTCCAAGCCAGTTTTTGAAAAAACTCGCGTTTTGCACGTGTTTTACATTTATAACATTAAATGAAAATTTTAAAAATTTACTGAAATTAAATTTGTTTTCCTAGTTAGATAAATGGGGTTGGCAATACTTTTTACATTCATTTGTAAAGAGGAAAAGGCAACTTTCTTGACCAATTTTGCTAAAGAAAATTTTATTTTCCAAGCCAGTTTTTGAAAAAACTCGCGTTATGCACGTGTTTTACATTTATAACATTAAATGAAAATTTTGAAAATTTACTGAAATTAAATTTGTTTTCCTAGTTAGATAAATGGGGTTGGCAATACTTTTTACATTCATTTGTAAAGAGGAAAAGGCAACTTTCTTGACCAATTTTGCTAAAGAAAATTTTATTTTCCAAGGCAGTTTTTGAAAAACACAATTTTTTCAAAAACTGCATATAATTAAAAAAAATATCCATGAAACTTACATTTATAACGCTAAGTGTAAACGTTAAAAACTTGCTGTAATTAAACATTTTTTTGTTTTTTGTTTTCCTAAGTTAGGTACCTAAGCGACAATACTACTGTTTACTGGAAATATAGATTTTCCACTAGTTTCACTAAAGAAAAGGTATTTACGTATATTTTCACTACGAATAAAATGAAAGGCTCCTGGATCACGTATGATTTTTTCGTCCCTTGATACATATTTTCGTGATTTCATTGTTTTTCCTTAAATGTGGCAAAAATTGAAAAGGTAAGTAAATCAGCTAATTTTGACAAATTCATACAGTGAATTCAAAAATATGAAATTCAACGTTGCAAAGCGCTGTTAGTGCAGGATTCGAAGCGAGGAAAACCCAATCAGAATAATGGCAATGGCAAACAGAAGTTTCATTTAAAGGGTGCATAATACCAAAGGGTCAATTGTTACACATTATAGCTCATTTTTGCTAAAGACGAATGAAATTTGAAGAGTCAATATACAACGTTAATTACAGTAAATGTAAAGACTGAACGATAATTTGATTTCTAATTAAATAGATTATTGTCTTTTTCCCATTAAATTTTCTAAACGTTAATAATTTAAATTGAAAGGTCCGCGTCCTATTCTTCGGTCCCAATTCATATTCTAAACGGTGTGTTTATTCGAGGGTAGAAAAGGTAGAAACGGAAAACAAATATACAATACCAAAAGGAAATAATCACAAATTTCAATTCGCTGCATAAATAACTTTCACGTTTACTCCCAGCCGGTTTTCGATTGAATGAGTTTTCGCATTATTGCTAATTCAATTTCGGTTAAAACTTGGCGTTGATATTTTACCCCATTTTAAACAGAAAACCCCACTACTAGGCATCGCCGTCGTCGTTATCTAAAACGTGACAAATAACTGCAAGCATTATTTCCTTCTTGTCTCTCTCTCTCATCTTCACTTTGGGCGTCTCTCGTTAATTTTTCAATCGTTATCAACAGTGTCTGCCGCATGCAGAGTAGATCAAAAGCAATGAATAGAATGCGATTTCGTAAGCTTTTGATTAAAGGATTTTAGCCCTTTGTTGCTTTTGACGTTTGCATTTCGAACTTTCTTTAAGGTGTATTAAACAAAACAATTTTGATTGGTTGTCATCTCATTTCCACTTCTAACCTCTCTAAATCGATCAGTCACCGACCGTATTTTCAAAGTTTAATCATCCACCTCGTTTAAATAATCAACCATTTTGTTAAAATAACCCGAACTAGATTATGTTACGTTGATAAATTTATACAGTTTTGTGTATCTATGGATTTAAGCTCCGAAATATATATGACCTAGTGGAAATCCTATTAGTTCCGTTCATTGGTTTTAACATTAAATGACTATTTTCACTTACCACCTGCTCTCTCTCTCTCGTAAAACTAATAGTGATGACTTACCTAAAACAAAAAAAAGAATACGTTAGTCTTGTCGAAATTACACTAATTACCTCACGTTCAAAGCTGCATAGATGTAAAATTGTGGGTAACAATGTAGTGTAGCAAGTAGGAATCGGTGTAAAGTTCGAAGTTTAGAAGTTCCGACGCAGCAAACTGCATGCAAAGTAACCACAAATGTGGATGGCTCGAAATTACAAGCTTCCAAACCCAAATTAATAATAGTGTGTAAATAGCGGAAGTGAATCTAATGATAACTTAGTAAGATATATATAAAGGAAGAGAAAGAGAGAGCTTATCCCTATATACATAATATACCTACACTTAAATTATGTCGAAAGTCATCCCTCTTCTTATATAATTATCCGTGGGTTTGATAAAGGGATTTCTATTTATAGTTTCCTAGGTGAGTTGAGGAGTGAATTAATAACGTGCCCTATTTTGCACCTGCTTTTTGTTATAATTCGGCCACATCCTGCTTTTGTTCTTTACAAAACTACTTAGTCATTTAGTTGCTAAGTTTAAAATATTGATAGTATGAACGTACAAAAAGATAATTCTCTTTCACTTTGAAATGTAGGTGAATCCCAAAGATGGGAATGTGTTGAATATAACATGAAAAGTTCAAGTGGATGTGCAATCAATTGATAAACCTTAGATTCTTCGGAACGATGTTAAAATGGCACGTAAAACAACAAAAATTCTGAATTTTTATAATGCAAGGAAAGTTCCATTTCAAATTTGTACGAAATTTCCGAAATTTGACGGTACATACATGAAATTGGAAAAAAAACGTGAAAAGATACATAAATACAAGTCCCGAAGATTTTTACAGAGAACTAAAAATTATTCTATGGTACTCCAAAACAGATAAGATAAAAGGAGAATAATATCATTAACATAAAAAGGAAGAATGGATACGTTGAGGACGTTGATGTACAGTTGGCAGCAACATTTTCGGGAAATGACGGAGGAAACATGGAAGAAGTGGAAGAAACAGATGAAAAAAAGGAATATAGAGCCAATGCAACAGCATGATTTAAAGGAGGCAATAGTACAAATAAAATTGGGAGTAATTAACATAAAAAGGAAGAACGGAGACGTTGAGGACGTTGATGTACAGTTGGCAGCAACATTTTCGGGAAATGACGGAGGAAACATGGAAGAAGAGGAAGAAACAGATGAAAAAAAGGAATATAGAACTAATACAACAGCATGAATTAAAGGAGGCAATAGTACAAATAAAATTGCGAGTAATTAACATAAAAAGGAAGAATGGAGACGTTGAGGACGTTGATGTACAGTTGGCAGCAACATTTTCGGGAAATGACGGAGGAAACATGGAAGAAGTGGAAGAAACAAATGAAAAAAAGGAATATAGAGCCAATACAACAGCATGATTTAAAGGAGGCAATAGTACAAATAAAATTGGGAGTAATTAACATAAAAAGGAAGAACGGAGACGTTGAGGACGTTGAGGTACAGTTGGCAGCAACATTTTCGGGAAATGACGGAGGAAACATGGAAGAAGTGGAAGAAACAGATGAAAAAAAGGAATATAGAGCCAATACAACAGCATGAATTAAAGGAGGCAATAGTACAAATAAAATTGGGAGTAATTAACATAAAAAGGAAGAATGGAGACGTTGAGAACGTTGATGTACAGTTGGCAGCAACATTTTCGGGAAATGACGGAGGAAACATGGAAGAAGAGGAAGAAATAGATGAAAAAAAGGAATATAGAACCAATACAACAGCATGAATTAAAGGAGGCAATAGTACAAATAAAATTGGGAGTAATTAACATAAAAAGGAAGAACGGAGACGTTCCGGACGTTGATGTACAGTTGGCAGCAACATTTTCGGGAAATGACGGAGGAAACATGGAAGAAGAGGAAGAAACAGATGAAAAAAAGGAATATAGAGCCAATACAACAGCATGAATTAAAGGAGGCAATAGTACAAATAAAATTGGGAGTAATTAACATAAAAAGGAAGAACGGAGACGTTGCGGACGTTGATGTACAGTTGGCAGCAACATTTTCGGGAAATGACGGAGGAAACATGGAAGAAGAGGAAGAAACAGATGAAAAAAAGGAATATAGAACCAATACAACAGCATGATTTAAAGGAGGCAATAGTACAAATAAAATTGGGAGTAATTAACATAAAAAGGAAGAACGGAGACGTTGAGGACGTTGATGTACAGTTGGCAGCAACATTTTCGGGAAATGACGGAGGAAACATAGGGAGAAGTGGAAGAAACAGATGAAAAAAGGAATATAGAGCCAATACAACAGCATGATTTAAAGGAGGCAATAGTACAAATAAAATTGGGAGTAATTAACATAAAAAGGAAGAACGGAGACGTTGAGGACGTTGATGTACAGTTGGCAGCAACATTTTCGGGAAATGACGGAGGAAACATGGAAGAAGTGGAAGAAACAGATGAAAAAAAGGAATATAGAGCCAATACAACAGCATGAATTAAAGGAGGCAATAGTACAAATAAAATTGGGAGTAATTAACATAAAAAGGAAGAATGGAGACGTTGAGAACGTTGATGTACAGTTGGCAGCAACATTTTCGGGAAATGACGGAGGAAACATGGAAGAAGAGGAAGAAATAGATGAAAAAAAGGAATATAGAACCAATACAACAGCATGAATTAAAGGAGGCAATAGTACAAATAAAATTGGGAGTAATTAACATAAAAAGGAAGAACGGAGACGTTCCGGACGTTGATGTACAGTTGGCAGCAACATTTTCGGGAAATGACGGAGGAAACATGGAAGAAACAGATGAAAAAAAGGAATATAGAGCCAATACAACAGCATGATTTAAAGGAGGCAATAGTACAAATAAAATTGGGAGTAATTAACATAAAAAGGAAGAATGGAGACGTTGCGGACGTTGATGTACAGTTGGCAGCAACATTTTCGGGAAATGACGGAGGAAACATGGAAGAAGAGGAAGAAACAGATGAAAAAAAGGAATATAGAACCAATACAACAGCATGAATTAAAGGAGGCAATAGTACAAATAAAATTCGGAGTAATTAACATAAAAAGGAAGAATGGAGACGTTGAGAACGTTGATGTACAGTTCGCAGCAACAGTTTCGGGAAATGACGGAGGAAACATGGAAGAAGAGGAAGAAACAGATGAAAAAAAGGAATATAGAACCCATACAACAGCATGAATTAAAGGAGGCAATAGTACAAATAAAATTGGGAGTAATTAACATAAAAAGGAAGAATGGAGACGTTGAGGACGTTGATGTACAGTTGGCAGCAACATTTTCGGGAAATGACGGAGGAAACATGGAAGAAGAGGAAGAAACAGATGAAAAAAAGGAATATAGAACCAATACAACAGCATGAATTAAAGGAGGCAATAGTACAAATAAAATTGGGAGCAATTAAGTAAACTAATAAATGAAATAATAAAAGAAATAAATGTAGCAAAAAAATGCAATTCTGTGTTTCAGGAAAAACAATGCAAATAGCGCAGGCAATTCCTTCCCGAAAAATCATCCAAAGCTGGAAAGTGTATTAATACCTTTGGGGGGTCCCAAAAAAGAGTCCTGTGAGTTTGTGACGAAATTTTCGCACTTTTTTCAGTTTTTCGCTTATAACTCCTAAACGACGCATCCTATACAAAATTTTACTCGAAGTATTTTTAAAGAGGATTAAATTATGCGTCGAATGGTTTTTGGTCCGTCAAAATCGGCGCAGCCGTTTAGTCGCAATCGACATTTTAAGTTGGGCCATTTATACCAACTCTCATGTATCATTTGTATTCTATTCTATACAGGGTGACCCACGGCTGTGTGATTAGTCCATAACTTTTTTGCTATTTAGATGCTAGTGTGATAATATGCATTGTTACTGTTGCACATTTTTGCTCGACACTAAATGAATTCACACATCAAGAATTAATCAATATGGTTTTCTGTATTGGTGAAGCCGATCGAAATGTTTTGTTAACCAGTAGAACATACCATCAAAAATCTCTCGGTGCGAGAGTACCACGAGTCATTTCTTTTCAAAATCTTAGAAACCGATTTGAAGAATCTGGCAGCATTAAATATGGAAAGGAGATATTGGGAAGGAGGATTGATGAAGAAACTCAAGTGGATGTTTTACTCGTGTTGCAAGAAATCTAAATTAACTGTCATATCACTTGCGATATTCGCTGACAGCAGCCTACTTGCAAAAATCAACAACTTCTTCATAATTACAATAGTTTTTCCGTAAAATCTCAGTAAATATTCAGAATTGACCATGCAAAGTGCATATCAGTGGAAAGCTTATAAAAAACTTAATCGACTCGTGAACAGAAATACAGGGTGTTCTGTTTATAAAAAAAGAGTTATTCAATTTTTTTCAGCACACCCTCTATAGTGTGTGCATACATGAATCAAAATTCGACTACTTATTAAAATTCCAAGTTATTCTAAAATTTTCTGTGGCAAGTTTGTCGAATAACATCCATGGCCTACTGGGCAGTGATCTATCAAATATGAGCCTTTTTTCGAACAAAACGTTGAATAACGCCGAAACGGAGAGAGCTAGACCCATAGTGACCTATACAAAGTGCCATTATTTTTTCATATAACAACTAATAATATAAAAATATACAGGGTGTCCCACTTAAAAAAACATAACTTTGGTTTACCACCCTATATTAGGAACATTCTTTATATAATCAAAATATTTTTATAATATGCATTATAAGTGTGCTTACTTGGCGGTGAAAACCGCATGTCGATATCTTGAATAGCAAAAAAGTTATGGACTAATCCACACAGCCCTGGGTCACCCTGTATAGAATAGAATACAAAAAGCAGTTAACTAGAGAATTGTAACCTTCTCTTTTCTTTTTCTTTTTCTCTCTCCTTTATTATTTTTAGTTTATTACCTTTTTGGTATTGCAATATATTAAGTATTAGTAGATAAGTATTTTAAATTGTATCAAGAAACTTTTAATTAATTTAAGTTAGATAGATTTTGATTAACGTTCGCGATTTATAAAAATTTTTTTTTGTATTATTTTTTATAAAAAAGGATGTTCCGTTTAATAATTAAATAAATAAAAAATGATATTGGTATAAATTGCCCAACTTAAAATGTCGATTGCGACTAAACCGCTGCGCCGATTTTGACGAATCGAAACCATTCGACGCATAATTTAATCCTCTTTAAAAATACTTCGAGTAAAATTTTCTGTAGGATGCGTTGTTTAGGAGTTATAAGCGAAAAACTAAAAAAAGCAGAACTCGGAATCCGTCGCAAACTCACAGGACTCTTATTTGGGACCCCCTAAAGGTATTACCAGCTTTGAAAGTTTTTCGGGAAGCATGGCCTTTTATTGGTCTAATTCGTCTGAGCTAAAAGAAGAATAAGAGAAAAGATCAAAGATGGCATAGAGAAGACGATCACTGTAGGTTTAGGAGAAGAAGCAGCACACAAGCGAAAAGTTTGCAGCCAAGAAGAAAGCAATACATGTACGTTTCGTAGATCTTGAAAAGGCGTTATAATGTAAACCCAGAAATGCATGAATTCCTGAAGAAATTCCAATTTTTATTTTTTCTTCTTCTGGGGAAAGTGGTTAACCTAATACGATCTTACTGCTACAATTCAATTATACCCCGGAAATAATCTTCGCCTTTATTTTTAAAATTCAATTGATCTTTAAAACTAAAGGCATTTTTATTATAAATTCGAAGAAAATGACATTTGTACACGGTTTCAGCAATTACCTTCTTATACATTCTAAGCCATCTCCTCGAAGAAGACATTTATGAAGGTTAATCAGCCCTTAAAGTAACATTTTGCCTTTTTAAGTACAAATAAGTTCAAGTATTCAATAACTTTTCGTATTCCGGATCGTGCGCTTAATTCTCCTTCAAATTCTCTATCACTAATTGTTCCAAATTCATACTTAAAAAATCTTTGAGCTTTCCCCCATTCAACACTTTAAGAAAAATGTAAGAAATATAATTTTAAAAACAGCTACACGTCTGTCTTTGTATTAAAAGAATTGCAAAACATTTCTACTCGCATAAAAAGTGAAATCAATCCTTGTTGAAACGTGATTGATATTTAAAATATTTTTATGGCTTTCGATATTTTTAGGTTTGAGCTTTAAAAGCGACGGAAATATTGTGACATTTAGTATTAAAAGCATAACGAAATTTTGTAATAAATCTCGCGTAGGTTAATCCACTAAAAACAGACTGACTAAATAAATATTAAATTGATCATTCAAGTTTTGATATAATGATTTCTTTTTACATTAAAATGGAAAATGAGTTTTAATTTTCACTTTACTTACAACTTTTTAATTACGCAAATTTCAAATTTGGGAGTATATTCAACATTTGAACGGTAAAGATCTGGTATTATTTTGTGGAACTCACACAAACAATTCCGCCATTTTTTTCATTTTAAATGTAACCACCCAACGTGCCATTTTCAAGGGTAACACTCTAATTTGAAACATTTGAAATAAAAAATTTGTGGAATTACATATTTCTCTTCATTATTACAATTAATTATACAGTTCCACAAAGTAAGTTTGGAGAAAATTAATTAATTAAAAATTAATTCGTAAATTTTGCAACATTAAATTGGTTTTTAAATTGAAATTGAGTTATTCTTTCGAAAATTTTCATTTAGGTATAATACAAGACAAACATTTTGAAATATTTGCAAATTTTAGATTATGGCTGTTACATTTCAAGATTTCATGCTTAATTTTAATCCCAAAAACAAGATTTTCTCACTTCCAACAAAAATGTAAGGTAGGTATGGGGTTTTCGAGTGTGCACCCCAAATTTTACAAATTGGACGCTTAAACTACTTTCCTGAGTGTCCAATTGGCCTCCAACAACCCCAAGTCTGGGATAAATGAATACAGTAATATTTTCCAAAAAAAAGCAAAGAGCACGATAAAGCAAGACTGTGTACGTGTGGTATACCAGAAAGACGCTAGTGGAGGGTTAGGTTAGGACAAAATCAAACGGTTACGATGGATGTGAACTCGGATGTGAAGGACCTTGGTGTGGTAGTGAGTACTTTGAACTTACAGAAATCAAAGAAAAAGGTCAGTAATTCCGAGGTAGCATTATGGTTGCCACACTTTGCCGCTACTCAGGAAAAGGATGCGAACACATGGTTCCAAAGGATTGAAAAGGTAAAGACTGGGCATCAGTCAACGGATCCACCTATGGTTTCATTTTGGCAAGAAAGTTGAAAGACATGGTACTAATGTGGTACCATTCAAAACTTGAACACATTAACCCACCCTGAATTGAAACTAAAAGTGAAACGAACTGGACAAGAACACCAACAAGGTGGTTCCGAATAGTAAGAAAAGTACCAGAGGAGAAGTATCAAATGTTTTAGCTGTGGTAACGACCGCCATTTTGCATTCGCATACAAATAGCTTAAATTTTCAATTTTCAAATTTTCAAGAGGGGTAAAAGACTGGAATAGAATCACGTTTGTTGCGACATGTTTCGGGTTTTCAAAACTAAACCCATTATCAAGTACATGAATTACATATTAAAATTACATTAAATCTAGGGCAAATTAACATGGGTGTAGTACTCACCAGAGGAAAAGAATCATGCAGTGGTTAATGTATAAAAATAACAATATAAAACGTCGAATAACACAGTAAAAAGGGTCTAAAAAAGAACCCCAAGATGTCCTGAAGGGCTAATGACAGATAAAAATGGATAAAATGATGGGAACGACTAATACCAACTTAAAGAACTAACAAAACTAGAAATTAAGTACACAGTGTACTGATGTAAAAAATTCCACGAAAGAAATACCAAGTTATTTTGTTTCTTTTTTTTAAATATTTCAAGAATTTCAAGGATGTTAAGTACGTGCCCTTTCTTACATCTGTGGAGAATATGATAGTCCGTATTGGGGTTGAAATTATGACCTGTATTTAATTGTATGTTCAACAAACGTTGATTTGTAATTAAGATTATTGTATTTAATCGCCTTAAAATGTTGCTGTATCCGTGTAGTAAAGGATCTGCCAGTTTGGCCAATGTAGAGGGATGGACAAGAGTGGCAATGCAGTTGATAGATGCCTGACGAGTCAAGGGGGTTGGTTTTGTCCTTATTCTTAACCATCAGGGATCCAAAAGTGTTTTTATTAGAGAAAGAAATCTGGATATTATATTGTTTGAAAATATTTTGTAAAGTGTATGAAATTTTTGGATAAAAAGTGAGAGATCTGTAATTGAGATTAGGTTTTTCGAATTTGGACGGAGATTTAAAGAACATTTAATTTTGGAAGCAGGATTCTCAATCAGATGAACCGTTATTAACACCGATTTGCCTAATGATATTTAACTCATCATTAATATGGGTGAGGTTGCATAGGAATGGTGAAAAGTCTTCTGAGAAGGGATGGAGGGCTGCTAGTGAATGGGGGTGGTCCGAATCAAAGGGGATGATGTTGTCGGTAGTCGTAGGTTTTCTATATATACTAAAGTGAATTTTACTGGGGCATTTATGAAGCAGGATGTCAAGGAATGGGAGGGTAGAGTGCTTTTCGTGTTCAGTCGTAATAATGTGGAAAAGTAAGAATTATGTCTAGTGAGAAATGAAATCGACACCGATAAAACGCGAGCTTTAAACAAAAAAAACCAACAATACGGAAAAGTTCCTAATATCCGGAATGAGAGTAATTTTTCCGATGATTTTTCCCAAAGTAGTTGAACCGAGCGACATATTTCATGGTGACGCGAACTTGAATTCACCAATACCTTGTGCTATTTTTAATCTATTTAGTATAAACGAATGTAGGAAAAAATACCCTGGAAAACGCACTCCGTGAAAAAATTCCCCAATAAAAAATACCCCGTAAAATAACCAAACGGGAATTTGAAAATGTTGCATTATTTCGCTTTCCATCTGTGCAACATTCCTCCAGTCTTTCCTCCTGAAACCGGGAATCAAACGACATTAGAAGACGAAGAGCGTACGAATAACCAAACTGAAAGATGGAATAATCGTTTTTCGAACTTGGTAGGCTAGAAGCATCCCACCGTCTGGGTATTATTCAATAAAATCAAGCAGGAACTTGCCGGCTGATACCAACAAATTGGAAGGCGTCAAATACCTTTTATCATTAAATATTTGGTCGACATATCAATGAAAAAAAAAAGGAAATGAATTAAAAATAACGTTTGGAACACTCGATTTTTTACGGGGTATTTTTTAATAATAATATAATATGCCTTTATTTAGTAAGAGGCGCAGTTCAGCCCAAGGCTGCTCTTCCACTTAACCTACTGTATTTTTTTCCTGGGGAATTTTTTCGTGAGGTTTGTTTTCTAGGGAATCTTTGGAGGAGTTACATGAATGCCGTCTAATTACTTCTGAAATGTTGCAAAATTTACGGGAACGATTCAATCAAAATCTGTATTATTGCATGGAAGCTGAAGGCAGGCACTTCAAACATTTATTAAACTAATTAAACCCTTGTTTTTATTTAAAAATTTAAGGGTTGTTTACCCTGTACCTAAGGAGTCAAATGGCAGCTTCTCTAAAAAACAAACGATTGACCTGTCCGCGTTTTTTTTAATTTTTAAATGCCTCAAACTCTTTCCTCATTTTCCATTTTTGCAACGTCAATTTTTTGTTCAAAGTAAAAAAAAACTGGTGCACTGAATTCATAAAAGAAAGACCTTTCAAATGACGTATCACTTGCCCCATCATCTCTGTTTAAATTTTAGGGGTTGTTCTCACAGTGCTAAAGGATGGAATCAATTCAGGTTGAAAATCACGACAAAAGTTGTCTCCCTTGACATAAAAATTGACGTGTTTTTGCATTTCTCAACAAAAAAATTGTTTCTAGACAGAATCCCGTCTGTTACTTTTTCGTTGGCCCGTCCCCTGTATAAAAATTATGATGAACAAACTAGAAGTGCGTGTTTTTAAAGATAAATGTTTGAAAGCAAGTTATTGCAGGCAAGTAAACATTTTTCAGAAAGTGAAGAATATTTACAACTTTAATGTTCATGTGATGAAGCAACATTACATTTAAAGCATTTTCAAATAAGTAAGTGGTTCGGTAATAAATTACCCACGTATACCAAATTCAGCAGTGTTTCAGAACATTTGGAATACATTAATATTGTGTTACACAACATAAAATAGAAAATTCAATAGTTTTATAATTAGCGGCAGGAAACACATTATTGTGTGTTTCTAAACATTTCCGAGAACATAAATCGTTAAGCTTTACACATTAGACAAAATTTCTAGAAAAAAATTTACATTACACTTCGGTATTGTTGGATAGTTGCGTTTTAAAATTATGTCAGACAGACTGAACGTACACAGTCTACAAAGGTATTGAAAATTATAAGCAACTTTGGCCCACTCATTACACTTGGATGGGTGAAATGGCATGTCTTCTTGTCCGGACACGCTTCACTTTCCCAGAAAACTTTCCGTGTATAGGGAAATACATTACATACGTATATCATTAATGTACGACTTCTGAAACAGGACTTCCGCGACCAACTGTGCATTGCAGAGTTTAAATCGGGAACGGTTGCGAACGCTATAGTACCTTCTCTTACGTAAATCGTTTTAAGACACGCCCGGGGTAAATTAAATGGAACCACTATTGAGCAGCTAGTTACGTTGCGAATTTGAGAACGAAGCCAAAGGCGATATCTCTTCAAAAATTTAATTAAGATCATAGAAGTGTAAAACGTGTGAGTGAGTAGCGGAAGTAGAGAATGAGTGTCTAAAGTAACGACTTTAAAAACAGTTTAAATGATAAGTATGTGAAGTTTTATGGAAAAGTTCACGAAATTACTTTTCTCGAAGTGAAATAATTTTGTATTATAAATCAAGTCGGTCCGTCCCGTTGTGATATATAAGGTATACGTATACTCGAGCTCAAGTAAAAGGGGGGGGCCCATGTAGGTGTGTATATCTATAAAGATAAAATATATAGGGCATTATCGACGTTATATAGACCATTTCGCGTGTAATAAATTTTTGAAATTGGAAGGATGAAAAGGTATGTGTTAAAAATAATGTCTCTTAAGGCAACAACAAATTTTTGCGTATAATAGTGATATAAACACGTCAAGTGCATGGGTTCGCCTCCTTTTTTTGGGTTAAAAGTGCGAGTGTGTGCTTTCAGGGGGGTTGAAGGGTAAATCAATATCGTGGTGGCGGGCGCAAGCGTTAGCTGTAAAACATTTATCTCAAGCACCTGAACGAAGGTAAACCATCTGGCGCCTTGTGTCGCGGACGAAGAACGACCCCAAAAGGGAAAGGCGACTCCTCGGCTTAAATTGATATTTAAATGCGAGCCGGTATGAATTAAGTTTATTCTGCAATTTACTAAAGTAAATTGCCGAGGAATGTTTAAATGTAAAGACAAAGGTCGTAAAGGTGATGTCCCAAATTAAGCTCGAGAAGTGTTTGCGCCGCCGACGACGAGTACGTTACACGTCACTACGCCCGTTTTCGTCCATTGCGCCAACTTAGTTTTCTGTAATCTACAAGTTTTACGACGGTCTTAAATTACATCTAAGGTGAAGAAAGGCTTTATTGCGTTACATAATTATTCGTACGGGGATCTCTCAGACACGTAAAAAACTCGAGATATCCATCCAGCTCGGTCGTTATATTGCTTCCCATCCGTCCTTCTTCGCGCCAACGAGAAAAGGAAAAAAAAATCGCCTTAATTGAGTTAAATATAATTATGAAAGCGCAACTAAATCGTATACATCAGACTAATTCGGTGAATTATCACAAAATTACTTTAACATTGTAATATACCATTAAACTTTTCAAAACGCGAACGCGAACGGGAAAACTTTAAAAGCTAGATTATTTTAAAACTTTCTTTATTACTTACATTCTTATTTTTAAAACGTTCGTTCATTATTTAATGTTCTCACAATCGATACATATAAATTATAAACGAAAGTGAAAGCTTTTGCATGTTAATAAAGTAATTATTTTGTTGTTGGGGACTAAAATAGTTCATCTACGTAATTGTATTTCACTGTGTTAGTAATGTTTTAAGCTTTAATATGCGATTACAGCGTACCTACGATTAATTCACCGTATTTACTACCACTGATAAATCATTATCGTACGAGGTGGTAAAAGTGCATTAAAGTGCACAAACGTTGTTGTGCATTTAACGTCGAAATTTCGAGTTTATGCAGTGATTTTAATACGAAAAAAAGTATGGCCATTAGGAGCTTAGAAATTTCGACGTGACTTTTTTCCTCCACTTAAGGTGCAATAGTAGACGAAAACCGAGCTTTCGTAGGAAAATGGTCCCAAAGTTAGGTTATAAATACCTACGTGCCATTTAAAAATTTCGATTTTAACGTTCGAGCGTTTCAATAATTTAAAAAGTAAGAAAACGGCTGAAGTTCTGTATTACAAGCAAAAGTTCCAAACATTTAAGTACCCGTACATTTTTGAAAAATGAAAACCTTTGATCATATTCTGAAGAAGTTTCAAGTAATGAGCACATTGGAAATGTTTAACTGAGATACATTATCTATTGAGAACGACACTTTTTGGGTGTAATTTTTTAATATAAAAGGTTTATAACAAATCAACAAAATTCAGAAAACAAAATTAAGTAAATTAATCATTTTAGATAAAATTATTAAAAGTTAAAAGTTGATAAAAAGAAAATTTTACAGATTGTTGTACGCAACCCCAATTTTATTAATACTCCTACAAGAAGGATTATTTTATTAAACTAAACAGCACTTTAGCAGATTCAGAAATTTCATAATAAATGATGCAGGGCTTTAATTTGAAATTTAAAGCTTAAATACTATCTATACATTTACAAAACGAACATTCAAAACTGTAGTTTAAGCCAAAAAATCACAATTAGTTCCTAAATCAAGAAGGGAAAGTTTATCACATCGCATTAACGCCCCTATTTTGAACCAAATCAGTACATTTTTAGCTTTTACCCTCCATATAGTGCATTGGATTTAAATAAGGGTAGTCCATTAGTGCGAAGAAGTTCAATATTTCATTCAATATCATACGGATGCAGCATGAGTTTTCTTCATGATTTTTCTGAAGAAACATGGTCTGGTTAAAAAATACTTAGGCTCGTTCGGTTTTAAAATTTTGAGTCAATTTTTCGTACACGAATTAGTAAAGGTCGTTCCTTAGGGAATATACAAATATTTGCCGATTTAATTATACAGGTTGTTAAAGTTTTGTAAACTTCGAATAGGAAAAACTTTGTTATTTTAAATGGAATACCCTGTATATTATTATGTAGGTCGATAAAGCGTTTCAATTTCTTCAATCCAATTCATGTCTGTACTTGTGTCTTCTAAAACTAGTAGTTTTTACTGGTGTTCCATTTAAAATAACAAAGCTTTTCGTATTCGAAATTTACAAACCTTTACGAATTATTGCAAACACCCTGTATAATTAAATCGATAAGTATTTGTATATTCACTAAGGAACGACCTTTACTAATTTGTGTACCAAAAATTGCCTCAACATTTTAAAACTGAACGAGCCTATTTTTTATTAGACCATGTTTTTTCATAAAAATCATGAAAAAAATTGGAATCGCTGCATTTGAAACAAAAATATGGACATAGAGAATTTTAAGCGAGGAATCGCATCAAATATAGGGTGTTCCATTAAAAAAAAACAGGTCGGTACGGAGCCACGATAATTCGAAGTACCCCGTATGTTTATAAGTATTTTAAAAATATGCAATGGCTCGTTATCCTACAACTTTTATTTGAAACATTTTTTAATCCGTATGATATTGAATGAAATATTGGACTTCCTCGCACTAATGGGCTACCCTGTATAAGTAATAGTGGCGAACCAAATTTGAACGAAATCAGTCGGTAAATTTTATAGATTCCCTTGATTCTCGAAAGAATTCTGTTGCCAATAATCACATTTACACATGAATGTGTAGAGAAATAATGTAGGTTTTAAGGCACACCCCTTAATTTTAAAACACAGTTTTCCTCTTCAAATTTCATAATTTAAATGATCAAAATTTCCAAATGTTTACGTCTTAAAGTCTCGAAAATGTGTGTGATTCAACATAAAATAATGAAACCCCCATCATAATTACAAAAATTATAATTATTGAATATGTTTGAAAAATTTTAATTTTGTCCAATACAGAGGCAAATGGTTTAACTCCTCTCAGTCTCAGAGCAAATAGCACATGACAGAACATTTTTGTTTTGTGATGGGCATAAAAGCACGAGAAGTGTCTAAATTCTGCATGTGATTTTTACCGTTTGAGCTACACATTTTTGTTATACGAATTACAGATATACATCAAATTTGGAATATAGAGGATTAATCAACTCGCAACCTCCCCCTTGACAAATATATTTAATTAAGAATTATGATATTGTTGGCGGCGACATGTTTCAGGAATATAAAAATATAAAAAACCCTTCATAAAGATCGAATTTTCCATAATAATAATCAAATTTGGAAGATAATGTTAGAATTTGTACCCGGATTAGAAGCATCGCATTTTTGAACACAGATTGATAATTCGGAGTTGATTTTTTAAAGTTTTTAAAGCTCGAAAATCTTATACAAATTTAAAAAACCCACCAGCATCAGCTTACAAGTGGACTACAGCAATAATCATTTTTTCCATAGCAAATTATGGAAAAAGTTGTTTTTATTTATGGAGTTTCAGTTAAATTAACATAGATAGATATTGTAAGAAGAACAAAAGAAGATAAAAACTGTAATTTGCTTTTGAAACTTGTAGAAACAAAATGTAAAATTATAACCTATTGTTGTAATTATTTAATTTGGAACGAGAAAGCATTTTAGGCGATATTACGCGCTAAAAACTGACCCCATTCCTGAAAAACCATGAGAAAGTGATCATCCTTAAGCGCAGAAATGGTTAAAATATTGCCCTTCGTAGAGTAATCACAAAATAAAAATGCACTGTTAGTTAAGTACAATTTTATTTCTGATATGAGGAGACACGGTTCACGGTCATTTCCCCGCCGAAAAAATCCCGCCGGTCAATTGCCCGCCGGTAAATTGTTCGCCTGGTAAAAACCCCGCGCGGTGAAATGTTCGCCGGTAAAATGCCCGCCATGACAAAATCCCGTCGGTCAATTTCCCGCCGTAATTTTTGAAAAAATAAGCAATTAAGAAAATTCTTTTTTAAATAACTTCAGTTTTGTAAACCTGTGTGTCATGCCACTATTTTAGTATCAATTGAAACAAATATACTAAACCTGCAAATAACCTAGGCGCTTTAGTGGGGGAATAAGCGTAGAAAATGGTACAACATTTACGTGTTAAGAACGAGCAAACAAGAGATAGTAGCAGGCGAGTATTCAGTAGTGCCGTAGATCTGTAAAGGATGTCAAAATGCCATCGGGAAGTGCTTAAAATGGGTGTCGAAAATATTTTATAAATTTATATATAACGGTTCTTTTGTTAAACATGGCAATGTCTGGTTTATTAATACAGTCTTCTTTTTTGAATTTAGCATATTTTAATTTACAGTAAACAGCGGCCTCAAATTCATCTTACGCCTCCTGAGCGCATAATCCGCCACTGGCTGCACATAACGTAGGTACATATGTAAGTGGATCTTTATCACAAAAATAGGGGAATATCAGGAGAATCATTTTGCATACAGCGGCGGGCAAATGACCGACGGGATTTTGTCATGGCGGGCATTTTACCGGCGAACATTTCACCGCGCGGGGTTTTTACCAGGCGAACAATTTACCGGCGGGCAATTGACCGGCGGGTTTTTTTCGGCGGGGAAATGACCGGATACCGAGGAGACACGATAAACTCAGGAATGACAGGACTTTCTCTCATTTTCAGATTATACATGCACAGTAAAACAAACATGATTTCAAGCCTAGGCCCTGCTGAAATTCTTACGAAATTTCATTTGCTACTAAAATTTGGCTAGTACATATTTGAAATTTTAGTCTAAATCTGAAGTTTTAAGTTTCAGATTCAATCGATGTTTAAGATTTTAATCAAATTTGGCGCTTTTTTACCTACGCTCGTATTTTATTTTCAGTAGGTATATAATTTTCGCAATAAAATTCATTATCTTACTATTGAAAATTTCACTTATTAGTAGGTTTGAAAAACGTTTTAATTGTCGATTTGTAATCGGACTTAGCTGTATATTCATTTCAATTTCAAAAACTAAAAATTTTGATGAGGCATGAAACTGACTAGAAATGTTGAGGTTTGTAAGAACTATACAAATTCGAATACAAATTAGGGCCATTATTATTTCGAATTTCGAAAATTCTTAAACCTTTTAGCTTCTGAAAGGCGTTGATTTATTTATTTCACTACTTTGATTACATAAAAATATAGTAGCAGTTTCTCATATCCATTTCAGTTTCATATTTCACATTCTGATCACTTTTCACAGTTTCACGATAGAGCGTAAATCGAAATATTTCGATTTGGAGGTTGAAATTGTAAAGAGAACTAAATTTCAGTAAAGGATTTTCTAGGTTTTGTCTTTAGCCTGTCAAAAGTCACATTTATACACAAAAATCTTCAAAATTGTCGCCTTCAAGCAAACATATTTCATTAGTTAAACTTTCTCTTTCAAGTATCAAAATATTGACTTTAACCATTGAACTAAAATTTAAATATTGACAAGAATGTTTAATTTAAACTCCAAATATGCTTTACAACATTTCCGTTACATAAAAACAAGCACTTTGAACTTAAATTTGTAATATTCGTCAAAATTGGTAATGATCTAAATTTTTGGATCTTAGTTCACCTGAAAATGTATCATTTTTAATGTAAAAGCGTGGAAAATTGGAAATAAACAGCGTTTCATCAATATTACTTTTAAATTACATTTTTTATCTTACTATTTTAATTTCAAATTAATTCTTTTGAAACTTTTTTATGAATAGTAGGTACAACATTAAATTCTCATTTTCATCCATGTAAACGTATATCACAACTAAATTAAATTTTATTACATTTTTACTGTACAATTTTCATACGAATTGTTTAAATTCTCTGTTCAAAAGTTTGCATTAGTTGTAAATTTGAAGGGAAACAACAAATTTTATTTTTGAGTTGAAGCTAAAGAAGGACTTCTCCAAACCGCCGAACTAATCCAAATTTTAATAAGTAAATGAATAACCCTAAATTTACCACATCCTTGAAGCAAATTAAAAAAAAAGAAATTATTCCAGTACATTCCAATAAATAGTACGTAAAAGTTTCAAATTTCGGATCTGAAAAGTATATTTTCGCGACTAATGATTTAAAAAAAATTAAAAATCCCCAGCAATGCTAGTAAAAACATGGCAATTTTCATAATCGGCAAATTTTCACAATGAGTTCATAATAATTATTTATGTAAGGTGTAAAAAGAAGGTACGAACAATAATAACTTACATTTTCCGTGGTCACGTACTAGTAGAACGAAGATTTCTTTAAAAATTCGAAAACACTTAAAACGCAACGATTGGAGAACACAAGAAATCACGACCGTTTACACCGAACGAAATTTTTAAACTAACAAGATGTTACCGTATGACTGGATTATTCAAGAAACAGGTAGTGACGCCACGCGTTATCATCAAACAGGTGTTGGAGCAACATTGCGGTAAACTTGAAAATGTTCTTCCCTTTTCCGTTTAATTCCAATTTACAGAGAAAATTAGTAGGAGTCTGATTGGCCGTAGATTTTAGGTCAATTTATGTACAAACCGAGGGGTCACAATCTTAAAAAATTATTTGTGAGAAATTGCAATAAACTTTGCTCAGTTTGAGCTCTTGATTCATGATGCAACGCTGATTTCAATACTTTCCAAAGCAATGAAAATGAGTTCGGGAATGTTTCAAAAAATTTTCAAAATATTTGTCGTTTCCTCATACTTTTGAACTTAAATTATTTCTAGTGAAAATTATTACTTCTTTTCTATATTGGAGCAAACCTGTCTAAAAATTATTACAAATACCCCTTTACGGTACTCCATGGTTTTCCCAAAGCTTCTTTACAGTTACCCTAAACAAGGGGAAGTTAAGTTTTTATTCTTTTTTACCACCCCTTCGTTGTATGTAGTGCGGAACATGGAACAACACAATAAAAAACATCCACCAACATTTTGAAATATAGAAAAGCTATTATCGTTAGGCAAAGACAATAAAAATCTAATTTTTAAAATTACATCAACCCTCGTCGCTGACCCTAATACAAATGTACGCATATGCCACCTGTGGCACTAATAATAGCTATAATAAGGGTGCAAATCATTGAACGACATTTTTCAATTACCACCCCAAAATGAATTACATTTTAACATGTACTTATTCAAACAATACCTTCCAAATGTAAAACTGCAGACGGCGTATAACAAAATCACTAATTATTTATGGGTTAATACACAAATTGCTCGTATGTAACCGCTTCTTTACAAATAAATAATATTTACACGGAATTATTTAAACAAATAAGTACTTAACAATTTGATAATAATTTTAGGGTGCAAATTAAACAGGGGGTAAACACAATAAGGATTACACAGTTATTTAAAAGCACAAGAAGTGTTTAAGTTACCATTAAATACAAATTATCAAGGCTCAATCGACCAAAATTGGCACATACAATCAGAGCTGGGAAGTATTTCAAAATTTAAATACTTTCAAGTATTTAAATACTAAAAAGTATTTAAATACTTATATTTAAGATACTTTTTGAAAATAGTATTTATATTTGAAATTTTGAATACTTTTGAAAAGTATTTAGTATCTTGTATTAAAAAAAAATATTTAAATACTTCTAAAATATTTAAATACTTTTGGAAGTATTTAAATACTTTTAAAATATTTAAATACTTTTGGAAGTATTTAAATACTTTTAAAATATTTAAATACTTTAACGACCTTACATGACCTCATCTCATCCAAGGCCAAAAAATATATTAAAAATATTTCAATAGTGGTATTTAATACTTTTGATATTTAAATACTTGTCATATTTAAATACTTTCAGTATTTAAATAATTTAACTAAGTATTTAAATACTTTAACTAAGTATTTAAATACTTTAACTAAGTATTTAAATATTTTTAGTATTTAAATACTTTCAGAAAGTATTTATTTTTCAAACAGTATTTAAATACTTTTGGATCTTTTATTTAAATACTTTTCTCTCAAAAAAGTATTTAATATTTAAATACTTTATTGATTGTAAAAGTATTTTGTATTTAATATTTAAATACTTTTTAAAAGTATCTTTCCCAGCTCTGCATACAATATACAGGGTGTAATATTTTTCACTTTTTTTTGTATGGGAATCTCGCTTATTATAAGAGTAGTGCAGTTTTACAAGAGTAATTCATCTGTGTTTTCAGATTTTTGATGCGACGTTCAGTTTTTCCAATATGACCGAAAAACCAAAAAATTGAAAAATCTTTAAATTGCTTTTTTATTAAAAGAGATATTAAAAAATTGTTCAAACAAAATTACCTTAATTTTTGCTTCATAATTTGAAAATAACGGGAAAAATATTTTCCCATTTACTGATTTTGAGATCAAACTTTCGATTTTCAAATGGAAACCTGTGCCAATTTTTATACCAATGAAAAGAGGGAATTTCGTAAGTTAATTTTCATACAAAAGTATACTTTTCTATCTCAATTTAATAAATAATTTAATAAAAAAGTTACAGCAATTTAAAGATTTTTCAATTTTTTGATTTTTCGGCCATATTGGAAAAACTGAACGTCGCATGAAAAATCTGAAAAGACAGATGAATTCGGATGAATTACCTTGTAAAACTGCACTACTTTCCCCATTTAACCGATCTTGTAACTCTTATAATAAGCGAGACCCCCATACAAAAAATGACAGTTTATTAAATACTTAATACAATAATTATAACTTAGAAATTGTAAATAAAAATGGATTCGACGTTTACAAATAATTATTGTTTTTTGTAGTATTTTTTTTATTATTCTGGTTGCCTCGACTACTATTTTTAAAACCCTTCATCGAGGAGGGCTAGTTTAATAAGGAAGGTCACGTTACACCCTGTATTTGTAGCTTTAACAGTTTTCAAAATGTATCTATTATTTTAACTTTTACTAAATACTCTTTTTCCCGAAAGGCACGAACAATTTATCGCTAAGAGGGATAATTCTTTTCAATTCGCTATTTTATTAATTCCATAAGTATAAACCACCACCAATTACGAAATTAGTATAAACGTGTTACTGCAGAATCATCTATGTGTCACTTGACATAAAATTAATATTAAAGACCCCCCATAACAACGTTTATTAAAGGATTTTATGGTATCCTTGAATAGAATTATTTAAATAAATACGTAATAACAGGATGCAGAAATTAGGGTCACAATAGATACAGAATTCGTTCTGCAGGACCAAATTGTTGCTCCACAACTGCCTTATAAAAGTGTATTAAGTAATTTGCAGACTTTACCCCTCCACCCTGGCGCCTATCACTAAATTGAATAAGCGTATACGAAAAATTGATTTTCTTCACAAGAAGAACTAAAATCCGGCTTTTCCAGGCTATTTTGAGCGATTTCTTGAGGTCTATTCTATAAATCCAATTTAATAAAAGAAATTCTTCCAGTAGATTCCAATCATGTACCTAAGGATTTCAAATATTTTGGTACGAGACATATTCACTTACATTTTCCGTAGCCTCGTGCTCGTAGGAGGAAGAAAATGTCTTTAAAAACTCGGAAAACACCTAAATCGCAACGTTTGGAAACACATGACAACCGTTTAAACCGAAGGAAGTTTTTAAGCTGAATAAAATGTTAATCGTATAGTTAGGTATATGACTGGATTATTCAAGGGTCAGGCGATCACCCCACCATCAAGCATGGCGACATTGCCATAAGCTTGTTTTGCACAAATTACATAATTTTGTACATTTTACAATGCAAAACTTGATTTTATGCCAATTTGTAATGTTAATGGGAAATTGCAATCAACTTTGCTTAGTTTGAGTCCTGCGCTACGATTTTTTTTAAAATAAAAATTAAGGGATGCCAATTCCGTCCATTTGAAATATAGAAAAGCTAGTCTGTAGAATCCGCGCCGTAATAAATCTATTGAACACGCTCCCGACATAGAAAGGATTCATCTACTTTTATTAAATTTGATATTGGAAACTGGGAATTGAAGAACTGTGATTTTGAGCCGTAAGTAATCTACCGAAAATCGTACCAAAACGAATTCCGAACATGGAATTCCTAGATTAATTAGCGTTTAGGATTTATGTACTTTTATTAAATTTGATATATATTTGAACCTGGGAATTGAAGAAGTGTGAATGTGAGCCGTAAGTAATCTACCGAAAAAATCTTATCAAAACGAATTCCCAACATGGAATTGCTAGATTAATTAACGTTTAGGATTCATCTACTTTTATTAAGTTTGATATTCGAAACTGGGAATTGCAGAACTATGAATTTGAGTCGTAAGTAATCTACCGAAACTCCTACCCAAACGAATTCCCAACATGGCATTCCTAGATTAAATAGCGTTTAGGATTCACCTAGTTTTATTAAGTTTGATATTCGAAACTGGGAATTGAAGAACTGTGAATTTCAGCCGCAAGTAATCTACCGAAAATCCTACCAAAACGAATTCCTAGATTAATTAGGGTTTAGGATTCATCTACTTTTATTAAATTTGATATTGGAAACTGGGAATTGAAGAACTGTGATTTTGAGCCGTAAGTAATCTACCGAAAATCGTACCAAAACGAATTCCGAACATGGAATTCCTAGATTAATTAGCGTTTATGATTCATATACTTTTATTAAATTTGATAGATATTAGAACCTGGGAATTGAAGAAGTGTGAATGTGAGCCGTAAGTAATCTACCGAAAAATATTATCAAAACAAATTCCCAACATGTAATTCCTAGATTAATTAGCGTTTAGGATTCATCTACATACTTTAATTAAATTTGATATTCGAAACTGGGAATTGAAGAACTGTGAATGTGAGTCGTAAGTAATCTACCGAAAATCCTACCAAAACGAATTCCCAACATGGAATTCCTAGATTAATTAGCGTTTATGATTCATCTACTTTTATTAAATTTGATATTCGAAACTGGGAATTGAAGAACTGTGAATGTGAGCCGTAAGTAATCTACCGAAAGTCCTACCCAAACGAATTCTCAACATGGAATTCCTGGATTAATTAGCGTTTAGGATTCATCTACTTTTATTCAGTTTGATATTCGAAACTGGGAATTGAAGAACTGTGAATTTGAGTCGTAAGTAATCTACCGAAAATCCTACCAAAAACGAATTCCCAACATGGAATTCCTAGATTAATTAGCGTTTAGAATTCATCTACTTTTATTAAATTTGATATTCGAAATTGGGAATTGAAGAACTGTGAATGTGAGCCATAAGTAATCTACCGAAAATCCTACCAAAACGAATTCCCAACATGGAATTCCTAGATTAATTAGCGTTTAGGAATTATCTACTTTTATTAAATTTGATATTCGAAATTGGGAAATGAAGAACTATGAATGTGAGCCATAAGTAATCTACCGAAAATCCTACCAAAACGAATTCCCAACATGGAATTCCAAGATTAATTAGCGTTTAGGATTCATCTACTTTTATTAAATTTGATATTCGAAATTGGGAATTGCAGAACTGTGAATGTGAGCCATAAGTAATCTACCGAAAATCCTACCAAAACGAATTCCCAACATGGAATTCCTAGATTAATTAGCGTTTAGGAATTATCTACTTTTATTAAATTTGATATTCGAAATTGGGAATTGAAGAACTGTGAATGTGAGCCATAAGTAATCTACCGAAAATCCTACCAAAACGAATTCCCAACATGGAATTCGTAGATTAATTAGCGTTTAGGATTCATCTACTTTTATTAAATTTGATATTAAAAACTGGAAATTGAAGAACTGTGAATGTGAGTCGTAAGTAATCTACCGAAATTCCTACCAAAACGAATTCCCAACGTGGAATTCTTAGATTAATTAGCGTTTAGGATTCATCTACTTTTATTAAATTTGATATTCGAAACTGGGAATTGAAGAACTGTGATTTTGAGCCGTAAGTAATCTACCGAAAATCGTACCAAAACGAATTTCGAACATGGAATTCCTAGATTAATTAGCGTTTAGGATTCATCTACTTTTATTAAATTTGATAGATATTAGAACCTGGGAATTGAAGAAGTGTGAATGTGAGCCATAAGTAATCTACCGAAAAAATCTTATCAAAACGAATTCCCAACATGGAATTCCTACATTAATTAGCGTTTAGGATTCATCTACTTTTATTAAGTTTGATATTATTCGAAACTGAATTAAAGAACTGTGAATGTGAGTCGTAAGTAATCTACCGAAAATCCTACCAAAACGAATTCCCAACATAAAATTCCTACATTAATTATTTTTTAGGGTACATTTCACGTACTAATCAGTATAGTTTCACCTTTTAAAATTAAATTGAAAATTTCGTTCGTGTAATTTACTAAACTATACTTAATTTTATCTAATTTTACGTTAGGTATATAAATCTACTAAAAATTCTCCCATAAGAAATTCCTTACATAGAATTCCTAGATTAACAATCTTTTAGGATTAATCTACTTCACAGGTACTTAAAGTGCACATACAATTTCATCTTTTGTCACCGAAAATTGAAGCGGAAATTTCCAGATGTCATCTTTAAATTTAAAATGTTTAAAATGAAAATAAAAATCCATTTTTGGGGGTATTTTGGTGACGACCTAATTCCTAAATAAATATTTTTATGCTTGAATTTTATCCCAATTTCACCTGTTTTCAACTCAAAATTTTACTTTTCGCCACATTCATTTACCGTATACATTTGTGAAATTATAGAAACCGCACTTCTATCAAGCCCATTTCAATGCTATTATATTTTATACAAAATCTGGTTAGAATAACTAATGGCAACACGCTCGAAGAGTCCTCTGAGTGACTTCAACAGACGAGTTCTAATACGCTTTGTTGAATTGAGTGTCTCTGATATTACAATCAGTAATTTTATGTACTTTTCTTTCATGCTTATGCGCATGACGTCAGTGATGGAAAAATAATTTAATTGTTGTAAACTCGTAACCATTTTTTACTTCTAACCGGATTCCCTTGTATATCGTGTGTGTAAAAATATGGGACAATATAAATCTAATTTATTAGCAAACGTTTCATCGTTTTGTGTCAGTTCATTAAATTGATCGTGAATCAAATTTTGAAAAATATCCAATTCCCGACCCGAAACTACATATTACAGAATTTAGATGACGTTTAGCACAAATTAACACAATTAATCCAAAAAAAATACATGGGCGACCTGCGAGAAAAAAACCAAACACTGTTAAGTTAATTAAAACGTGGAGTGTCCCGCGATAGATTCAAAACTATTAGAGAGACTCGCGGAGATCGCGCAAAGTGGAAATTAAATTTTCTTGGATATATCAAATTATTTGTCTTCGGATAATAAATCGCGAAGATTCAGCATGTAATTTCCCCCTGGAGTGCAAATCTTAATATTTAAATATAAACCGGCATCTCGAGAAATAACGTGATATAAGAAACGAAAGCGGTACAAACCGGAAAGAAAAAGAGATAATACTCCAAGTATATAAATATTGAAATAAGGTATAGTGGAGGAGAGTCTCCTCCATTTCGTTTTCGTAGAGATTTATTCTAACAAAAATACGTAAAGTTAATGAAGACAAATATTACCTGCGTTTTGTATCGAGCGAAACAAAGCAGTTTAGCCACAACACCCCGGCATGAAAACGCCACCCTTAACGTTAGAGGATTGTGGTAATGGCGCTGTATGTTACTGGATATTGCTGTTTAATCGCCTACAGCGATTCCCCGAATATTGTTAAGTAGTTTGTATTCATTGCCCTTCAGTATCAAACTGAGTTATACGAATGCTACTCCTATTGTTATCAATGGATATTGTCCAATTAATTTTGTTGTTCATAAAGCCTCACGACCATCCCCGAAAGTGCACCACTCGATAACTTCCCCTTGCATTTTTCTCTCTACCTTACGGCAGAAGTAAATCAACTAAATTTGAAAACTTCCTCTTTAAGCGCTTTTGCGTGTGTGTAAAAGATCCATATAGATAACTTTCTTTTTTACTGAAACTCTATTCGAAGTTCCACTCGACTAAGTATAGAAAGTTTTTGATATGGGTTAAGTTTGATTTGTGTATGTACCTACCTCAGAAATTCTTCCACATTTACTAAAATTTTCAACGTGAGTTATTGCAATCGTTCGGTCATTTAATAAATTGCCTCAACGTTAAATCTAACGGTAACAATTACAGTGATGTTTGGGAAACGTAATTATTTATACCATTAATAGCTCTTATAAATCCAACTTCGAAACAATTGATTTCTTTTGGTTTAATGAATTTAAACAGGTTAGGGTTACACAAATCCATTGCCAAAAATCCGTTTTCCGATTACAAAAATTAACTTAAACGGCACAGAAATTACGTTCGTTAATTTCCATTTCCCTTTTAACGTCTGCAAGGCCGTAATTATTGTAATGGTCATCAAGCTTTTGATACCGAATGCTCAGACGAAATGTCGAAGTAAAATGTAAAGGAGGAGAAAGTAGAAAAAGAAAAACAAAAGAAAAGGGAAACAGTAATATGAGGCAAAACAGTACAAAAAATCGAATTTCAAACTTGCAGGTCAAGAGATTTTTGAGAACATATGAACAAAGGAAGATAAAATAAAAGAATCAAAAATGTTTTAAACACTCGCTCCGTAGTCATAATTTTTTAAAAGAGGTCATTAAAAATGTCGATGTTTTAAAAAATGAAGACAAACATAATCAAAACGTTAAACTTTTTCAATTTGAAAGTTAAAATCTGAGGTTCAAGAACGAAAAGCTTAGAAACTTCACATTAAAAACTTGTTTTAGGTTGACTTACAAAAGTAGCAAGTTTCGTAAGTTGAAATTACAAAATTTTGAATTGCCTTCTTTATTTAAATTCAAAATGAAATGGGGAAAATTGAGTTTTTCCATTTAGTAGGAAGAAGTAAATTAACATCGTTCTATGTCAATTTGTTTTTTAATTACAAACTTCATTGGGTTCAATTAATATCAAATATTTAAGTCTCTTTAATTAAAAAAGGTCTTAAATGTGACATATAAGTATAAAATCTTCTCATTTTGCATCCAACTTAAAAGCTACATTTAAGTCTACAAAACTGAATAATTTACCTTGAAGATACAATTAAATCAGCACAATGAAAATCTTCAACTTAAAACATCGATATGAAAGTTAAAAATTTCGAACTCAAAATGATGAACTTAAATTACATTTTTCCAAAAATTTCACCAACTCTGAAATTTTCTATGACTTCGAAAACGTTTCTCTATAAATGTTTGACTTTAATGGTTGAAATTTGAAACTAACTAGGTATTTGAGACATTTTAAATAACAAATATCGAAGATTCGGCTAAAAATATAGAACGTGATTGCTTTAGAATCTAATTTAAACTCAACTAAAATAGATACTTCCAGCAGTTATCAATTTTAAGATGGATGTTTCGATGTAATTCCAGAAGAATATAAATTTGAAAATTCGATT
This sequence comes from Pyrocoelia pectoralis, assembly GCA_036250285.1. Lineage (NCBI taxonomy): Eukaryota > Metazoa > Arthropoda > Insecta > Coleoptera > Lampyridae > Pyrocoelia > Pyrocoelia pectoralis. Next base: position 4,777,879 of record CM070077.1, on the reverse strand, counting down.
GTGAAATTGAAGTCTGCATTTGGAACCAATTTCGTATGAGAGAAAATTGATTTTTAAATTAATTATGTATATTAAAAAAGCGAAAAAAGCTCAAAATAAAAAATTTTATTCAAATTTGAAAATTTCATACCAAGTTTTTTTTACAATTTTATTAAATTGCATAACTTCAAAATTAAAATTAAAAATTTCAAAAGTGCAATAATAAGAAAGATTAAATTTCTTCACAGCTTAAATAACAAAGGCCATGTTAGCAGCTTGAGAACAAAAATTTCATATCAAAAAAAATTTTTTTAATTTCAAATTCAGAATGCAATTCAATGAATTTCTGACTGAAAATTCGAAAGTTCCAAAATTGAACTATTTCTTACAAGACTTGTATCCAAACCTGATGTTTTTTAAAACACAAGGTGTTTATGATTGGAAAATTGTCCTTTTCAGTCAGTATAATGTAATTATAATAAAAAATGTTTGGTTAAAATTTAGTTGTTTAAATGACATTAAAATTTGGAATCAAAACTTTTGGTGACAAATATGCACAAAATTTTGGGTAAATATTTAAAAGAACTAATTAACGAAATGGATTTCAATAGTCATAATTTTTTTAAATAGTTTGAAAAAGATCCATTAGCGTTTCTATTAAGAAGTGACCAAACTCAAAACCAAAATGGAACTTTTAGTTTTGTGTATGAAATGTGGACGCGAAATCAAAAATACTTACTCATCTTCCTGTGACAATTTCACCTTTGAATACAAATTTTGAACAGTATCAGTAAAAAAATGTTGACAAATTCCCTGCTGAAGCACAGAAATATTAAGTGTTAGTTGAAATATGCAACAAGCAACATTATAGTCAAAATATAAAGGCACCATGGTATTTAATTACAGTTGAGAAAGAAAATTTTGTATGAAAAGTAAAACGCTTTGGTTTAAATCAAAAATAAAAATAAAAAAAATCAGTCAAAAAAAACACCCCAAAATTTCTATTAAATACGATTTCGAAATGTAAGCTCATAATTTCGAGCTTAAAATAAAAGCTTGAATTAGATTTTACTTTGTAATTTTAAAATTTCCGTACATTTTAAAAATAATTCGCAAAATTCAATAAAAACAGTGGATCAAAGCCCTTATTTAAGGGACTAAATAGTAATAGGCGAATACTGCTGAAGGCCTGGGTTATCCAAAGAGACGATTATGGGACAGTCGCCTAAATGGTGTAGGAATGGGAAAATTGGCGAAATTTGAAGTAGAAGAGTACCCCACCCCATTCACTAAATTTAATTTTCCTGAATTCCTCAACCTGAAAAAATTTGTATCTGGTAAACATTTTACGTCAACTGAAGGGCTGATGGCAGAAGTAAATGAGTATTAAATTCCAGATTGATACTCCGGGGATGGAGGAACTAGACATACTTATAGAAAAATTAATGCATTTTGAAATAGGAAAATTAAATTTTTCCACCTTCTTCTTGTATGTATCATCAAAAGTGATACACTTCCGAGGACCGCGACATCTTATACCCCTATCGACGACTATTACACAATGTACACAATATTGTGGAATGGAAAAAGAAATGTGAATGGACCCCTAATTTTACATCCCATTTTTGTTGCAAAACTTTAAAATATTTAATTTGATTGGTTGACCTAAATGCGAAAATCCGGAAATTCATACGTGACAATTTTTGTGAGAACTGCCTTAAAATCTCATAAGTTTATTACTTTAAAGATCATAAACATTAGCATACTCTGAAAGAGTGCTACCGAGCCATGCACGTGCTTAACACAGGTTTACCGGTATTAGACACTCGGACACTTCCAACAATAAAACCCTTGTTAAGAGAGAGCCTCTAATAATAAATTCCGACAAAGTCTTATTTTTCAGGGTTTTGAATGAAAAAGAGGGAACCATAGAAGTCAGTGCATCATAGGTTTCAAATTGTGGTTCGTAATTGCAAAACTAAGAAAACTTGCAATAGGACAAGTATTTTCGAAGATTTTAAAAACTTGGACATCAAGAGCCACATTTCATGCGAGTAATTTTTACTTCTTTACTTTCCACTTGCTATATGATATTTTTTAATTATGTCTGTGGACCATCTACCCCATCTTCGCGGACCATAGGTTGACAAACGCTGATCTAGAGAAAGGCAAAGAAGACTTGGAATATATGGCAAGAATATTACTGGAAAAATATTCGAAGTAGACGTGAACAGGAAACAACAAAACGAAGAACTGAACCTTAAAAAATGAAGATTGAAGATTGAAAAAAAAAGTCATAAGTGAATTAAATTTACCAACTAAAACAAGAATATATAACACGACATATAAAGCATCAATAAAGCTATACCTGAAAAAACCTAAGAGAAAATGTTTAATAAAAATGTCAATGACTATAACCAGTCAGTGAACTCTAGAGTTCACTGTAACCAGTTCAAACTATATCTTTATAAGGCTCTCAATAAAAAATGGCCACCAATACCCAGGTGGAGTAATTGGCTAAAAATGGGTGCAATATTGGAGCAAAATTAATATATCTAATATCGGTTTCCAATGTATAACCGTTATTCGCCCAATATCGATTAGTACGTTTAATCCAATATTGTTACTACAATCCTTATAGCTCCAATGTGGCATTTCCAACATTGTATTGAAGGTGAAATTTTAGAATTTAATGTTTAAATTTTACAGACAGATTTTTTATTTTAAGGTGGGTTGGCTAGTACGACAGTATAATTTTCTGTTTTGTTTTAGAAATAAATATTTATACAGTCCACAGTTTACATTATTACGCGCGTTCAAAATAAATTTTTCTTTGGACCCTTAATTCACCAATTGAATAAAATTGATTAAATATAGATTCATCGACGTCTTTACAATATTGTCTACAATAGATGCTGCCAATATAAGTCCAATAATGGAAGTGTTTCCATTATTGGACTTATATTGGCAGTATATTTGACCGTATATGTGGAAAAATCAATATTGGAATGTCGTGATGTTACCACATTTAACCCAATATTGATACTGCAATCCATGTAACGTTGTATTAAACAATAATGGTTAAAGATTGATTTATCGATGTCTATACAATATTGGTTTTACTACAGTCACCACTATAAATCCAATAATGAACAAATCTATATATGTACATACATAGATATACCTTTACCTTATATCCTTACTACAATCTTTGCCTTACAGCAGTATTAATTGTACTTCCAATGTTGTATTAAAAGACCGTGGGTAAATGTTGAACACACTATAATATTATACCACCGTAATAAATCCAACAATATAAAAATATATTAATAATGTATAATATTGCGCATTTTAGTTGTAACTCAATAGTATTGAGTTTACAATTAGGTTACTTGTGTGACGTAAAGTAAAGAATTTACAATGTTAATTAAATATCGATTAAAAGGTAGGTGGTTTCCTTCAATATACATTGTGTTTCGACTGTGCAGCAATTCCGACGATTATCCTTTGATCATATTATCTCAATTGTGTGCGGTGTCAAAACAGAATGTGTTATGTAACAATTTCTAAATATATTTGAATGTTAAAGGCAAATTAATATTCATAATTGTATTAAAACTCTCACATTTATTTTGATGGGCACCTCAAGGATACTAAATGTACCTACCTACTTACAAGAACAAATTGAGAATTTCTAATGTAAAATCACCTTTAAAATTCCTTAGAAATTTTAATCTTCAAGCAATTTCCTGATTTGAAACAGAGGCCAGTATTAATATACGATATTTGTTCAAGATTTTAATAAAATGTAATCTGACTCTGACAAACAGCAATACCCTTGAGCAGTGCTCTTTTTCTAAAAAAAAAAGGTGGTGGAACGCTAAAAATAGCTATTTTGCAATTTTATATTATTTATACCTAATTGTAATGTAAGTTTAGGTATCTTATAATATAATATAACACGAGGGTGTGGGGGATGTGCCCGGTGTATTCGGACGATTTGTTCAGTGTTTGGGCAACAAAAATACAGGGTCGGTTAAACGGTGATGTAATTAAGGACCTCTTGAAAATCAAATCCGATCTGTTCTGTTCAACAGGGCAATTTTATTTAGACCAACAGGTATTTTTAAAAAAATCCGTCGAAAACAGGTGATGGAACGCCGTTCCCAAGCGTTCCATGACAGAAAGAGTTGAGCTTGTATGGGTTAAAGGGCATGCTGAAACAATAGGCACGTAGTCCTTAAAGGCAGATAAGTAAGATCGATCGTACATTTGTGGATCCTCAATCAAAACCGCCTTAGACCTTTTCATCAGCTGGTAACTCCACTCTTCTCCTTTCTCTGGTCGGAGACTCTGGAAAGCCTAAGCAGTCCACCCCGTCGCCTCATTAGAAATGAGGGGTGGTCCAAGGAATAAAAAATGATAGCTTTCCCTGTTTTTCATTGCAGCAGTGAACGCCTATGGGCTTCAAGAAAATCATAACAAGAACAGAATAATTACTGGAAGAACATTGGACCAAAAGTTGTTTTAGGAAATAATTTTTACCATTGGTCTAGCGCTAGGCTATGGGGTCTCTTCAGCTTCTATCTGGGGTTTACCTTTATCAATCGACTATGTTTAATATTCGTATCGCTTACATTTTTTCTTTGGACGATTATACTTTTCTACAGTTTTATGCTCGTCATGGGTCCTTTCCAAAAATACTATACGAAATCATTTGAAATTTAACAGTACCTTAAGTTTGGTAACATTTGTAAAAAGCGTCAATAACAGTTAAGAACCTAAACCGCAATATAAAACAAAAAAAGTTCAAAGCGTTACACTTATTGCAAAACAGCATCTGTATAACGTAACTTTAAAATTGCAAAAGTAAACGATTTTCAATTGTAACTAAACGCAAATGCCATTTCCGCTACGTTTACGACATTGCTTATATTCCAAGATCGACGCCCTCACTTTAAAATAGAAAATTAAAAGAATGGGGGATGGGGCGAACTGTCACGGTTTTTATTAAGAAGCCGTATGTGCATTTGTTTATTGGGTCATTAATTGAAAAATAATGTTCAATTACATTAAAAATAACTCCCCATTTTACTAAAGGTACAATGTTTACATGGCAATTTCGCTCGAGGGTGTAAATGGTGCTGTGTTACCAACTGTAAGTGAGATTAATTATAAATAAGTAGGTAAATATAAAAGTCGTTAACGTGAAATGTAAACGTATATTAACCGAAGTATGTTCATTAATTTCGCGTCTTAATTGTTATTAATTACATCCTGCATACAGCTGTCGCACTTCCGTATAATCATCGTGAGCTAATCATTTATTAACACATTCGACGACGCTCACGAGCCGTGAGAAGCAAGGAATGACAAAGAACAATATATTAATCACTCAATCTAATTCAATCAATTTCTAAGACGGCCATTTATTTTTCAATTTGATCCCTCAACTGTTTAGGTCTACGTTTTATACCTAAAGGGCTAGTAACGTCGAAGGCAGTCCCGTCACATCAGAAATTGGATTAAGTCCTTAGCTTAGGCGGATTGTCTTTGTTCGCTGATTGTCCTACTTTTCCGCCAACTAACGAGTTTTGCGACGCCGCCGCCGCCGCCGTCGTACGGGATAGAAAATCCCGCACGCTCGTCTTTCACACTCATTGCGGTCTCTCCGAATCAGCATTCCGATAATGGGGATTCTACCCCGCTATTAAATAAAATGATTGCAACCCTCTGTCTTTTCCTACTTTCTTATCTTGAACATTTTTTTCTTGTATTTGTGCGATGGAATAGTCGGCGACTTTTCCCCGGGAAAAAAATTTTACAAGGGAATTTGGTGCGAAATCGGTTTTAATTTCATACAAAATTACCGGACGCCACACACACGTACGCGATCTTTCCACTTTAAGTACGAGATAATACGACAGAAGAAGTAATCTGCGAACTTTCTTCTCAACATTATATCCCCCCAAGTTTTAAAAAGAACAAGTCAACTGGGACCGAGATTATTTAACATTTTTATTGAGTTTGTCATACTTTTATTTTCACTGTAAATACCTCTTTCACTTCCCATTTTTATGCGTAGGACAAGTTGCAAATTTCTAAATCAATAAAGTCCAATTTAGTAAACTTTTCGTTATCAAAATGAATTTGACATTAAAAAAAGAAAAGATCACAACGTTTTTCAGTGCGATTTAGTGCGATTGAAATTAAACGTTAATCGACGTCTTAATCTTTCACCAAAATGGCTTATTTCCCATTTCCATTTTCGGACAGTCAGTGCCATTCGTTGCTCGCGGAACTTTACGAAAAGTGAAAAATTTGTGTAATTATGGGCCTATAACTCGTTACCTGCCTTCGTCTGTGAATCAATTTGTAACTTAACCCAAAAAAAATATGGAAAAGAGTGAGCTGTGTGCAGAAAGTACTTCCAAGAAAAAGGTTGGGATGTGAAAAATGTGTTAGGGAAAGATGCTACTTGAGTTAAGTAGTAAAAAGTTTGCGTCAACGGTTTCACTCTGTGCAAGAACAATGTGTCAATTTCCAAAAGGTACTACAAGGCTACAGTCAGTTCGCACGCAAGGAAATAACGTTGGTGTTAACGATTTTGTCCTAAAAGATAACCACCAGACGACTTGCTAAGATAAATCATTTCCTAATTTACCAATGAAAGGGCCTACAGAAAATATCTGCAAAATAGGTTCCCTGAATGCTGATACTTGTCAAAAATGTCAGCAAATGATTGGTTCTGAGGCCAATTTACCCAGAGTCGAAAATTCAAAGCATGGAGTGCAACAATGAGATAATCTCCTCCCCTTCTCCCTTCTAAAGTTTTTGACCCGAAAGATTTTCTGGAATACTGTTTATAGACTATTTACAAAGAGGTACATATCATTACTGGCGACTCTTATGCGTCTCTGAATAAGAAAAATTGTCATATGGAATCCTTTTTGATCGGGACAGTGCTCTGTTTCATAAAAAGTTTGGTGACAATCACCGCCATTTATGACGCCGAGAATATACACCCTTCTCTCCAGACTTAGCCTCGAGTGATATACTTGTTCCCAAAATTTAAGAAAGTCTTGGAGCAGGACATTAGTGGGAGCAATCAATCCTACAACTAGCACTGCCGACGGTTATAAAATATTCCTGAAGAAACCTTTCTCCGGTATCCAAAGAAAAAGACGACGAAGAAAGTTAACCAGAACATAAGGGAACGTTTAGAAACATTTTAAGTGACATTTAAAATAGAAATCTTGGCTGTGACTGTGACTGACTGGCAGTTGTTTTTTGAACTGTGTATCCGAAATACATATACAACGTGCTATAGCAAATTTAAACCACCTACTTCTACAAAAATTTGAGACCTTTTGCAAAACAAGTATCAAAAGGCGCCAATTCTCATAGAATTCTAATTTCAACCAACTTCAAATCAGTACCTAATTATGGCATGTACTATATACAATATATGTATACATAACTACCCCCCCCCCCCCCCCAGGCACAAGTACACGGGATTCTGCACAAATGAGTCATTGTTTTCATTCCAGCCTTAAAGGTGATGGGAGCGGAGAGAGTGACGGACAATTTGTAAATCACGAAAAAATGTTGGAGGAAGGAAAAGAAAGTAAAAGACACGTTTTTCTCCCCCTTTCCGCCCCCAAAAAAGGGATTGCAGTTGGGGGTGAAATTTGAAATTTGAGAATAGTTTTTTATGGAGAATCCAAAAGTGCGTATCATGACTCAATACGTTTCAAAAAATAAAGGAAACGTGTTTTTTCCTTTTTCTAATTGGATGTGTCGTTCTCGAGATATTCAAGGGTGTATATTTTGACTTTAATGGCGCCCCGACGGCGAACGGGTGATCCGATCAGGAATCGGTAAACAATTTCCTATAAGATGACACTACTTACAACTTTCTAAACCCTGTAACATCGCCAACGCATAGACATATAGACATTCGGACGAATTTGGTAGCCAACTTTTTGAAGTTGGTTGAAAAAAAGTACCACACGATAAGCCCCTCCGTAAAAAACATCCTGCTGCCACTTATTTGACTCTTTTAATCCCTAAAACGAGACGAGGGCAGTCACAAAACCACTTCAAACTGTCGCGTCGTGCCGACAATTTTTAAATATTATTGGAAAAAAACATCTCAAAAACAGAAAGTTTAAAGGTAAACCACCACGTTTTAACAATAATCATCACCGGCCGTAATTCATAATCATACTTCAGGACCCCCCACGAAAAGGATATTCTGTCCAGAAACCTTCAAAAATCACTTCCTCGTGCCCTAATTAGTAGAAAACGGCGCTATGTGGTCTCAAAAAAGAGTCGCATTTTTAATTCTAACCGCCCTAATCACCGTAAAGACTCGTGCTAAAACTTGACGTACTGTCGCCGTTTGCTACCTAACTTACTGGATGGAAAATTACAATTTCCATTCTAGTTTCAAGCCCCCCCCCCCCCCCCCCCCCCGTTTTGAAGTTCGATTCAGTTCAGATTTTGCAATTTAGAGTATCACTCTTTCAGGTTTCAGAAGCAACTTTTCAGATTCAACAACTTATAATTTTTGATTTGCAATATCAAGTTTATTGGCTATAGTTTGAAGTATTATAATTTCGAGTTCCATTTTGGAATTTAAAACCCATAATTTGCAATCCCAAAGATTGTGGTTTCTAGATTAAAAATTTGCAGTTCCAAGTTTCTGGCTCCGTTGCAGCTTTTCAATTCACACTTTGGGTTTCCTCCTTTTTCTCTAGTTGAATTTGCAGAATTAACATGAAAATTATTGTAGTTTGTAATTTGAAGTTTTTGCGTGTTTTATTTCCAATTTGCATTTTCATCAAATGTCGAGTTTTAAGCTTAAAATTTACAGCATGTAATCTGCAGATTTTCAGTTCCTGATTTGTTTAGCATATAGAGTTTCAAAATTAATTCTAAGTTTCAAGTTTTACTCTGTAGCTTATTTGTGGCCGTAGCAAGTTGATATTTAATAACACTTCTTAATCAGTTGAATAACTTAGTGGCAAATTTAATAAAGCTCTGTGTAACTGGAGAAGAGTCGAAAGTTTACAGTTTGAAATATCAAGATTTTCCCATTTAAAACCTCCTTGTTAATTTCGTACTTTCGAACTTAAGGTGTCATATTCTCAGATTGTAGGTACCACATAGTCTCAAATTCACACCCCCCGTTACCCGTTCGCAGTTGCAACTTAACGGTTTCCTGTTGGAACAACGTTCAAATTTTGTAACTCTCGTTTTTATTTTTCTATTTCAAACTGTTACGTTACAGTTTACCATTTAGATCTCGGAGCTTTAGGAGCTTTTGTGACTTGCCATCTAACAGTTTCAAGCTCGTGGCTTCAAGTTTCAAGTTTTCAGGTTCAAGTATCCAATAAGTAATTTCAAGGTTCCGAATTGAAGGTTCATAATGCAGGTCCTAATTTCTAAACACCAATGTGAAATTTTCTAATTTATTCATCCGAAAAAAATACCATTAAGATGAGTTGCCGGTTTAAAATAAAAATTTGGCCATGTCCTCGCATAAGAAAAAAAAAAGGTTTCATTTTCGAAAATTCTTAACTTGGAAATTTCGAATTTTCGCATTGAAACTTTTAACGAGTATCTATATTCAATTTGGAAACGTGTTTAACTATCAGATACAAGTTGAATTTTAACAAATTACTGTTTAAGATCATTAGAAATCGTAGAAATCTTCAATTTGAAAATATTTCAAAAGGGCCCTTCTTTACCATTAATATTCATTGTAAAATGAAAATTTTATTGGGAAAATTTAGCATAAGCTTCATATTTCAACATTTAAATAGAAATTTAATGACAGTTTGTAAAGTCAAAGTTTACGTAGTATCGTTCCTTTGGCGACCTCGAACACAGCCTCGATTTTTATATTGTTATAGGCGGGAAACGCTATAATTGGCAACATTTTCTTCAGGATTATCTAAAAGCGGAGACAGAATGGCTAGAAATGTCGATTAAAATTGAGAATCGTCAATTGCAGATGTAATTTTAGGTTAAAAATCATATCAAATTGAACAAAAACTAGAATCAGATTAATGAAATGTTTTCCCGATACTTTTTACCATTTGTTAACCCGACGAAAATTTTATAAATAAATTGAGGTCGTCTATAAAAAATGTATAAGTCCTTTTCTTTTTTTTTTCTCTTCCGTGTATAAATCGTAGTATCATTATCAGTTAACGAAGGCGCCTCTCCTCATCAGTAATTCCGCAAATCACCGTTGTTGGAGTCGCGCTCTAGAGTGGAGGCTTCCCTCTAACGCACTGTCATTTATTTTTGTTCCCATTTTCCCATCTATCTCCTGCAGGTCCGACTGGTCGAGGCAGCTACATCATTAGCAAGTTGAATTATGGATTGTTTGTGGGACTCTCTCGAGTTCGAAACGTATAAAAGCTCGCTTACATAACACTATCAGAAGTATGTGTGGTTTTGTTCCCTCATATAACACATACATCATTCGTATTTATTATAAATTTGATAGGTACGCGAAATTGAGAAACTGAAAAAAAAACCCGGCCAAATATTTTCACTCTATTCCACTCACGTAAATTCCGTCTTGTTGACAATTTAACAAAAGCAAAGGAATGGTAATTGGTTTGAGGTTGAAATGTAAACGTTTCATCTACGGAGAAGAAGGATGTGACTTAAAAGGGATGGAGGAACCTTGCAAAATTTTAATCAAAAGTTGTCTTAATTATAAAATCAATACTTTGTCTAAACAAAACTTGGATAATTAATGTGTATGGGGAAGTCGCTGTGGGATAATTAGAGTAAAATTCATAATTGTCTACGGAAATTCAGTTACGTTAGTTTTCCGTCTTTTAAATATTATGTAAACGTTGGGACAGACGGTGCAGGGAAGAGTAACTAGTTTCGATTTTTTTTATTCTTCCTATTTTGTTTGGATCACTCTTTTAGATACACAATTAAGTTGAATTTTATAAAGTAGAGTAACCGAAAAAAGTGCTCTAAACGCCAGATTACCTTAATTAATTAATTAATTAAGTGTTTTGAAATATTTACTATCACTTTTAATTTTAAATATCCATATTCCTTTTGAGAGCTCTTTCTTTCATCAGTGAGATAGTGACATTTTGCGAAAGTACTATGATTAGTTTGGGAGACATTTTCAGCCGATAATATACACATAAAGGTAAAAGAAATGTAACAAATGTAAAAGAAAGAAAATAAAATGAGTCACTCCGCGTTAGAGAGAAAATTTACTGAATTCTTTTTTTTTCCTAGTTAGGTTTACTTTCATCTCTAGAGAGGAAAGTCTAACTTTCATCACTAATTTTATTAAATAAAATAACATATTCGAATTCAGTTTAGAAAAAGTTATTTTTATATAATTCATTCACAGAGACACGCCGGGGTATGTGGTGAGGGAGGAAGTACAGGTAGCAAAAATAAGAGTAGTGGCAGGAGGGAAGGCAGTGAAGTACGAGGGAGCGATGAGTGGAAGAGAGGGAAGCAAAATACTAAAAGAATGCTGGAAAGAGGGAAAGATGAAGTACGGACAAGAAAGTAGAGCGGAATATTATATTATAAAAGGTATGGGTACTCGAAGGAAGAAGTAGAAAGGTTAAGAGAAAGAGGAGTGTGGATAAGGGCAGACAGGGACGTACAAAAGCAGGAGGGATGGTATAACGAGAATTACATGAACATCAAGGGAAAGGGGTTACCAGAATACCTGAAAGGGGTGGGGGGAAAGGAAGAAAGAAAATGGTGGCGAGGTTCAGATGTGGCGACGAGGAGCTGGACAATAAGTATTGGAGAAAGGAAGAAGAAAGAAAGTGCAGACTGTGTGGGGAAGGGTCGGAGAAGGTGTCACAATATGCTAAGAAAGTGCAGGGAGTTAAGGGAGGATGAAAGGAAGGTAGAGGAAATATTAGGCAAGGGACGAGAAAAGCAAAGGGGCGAAGTTGGGAGAGAAGGAAGAAACTAATAGGGATTCACGGGCTTGGCTTGAATTTTTAAAGCTTGACATAAAATCAAGTCAAGCCTACAAAAAACCAAGCCAAGCTTAAGTATTATCCAAGCCAAGCTTCTTTGTGGAAAAGCTTGAGTTTTCAAGCTTTTCCAAGTCAAACTTTCAAGCTTTTCCCAAGCTTTCAAGCTTATACTTCTAAGCATTTTTTTACTATTCCATGTAACATAATTCTTAGAAGATCCAGCTGATAATTTTGCACTCTACCATAAAATATATTCATTCTGTATAAAAGAAGTACTCACGTGTAATTCAGAGTATATTTGAGATAGTCTGTGCTCTACTCAAACAAAATATACCATTAGTAGGTAGGTATGTTGATTCGATTTAGTAAGAGAAGAATATTTTACTTAAAATCCTTGTAAAAATAGTATATTAAAGTATAAGTGGATAAACAGGTCTTTAAAACACGCGCGAGTTTTCAAGCACGATGGCGCAGCCGGAGTGCTTGAAATAGAGCAAGTGTTTTAAGGACCAGTTATCCACGAATACTTTACGCTATTTTGTCATTGGTTCACTTTGAAATCTGGTATTAAAATGGAAATAAGAACTAATAATGTGAAATGGTTGAATTCCTAATGTGAAATCAGTATACCTTTCGTTGTCATGGAAATTAGAAAAACAGAAATTAATTTGCAATCTGTCATTTTATTTGACGTAACAAAGTACTCCTGTCAGATCAATAACCAATAAGAATTCACATTTAATTTAATTTAAACACGCTAGGACGTGGTTTAAAAGGCTAAAATAGGACACCAATAAAAAATTACATATATACATTTCTCAAAATCGCAATGGACGCAACGGTACCTTGTACAAAATCTGTTGCGACGTCACGCTGTAAGACTAGTTCTTAATTGTAAAATGATATGGCTATCAGGTGATGCCCTGCAACGGTTTTTTATTTGTACCAACTCAGAAATCATAAAAATTATAAATTAGAAAATGTGAATGCGTAGATATTCTGAAAAATGTACGGTCTAAATAACGGTTCTTCGGAATTTTCAGATAATTTGTTACAACTAATAGTTAACAATCGCTTACTTAAGCACTCAACGGTGACTAAAAAAAGCTTGATAAAGCTTGGGAAAGCTTAATAACCAAGCCAAGCCTGCATTGGCAAACATCAAGCCAAGCCAAGCTTTTCTTCTTAAAAAGCTTGCCTTTCAAGCTCAAGCCAAGCTATTATATTTCAAGTCAAGCTACTTGGTTTGGTGAATCCCTGGAAACTAACAAGGGAAGGGACATATTGACGTACCTAATATTGGCATTTCATTGTAAATATATTGGTAGAATATGAATGTACAATATTGTTCCAACATTGAAATGTGAACAATTTTACATATTAGCTAAATATTGCTAACCGATATTACTTCAATATTGAGGAAAATATTTATACAATAATGTAATGGGTCCCAAAATAGTAAGAAATGAAGTTGGACTGGGTCACCCCATAGCCCTAACTGCTCCGAGGGACTATTTCCCACAGCGCATTTTGATTATTTTAATACCTCTAAATCGGCGAAAATTAACATTTGGCGGATCTTGGGAAAATATCATAACGTTATTATTTGTGAATATTTTTTTCATGTTGCCTAAATATATCATTTTAAATACTGTGTTTTCAATATTAAATATTGAAAAGACAGTATTGTTATGTTACTGATAAATAAATATTGACTTTATATTGTATGGCAATATCTACTAAATATTGTAAATTGCTTAAATATCGATTTTCAATATGTAGTAATATTGTACACACAATAATGTACGAATATTAAGTGTACAATATTGCATTAGGTACATTAAGTAATGTACATTAAATAGCAATATTTGCTACATATTACATAATATGTATGTTATATTGCTTAAATATAGATTTTCAATATTTGGTAATATTGTACACGCGATATTGGCACATTATTGTGTGTGCAATATTTGAATTTACATTAAATAGCAATATTCACTAAATATTGTTCTGATATTCACTAAATATTGTATTTCCAATATTTGAATATTATTAAAAAATATATTCTCACAATATTGGCTGCAGTTCTCTCTATATTGGGTTAATATTTCGCCAAGCTAACGCCAATAAACGGTGCTACATGGCGAGGAGGGTAAATGGGGAGAATGGTAGGGAAATGTAAATATGTAAAATGAAATGTAAATAGGCACAAGATGTATTAGGTATAAAGATCTTTTGCAAATTATTATGATAAGGGCAAAATAAAGACTACTACTATACAATTTATTCTTTCCATTTTTAATCCACCATCTTGTATTGACCAAATTTAAAAATTGCACGGTTTCTTTGATAAAATTTCGTATTCAGGTCAGAATTAGACTTACAATGAAAATACCCATAGCTATACGTTTAACTTAAGATATAAGTGCATGAGGGGAGGATTTAACAGAAAGGAACTATAGACCCAAACTATTCTTAACCAATCGCAGACGATGTGGAACGCCTCTACCAAGGAAAGATGGACACACCAACTAATCCCGAAGGTGGAGATATGGGTGAACCTTCACACGGAGAGCTCAACTATTATATGATCTACGGGCACGACTACTTCCGGGCCAATCCTTATAAGTTTAATTATGACGATTCCCCGGACTGATCAGTATGTGTAGCAGTTGAGGAGAATGCGGTACATGCATTGTTCTAATGCCCAAGTTACAGTGCTTCCCGAGCGATGGTTGAGGAACAGCTGGGAACATGTATCACTCCAAACAACCGGAAGTCGGCAGACGCATGGACAGTGTTATCGACTTATACTTCCGCTATAATGAAGGAGTTGCGACGTGGAGAACGCGCGAGGAAGAAGACAACGCCAGAGGACCAGGCAGCCATAGAGAAGACAAGTGACACGAACCCCTAAACCACCCATAACATAGGGAGTGGGACGGATCGACAACACCGGAGGAAGAGCTACGGCTAAGACCTCTCCTGCGATGTCCACAGGCCACAGAGGAACGGGGGTTTTACTTTATAGTGGGTGCAAGTCCGACACACGGCAATTTAATTGTTACGGTGCGTAGGTATTTTTCCGCTAAAACCTCAGAAAAAAACATTAGCTATTAAAAACTTTAAGATTTAAAAAACCAAATTCAATAATAATAAACTTCCAAATTACTTATAAAAATGTTAAAGTGCATTAAAAGTATATCAAATTTTATTTTGAAATTTCCAGTTTTAAATAAGTTTGCTTAGAAAATTAAAAAGGTCAACTTTTCAAATTCTACAATTTCATGAAAACCTAATATGTATGTACTTCAAAACAAAATTTTTGTTCGCGGTATTAATACATGAAGATTTTTCTCCTTGTGATCTTTTTCCAATAAGAAAATTCGGCAATTAACTTTAAATTTGAAAATTCTTCCTGAACGTTTTGAATCGTTTTAGTTTAAAATCGTATTACAATACAGAGTTCAAAAAATGAGTTTGGCAATTGAAATTATACGTGTAATAATAATGGGATGCAATTTATCCACAAAAGCTACAAATGGGGAGATGAGTAACGCGACAAAGAAAGATGTTTTAATTAAAACACCAAACGTCCCCCACATTGATTCATTCAAACTTCATGCTGTGACTAGTTTCGACCTTTTAAGTCACCCCTCAGGTTTAATTATGATCAAAGGTAACCGATTAAAAACACAGCACGATGTTTGATTGTAATGTGAATTAACGTGTCATTATCACAAGACCATCAAATTTTTTAAAATTCGACATGTGATTAATCTTTAGAGATTTTTCCATTTGTAAGAATCATGTACCTAATCAAATTATTATATTGGTACAAATTTGGAAATGTTAATTTTCCCATCTTTTGCTTTGGGTTTGATAAAATTTTCAAATATTGGAAATGTGATGAATTTACAGTTTGTTCTCGCACGTGGTTCATTTCAAATTTACGTAGAGATTAGAACAATTTATTATTTTAGTATCTCGTGGAAATTCTACAGCAAATAAATTGTAATAAATTTCCTTCTTCTAAATGCTGTGGTTAAACAACCTTTTCGCCACGTTTGTCTTGATAAAAAACCGAAGGGTTCAGACGAAAGAAAAAGAAGCTAAAACGTGTGTGCCTAGAAAATATTACACTTTCCAATCGATATAATGCTCATCATGATTTTTCCACCTTTTTTTGAAAAAAAAAGGCTGTAATCTACGCTGAACAGCAAAACCAAAACATGTTTTCTATTGAAGAATACAAACCATACCATTGAAATTTTCTGAAAGTCTGAATGGCTAGGAATTTTGAAAAATTTTGATTTCAGAATGTATGCAATGGTCAACTTCCTGGTACCGAGAACTTTGGATTACGTGGATATTAAATGGCATCTCTTTGCTGAAATGATGAAGTAGAATTTTGCACAAAAATTGAATCTTTTTCTGTAAATAATGTGTTTACTGAACTTCAGCACATTGAGAAATTGAGCAATGCCCATTTTTACTATACAAATTCGACAAAAATATAATGCTCATAGGGTGGAAGGATAATTTCATTAAACGTTTGGCTTTAAATTAGTGTGGAGTGCAAACAACGACGTCGGCTTCATTCTGTCTGTGTGTCTGAATTTTTATGATATCTTAAAAAAAACCTACACACAGGAAATGGTCACGAATTTATGGAAATGGTGCCATCATTTGGTTTACAAAAAATATTGGGGCAACGAGAACTGGTTAAGGGAAGTTGTGAAAATTCCCAAAAATCTATTTAACAGAATATGTCCATGGTGCACTACTTAATTAAAAGAATTTGGAAACAGTATTTAAGTCCAGGACAAATGACGTAGATCACTAGACATCTTCCAGTATTGGAATGGAAGAAGTTCTAATCCATAGACTCAATCAACATTAACTATACTAGTAACAAGAAGTAATTCCACTAATTTTTTTTTATTACAATTACTTATGGAGTTGTAATTGTAAGTTTGGAGAAAAATAATTCAATAAAAATTGGAAAAGTAAGTTTGGTTGTAAAGGAATTTTCTATAGCGTGTTCTACATACGCGAAGTTTAAATTTTCTTGGAAACATGAAGAAAAGCGTGAATTTTCAATTACTTTAAGTTGAAGGCAACACTAATAAATAAATATCTTCGAGTTCTCTTTTTTTCAATAAAAATCGTTTTTCCAAAGCATACAAAGTCTCCAAATTGAGATAGAATTGCTCCGCTTTTTACCTTCAACTCAAAGTAGGAATGTGAACAATTTAGACTAGACTTTTCGGGAAGCACAAACAGTTTGTAACCTCCCCTCATTTTTTGAGCATAACAATTAGCCCTCCCCTCAAGAATTGCTACGACAACAAAAACGGACCGAAAATACGGAATTTGTTCTTTGCATTTTTTTCTTTGTGAGCATAATATACCTCATGTAGTGCTCGAATGGGGAGGGTGGTGTTATTTGGATAATTAGGTAGTCTGCCATCGTTGTCTTCGTAGTCTATCGGCTGTGACACGAAGCAGCCATGACAATGACAATAAGAACATTCCACGCAACAACTGGTTTTAATTTTCCGTGGTGGAGTTGAGAATTTCTATAACCTCTTCAATCTATTGGTAATTGAAGGGACCTATTCCACCACAGTCTACATGAAGACAAGCAGAAACTGGTCGCTTTAAGTGGAATTATTGTTATGGAGGAGATTTTTCTTTTAAATTTAAACTTTTCTAATCTGTAGGACAATGCGAAGAGTTAAGAACCAGTTGAACATTCGTTTTCATGAGACTGAATACGCCCGAATCGAAGCGTAATTTTGAATTTAAAAAAATGAAGACACCGTATAATCTTATTTTTGCGGTGAGATCATAAAATTATAGTAACTCGAGTGTTTTTCGACGACGTTAAAAATTCTCGTACGATGATCCATCTTTATAAAATTCCAAGGGTCCAACACCCTATTATTATACTTTAAGATACTCTCAGCGTTTTCTATCTAACTTCAATCGAAGGATATTAAGCATCGACGTCAATTCTTTTGTTCAAGATTCGCCTTTGTCGTTTTTTTTTTTACGTGTGGTAACTTAATTGTTGGTTGGTTTGCCTTTTGTGCTTCGATGAAACATTCTTGATTAGCGAACGTGACAGTTTTAAAATTTTCCCCCGCCGGCCTACGCGAATTATTTTTGAGACCGGATTGAATATAAAATATAATTGGACGTATTACGCTTATACAGCAAGTATCGGAAGTGGAATATCTTCAGAGTAAAGTTGAGTGGCCGTGTCTGCTTTATACTATGGTCTTGCAACGTCACGCGTCGTATGAATTGAAGAGGTACTTGGCTTTGCACATCTTTCAAAAGTGTTCTTCAGAGGTCTGTATACTGTGACGAGGTCATCCACAATACACTCTACTATATCGCATCTTTAGTATATGAGCCACTTCCAACTTCCTCTGTTTTGTTTTTGCTACGTTTTAATTACGTACAGCTTCTAAAGAGCGACTTTCTTCAATGGCAGCTCTACTGAACAATCCTTATGTTATACAACAATAACATTTCGACGATAGAATTATATTAAAATGACAAACGCAAATTCTGATTAAAATCTCTCTTCCTCTCCTGTACTTGCGGTCTAAAGATACGAGTTCCTCTAGTAAAGGAAAATATTAAACTGTCTCTTGCAGTGTTCACTATTACAAATTGATTTAGTATCACAATACACGACGATAAATATCAATGTACAAGTTTTCGATTACATTTGTACGATTGCGTCCCTTAATCGAGCACCCTGTAGTGGCTAGCATAATCGAATTTAAAAAAAAACCTTTGGGCTTCTTTTAAGTTTTAGCGTTTAAATAAAAGTCCTTAGACTAATTATTTTCTTTCATCATTAAACCCGAAGAGAAAAAAAAAGGAGTTTTCTTGGTTAGTTAAAGGGATGAAGAAAAGGGTCAACAAACTTACGTATATTATTAAAGGGGGCATTCACTAACTTTTGGCATCCGCTTTATTTCATTAAAATTAAAACGCTTTCTGAATAATTAAACTTTTAAAACTGCAACGGCCGTCCGTTGATTTTTTTTTAGTGCGCGGTATTCAACAAAGAAACATTTTTTAATAATTAAAAACGGTAACCATAAAGAATGTTAGGAAAAAAAACGCACATACACAAACGTGGTGGTGGCGGGCGGTAAAATCGAGTGCAGCAAGTGCTTTTGATTTCTATTTAATTTTATTGTCCCTTTTACGCTTTTAAATTTCTAATTAAAAGTGCGTGAAGTGTAACCTTAATTGTCGTTACAAAATTACGCCCCCTCTTGTTATTTTTATGGAGTTTTCGTGGCGGGCATTAATTAGCGTTTTACTTAAATAACAACATTTTTACCCTCTCGCGGCCCCTTGTTAGATCGATTAAAAAAAACACGTTGTTTGGACGAGGGAACTAATTAATTATGTAAAAAGATTACAATAACGGCAACTTTCACAAATTAATAATTCAAAACGTAATCGTCGAATGTTTTTCGGGATCAAACAAGTAATGAGCTAATTAATTTTGTAAGGCTTACTCATTCTAATTGAGATTTTGAATAAATAAAAAATGGGGTTAAAGTGTTCGTGTAGTGGATAGAAAGTAAAAAAGGAGGGAAATAAATAAAAGTAGTTGCCTCGGTGCGGGGTATATAAATTTATATCTTGATAGCTTTATTGCAAGTCCAGATTACGTATCGTTTATATTTTGCTGAAAACGATGTGCTAAAATGCCACATAGATGACCGCGGGTTCGAACACTTTAAACCTACCAGAAAGAATGAGAGACGATGTGTATTTTATTTTTTTTAATTTATATTCGTTGACATTTTCGGTTTCTCATTAAATATTGAATAAGTTTTGTGTGTGTGTCATAACTTCCCTTTGGGATTGAATTGTGATGAGTGTATTTCGAAAACTCATTTTATGCGTCATTTCGTCTCATGCGAGAAGAAGCCATTTGCACAGTTTCCTTAAATTATTATTGAATAACCCAATCTCGTCTACTCATCATCACTAAATGTGGCTGCTTTAGATCAATGCCATATTATGAATTTCGGTAACGGCGAAAACGGGTACGCAAGATTTATAACCGAGTTTGAAGACAAATATAGCGTGTTTCAACAGAGTTTTACCGATCAAAAATTTTTAGAATTCAATAACGTTATTACCCACAGGAACTAATGCTATCCTATCCAACTCTCTCTATCAAGGCATAGGCAATTCAGTTGATTACTGATTACAAATAGTTACTGTCTCTCTATGTAGATTGGACAGAAAAATTGACGTGCAGACTTTGTGGTATCCATTATACTTATCAACTAGGAGAAATGGACCATCTGCAACCTTAGAGATGAATCCTGACAGAAGCCATTGAAACTTTTGGAAAATGAAGAAGTGATATTATGAGCTCATTTACACAAATTTGTGGTAGGTCAGTAGCGGTAAAAGATCCCTACCTGGACGACACTGCTAACAGGAATGGTTTCTTCTTTAAATTTGTATTGTTCCTGATTTAAATAACCAGTAAACTGGCAAACAACTTTCCCGTGTTTACTACTATGACGTATTAAATAAAATAGTTTTTGCGTAATAACTCAAAATAAAATAGTTATTACGTAATAATTAAAAAAATAAAAAAATTAATATACAGGGTGAATGAGACCACCCGTATCTTTTATTTAAAGAACGGTGAGTCGAAGAGAGGTGGGGTAAAAATTGTGATTATAAAAGCCATAATAAAGAATCGAATGGTGATATCATTATTTGTCGGAGAAGTCAGCATTCCTCCAGAAGGCCTCCAACTCCAAAATTTTAAATGGCACCATAAGTCGAAAAAGGTATTGTTTGAAAG
Organism: Pyrocoelia pectoralis; assembly: GCA_036250285.1. Lineage (NCBI taxonomy): Eukaryota > Metazoa > Arthropoda > Insecta > Coleoptera > Lampyridae > Pyrocoelia > Pyrocoelia pectoralis. The sequence continues at coordinate 4,757,032 of CM070077.1, read as the reverse complement.
ATTGTTAAAAAAGAAGAAAGTTTTATAGGAAAAATTATTTTATTACTGCCACCCCTTTTCAGTAATATTCGACTAAAGTTATTAAATTTGAAATTCACTGTTAACAAGAAACATTGAAAAGTCGACTTTTAAAATCTAGTTACCAATGTTACATGTGTTCTTCCCTTTCAAGAAGTACTTAATTACAGCCACTGATAGTGTACCTAGAAGAGCTCAACAGTGCTTAGCAGTAAATGGAAGATATTTTGAACACATGTAACATTGGCAACTAGATTTTAAAAGCCGACTTTTCAATTTTTTTTGTTAACAATGAATTTCAAATTTAACAACTTTAGTGGAATATTACTTAAAAGGGGTGGTAGTAATAAAATAATTTTTCCTATAAAACTTTCTTCTTTTGAACAATCTTTTAAACAATACCTTTTTCGACTTATGGTGCCATTTAAAATTTTGGAGATGGAGGCCTTCTGGAGGAATGCTGACTTCTCCGAGAAATAATGATATCACCATTCGATTCTTTATTATGGCTTTTATAATCACATTTTTACCCCACCTCTCTACGACTCACCGTTCTTTAAATAAAAGACTGATACGGGTGGTCTCATTCACCCTGTATAGTGTGTAGTATAATTGTAATTAGAAAACGATTTCTCATTTTCTTCTGAAATAATATACAGGGTAGTACCTATGTAATAAATATTTTTAATATTTTGTTCACTTGTAAATTGGTATAGGTACTTATTATACTCGATTAAAAGAGTCGTATGTCCTCTACTTCACTGTACAATTTTATTTCTTCATCTTTGTTAGCAAAAAAGTTATTATGAAGATATAAAATTTTCAACTTCAAACATTCATCGCCCCTCCCCTATGGGAAATAAAGAAATAAATGTAGTACCAATAGTTTTTCATGAACTATATTTGTATAACATTTGCAACAGATTTTTAGGAAATCGATTTTCAATTTTTGACCAATATTGAGCACCAATAAATTGGCCACGTTAAATTTTTGTTCTTTATCAATATTATAAGTATAAGTTTTGGCAATCCTATGGCTACAATTTTCAATTTTCAAATTTTAATTAAGTTAAACGTAGAGTTGGGCGATATATCGATATTTAGTCATATTCGCGATATTTTTCAGCCACGATATAAATATTCACATAAATTTTGGAATATCGATATATCGTCATAGTCGATATATCGCAATATGACGATATATCGTGATATGACGATATATCGTGATTTTAGACATTTAGGCCTATTATTGGTGATATTCTAGTTTTTTTATACCTTTAGCCTGGCCCACTACATTTATACTTCTTTTTTAAAAAATTTGTATGATATTTCTGTAATCTGAAATATATAGGGCCTGAGCACAGCCTATATTCATACATACCCCCCTACCACCCCCAACCCCCCCCCCCATCGGTAACGTAACAGTAAACGCCACGAGTGCATAGCGTGGGGTTCTAAGAAGACGTCCAGGGTGAAATGTTGAGGGTAACACTATATATAGGATCGCTATCGCAATCTGGCCTACCAATACTGATACACAATCATACAACGATATATCGCGATATCACGAGATATCTGAATATTTCACGATATATCGATATTTAGTCGTATTGCGATATTTTCACCGACGATATATAGAAGATAAAATTTTCAATATCGCCCAACCCTACTAACGTTCTTGAGCTACACCCTAAAAAGTACAAACTTAGAGAATTGCTATATTGGCCGCCAATTTGAATTTAGAAACAAACGAAAACGGCGTTTTACTTGCTACCATGTCTACTAACTTGTCACACAGGGGTAAAATGGGGTAAAATTTGAATGTTTGCTCCCAAAATAACGCCTCTAGTTTGGGCTCCTTTGGGCCGATTTTCATGAGAAGCTTGTTTTACAGATGAAGTTTTTTATAGGCCTTAGTTTTCATGTTCATCAAAATTGGCGTAGTAGTTTTAGGCTCTACAGCCATAACGTACACACCCACGTACCCACGCACCCACGGACAAACATTTTTCAAAGATGGTGGTTTTGTACCCAGGGGGGCTCAAAACATCGAGATTCATCAAAACCTCGAGTTTGATTTTTTTTTTCGATTACATTACTTTCCCTATATACACGGGAAAATAAAAAAGGAAATTTTTCAATACTATGTGTACATAAAAATACTCGATACAATACTCAACACGCAATGTTTAATTTATTGTTTGTCCAGGTCAAAATGGTGCGAAATTATAAAAAGCAATTCAAACATCAAAACTGAAAGGAAGAAAACATACGAAAGAGCTATAAGTAGAGGAAATAACATTTATAATGTTCCTATTAAGAGACCATGTATTGATTAAGTTCCAACTCAAAAAGGGTAATATCTTGTTTTTATATCATTTTTTTGAATTTTTCTATTCGCTTTTAGACAAAAAAGTGTTCAAATAATAATCAAAAATTGAAGTTTAAAAAGTAGAAAACACAAAAAAGAAATGGAACTACCAAAATGAAAAACTGAATATTTCATGGAAGTGAACTGGAAATTAGAACAAACCATTCGATTACAATACAGCTGAAGGAGAAATCGCTGGAAATCTGCGGTCTCAGCATCGTTCCATCTACTGCTGCTCCATTACTCCCCAGTGTGATAAAACAGAACAGTGGAGGAGAAGATGTAGTTCCGTGAAAAACAAAATGAGATCAAAAGCGGAAAATTCTATGTAGCTAACTTCCACTGTGTTGCTTTGGAAGAGTTTGATTTTTGACACATACCAAGGCACGTCAGCTATCATTTGCAATGTTTTAGATTGAAAAGTTTGGAGTGTTTTGGTGTTGCTCAGTTTGGTGTATCCCCAAAGCTCGAAGACATAGCTCCAGATTGGTCTGAGGATGATTTTGTACATATTTTCCACTGATAATTTTGATTTGTTACCTATTAACCATTACATTTGTTTTACTTTTAAATTAAGTGGATCTTTTTGGTATTGATGTGGTCTTTCCAAATTAGTTTTTTCAAGGCGAAGGCCAAGACACTTGATTACCGTTTTCTCTGGGATGAGGTCGTGGTTTAGAGTGACTCTAGGGCCGTTACAGTTTAGTTGTTAATGTTATTTGCGCTGATTTATCATTATTTATACCAAACGGTACCTCTGAAAAGGAAATATTAACTGGAGTGGTAACGGACAACAGAAGCTTAAACTATGGAGCAAAAATGTGAAATATCGTAGTCTTACGTGGAACAGAGGCTTCCAGGGATAAAAGCGGAACGTGGAACGAAATACATGCGTAGATCTCTCCAAGACGAGCAGGAATAAAAACGGAAAAGGTTTGGAGGCGAATCAGATGTGACCTCACAAATAAAGTACTCCAACGTAAGACTAATGCCACACTACAGATGGTCGAAAGATTGACACAAGGTCTCCATTAGGAAAAAATGAGGGTAAGAAGGCCGCCCATCAGCTCAGAGACAAAAAGAGTTGAAAGGTAGAGGACAGACAAGAGTGGGTAGTCACAATTTGAAATACATTTGTATTTTGTATTTGATGATTTTTCCCTAAAGTATTTTGTATTTCAAATACTCTCTTGTGAGTATTTTGAATTTTGTATTTGAAATACATTAATGTACCTATGTGTTTTGCTCACCGCAAAGTTGCGACACGTTAACTGGCCTATCTTGCTTTTTGAAACTGATGATAAGTATATACAGGGTCCTTTAACAGTGCGTGGGGTTTCTGTTAGTATCGAGACCGAATAAGTTAGAAGTTTCATTCATTATTGTTAAGGGCGAATTTCAGGAAAATATTTTGACATATACAGGGTGCTTCAATAACCTGTGACAAACAAACAAAAACTTTTTTTAATGGAACCGTTTCTATAATTTTACATTTTGAAAACCTCCTTGTACCCCTTTATTTATTCCTAAAATATTGCGTTTGATTGAAACTTCTAACTTTTTTAGTCTCACAGTATTATAAAAGCCCGAAGGATCCTGTACCTATAGGTATTTTTGTATTTCAAATATTGTATTTGTATTTTTTAAAAATATATAAAAGTATATTGTATTTGAAATACGTTAGTACATGTATTTTGCCTAGCCCTGGAGACAGAGACCGTGTAAAAAAGGATTTGGTTGGCCTACGTTTTCCGGATGACAATGGTTTCGCACGCATCCAAAAAAGTTCTCGAATGGAACTGAACCAACGGTCAACAGATGAAAGAGGTGATGAAGGAGATTACGTAGAAAAGTGCTAAGTTTGATCATGGGTTAAGGGCGTTAATTTTTGGACGAATACAATTGTATTCAAGAAATTTTGATACGAAAAAATGTGTTTATTCGTATTAAATGAATAAAACTTGTACAGTCACGGTTTTGTAAGCGTAATAAAAATTATACGAATTGGAACAAACGTGAGTGGCATCATATACTGAAGTTCAAAAAATAGTAACACTTTAATGTAAAAAGTCATAAAATCTCATCACAAAGTTTAAAAATAAAGCAGCGTCGACAGTAAATGTTCGCACATTTAGGAAGCGTAAAGGAATGTGGTAATAAGCAATTAAGCACTATTACTAAAAGCCGGGGAAAAAAACAATTTAAAGTAACCATAAAGTTATAGCTTGTAAATATGTAGTTAAAATAACAAACAGGACGCCACCGTGAACGTGGTTTTCTTCTTCGCCCGGATTAACTTTAAATCGTAAAGAAGAAATGTGATAATTAGGAATGCCATTACGTAAAGTTATAGCTTTTATAAATAAAACAGGTAGCTGAAAGTATTTTCAAGTGTTAAGTTATGGAAGGATAGCTTCGAGCGCGTCGTATAAATTCAAGTTAAATACCATACAAAGGTGTTGAAACGATTCATCAAAACCATGTAAGGAATTCCATTAACAAACCCCATTTAAATTTCTTCGCACTAACGACGAGATAATTATTTAAATGTGATCATTTGTATCTATTAGCGTTTACAAATTTGTCTATAAAGCTATCGGAAAACGTACGGCCGAAGATATTTTATGCGCATAAAAAAAACCGGTCGGTGCTTCTGGTAGCGATATTATACAATGTAATAACTAAATTAAGAACGGCTATAAGCATAAATAAGCTCTCTTGTGGTGCTACTGGCGCATTAATGAGCCCAAAATCGGGGTCTGGCGAGCTTCGATACCGAACCTATTAATTTTATAACCGAATAAAAATACTGGTATTACATCGCATTATACAATGTTAATACTGTTGGGAAAACACGCAATTATTGACCTGTGCAATCCAATTGCATACCTAATTAACTGTTATTGTGTCGTCATGTCCAACAATCCTATCAATTACAATACGGCGACCTTATAATTATTATACCAATAAAAAAAAAAGAATTCCACCGAATTTGTATTTCCCATGTTTTGTTCGGCAATAATTGTACGCTTCTACCGTAATTTACTAAATAAACATTCAACCAACGGAGCATAATAATATTTGGACAACCGACCTCATTATGGATTACATCTAAACATAAATGTATACCATTAAATATGTAGGTATCTGTGTACACACGTACAGAGGACGAAGAAGAGAGCGAACAAACAGAAAAATTAGCCTAATCGGTTAGAGGAGGAGGAGGAAAAACACGAACAACTCACAGATATTTAAAAATAGACCGCAGTTTTCATAAATAACACGAATACTTTAAATACTTCTTCAACCTTGTACCGTCTATAAATAACCCAATTTTATTAATGGGATAGTTTATGTTCTTCACAAACAGCTTCCTTAACCACACAATCGTCGAATTTATGGAGAAACACAAAGCTGGCTCGTAAATTCTATTTTTTTTTAACTTCTTCGCGTTAGATTGTAGCCAAAAATCTCGCTACAAAACGAAAAACTTCAATTATTTATATAGACCCCGTAAGTGGAACAATTTATGACATTATTGGACTTTTCCGGTATACAAGCGAAATCAATTTTGAATTGTACGCCAAAACGTGGCGAAACTGACCGATGTTGATTCAATTGCTACGTTAATTTAGTACAAGAATGAAATAAAACACAGTTATAAGTTATAATAGTTGAGGTTCACAAAAACTCTTGTCATTAATGAATCGTTTAACTTAATGAGTAACATTAGTAAGAATCTGTAATTACTAATGATAATTAAGGAAAAGTTCCCTGATCATGAGCGAAGATTCAAATTTAATTAGTAACAATTTGAGTCCTATAATTAGTCGCGTTTCCGATGCATTCGACAAAGAATTTGTTACTGGTCGAACTGATTTCGTGCATCAGTAAAAATCTACTACTCGTAATTAACCCTGATTATATGAACTAAGTTTCAAGATTACTTAGAACCAATTACTTAGAGACAATTCCCATATAATTCGTCGTGCTTCAAATGCTTTCCACGAAGCCAGAATCCGTTACTGACAATAAGAAGTAAGTACCAGTCTGATAGCATCTTATACTTGAAGCAAATTCAAATGTAAATTCACGCTGGCTGTAATAATGATCTGATTTCATAAATTGGCCAGAAACGGTAGTAATCGCTAATAATAATAATTAATGATAAAAAGCTGAGGTTAACTAAATTTCAGGAATAATTAGAACCAAACAATCTTTTAAGAAAGGCGTTATAATGAATTGACAAATACAGAATTTTGTTACGACAATAACAATCGCATTAAGATTTTACCTGGTTGTTTGTCTGATTTCATAAATTGGTTAGAATCTATAATTAATTAATCGAGAGAGTTCCTTGCTAATTACAAGGTTAATACAATTTTGATCCTATACTTAGTCGCATTTGCAATCTACTTGAAAAACACAGGATCTATCACTGACAACAAGTACTGTTTAATTAGCCAATTTAAAAGGAACTCGCGCTGGGTGTAACAAGGAAGTGTTTTTCTAAATGGACAAGAATGTGTAATAATAACTAATGACAATTAAGAAAAAGTTCTCAGTTTATTAGCCGAGGTTAACTAAGTTCCACGATTAGTTGGAACCGAACTATCCGTTTAGGAAGCAATTTTTGTTACCAAATAATTAATTAGTCGTGTTTTAAATGTATACTAATAAAAAGTATAATCGTCTTGTATTATCTAATTAGAAAATTCAACAGTAAATTTACACTAGCTTAAATAAGAAACCGAGTAAAAATTTGTAATAACCACTAAATGTAATTAAGCAAAAGCTCCCTAATTATCAACTGAGGTTAATTAAGTTTCAACATTATTTAGAACAAAACGCGTTTCGGATGCATTTGAAAAAGATAGAATAATAACAAGCAGTCTGGTAACATTTAATTACTTAATTTAAAAATAAATTTAACGCTGACTGTAATTGTAAGGGTAACCTGCACAGCTATCATAATTACGCAAGTTCACTAATTAGTGCAATTAAATCCAAACTTAGGAAATTAGGATTAGGAAATAGTTGTGATTCAAATGAACTTGGGCACGAAAAGAACCGTCCCGTAATTATCATTTAATTAGGCAATGTAGAGGTAAATTTCTTATAAAACTAGTCTTGTTTTCAAGGAATTTGGCAAACTGACAAGGAGTAGAACCTTCTGGTAACATTTAATAATGGCATGGTAATTAATTAAGAAAGATTAATTTATTTTTAGCCCTATCAATTTTATCAAATGAAGAGAAGCTACCTATATCCATATATTTGTGAATTAAGAATGTCTTGTTCAATTAGTAAAATTAATACAAAGGGTTCTCTTATTAAACAATTAGTCGACATTTAAATTTTCATCGCAATTAATCGACAGTCGTTTATTTTAAACAAGCGCTCGTCTTTCACGCTGTTTTAAAATTATTTAATTTCAAGTATTTTTAAATTACGCAATTAATCTATACGGATTGAGTGCGTTACCACAAAAATATACGCACTATTTAACAAGATCGTCATAATAAAAGCGAAAGCATGTCGTAAAAGAAGTAATTTTACATGACAAGACGACAATTACAAATTAAGCAAAATATAAGTAATAGTTACAAGTTTTTAGAACTTTTTTCTAGGTTCTTAAACATGTGCTAATTAGGTATGGATTTAGTGTTGTGTAAGTCAGGAAACATAAGACATAATAAAACTGTAATTAAGAGCAATACAAACACTCTTGTCTCTCATATTGCAGCTGCAAAATTAATTAAGTTACGGGAATTTTTAAATACTTCATTTAAGCCAAAGTAATTGCAGTTGACGTTAACGTAAATGATTTCATTAATTCTGTAGTTGAATAATTGAAAACATTAATTATAGTCCAAAATCAGTACACAAATCAAATGTAAAAGCTAAAACCAAAGGTATACATCAAGTAGATGGATTTGAAAACAATGTGCAATGGCTATTAATTACAATAGAAATGAAGAAAATTTGATGTTCTTTAGGCAAAATTCTTTATTACACACTAGAAGCACTAAAGAAGTGATTTGCTCATATGTTAATTAGTATGAAAAATTCTCTTATAATTGACAGCGACGAGATTCAATAATTAGCTGAAATTTATATGATCTACACACAAATATTTTCCATTTATTTATTCCAAGTTGATAATCAACCAAAATGATAAACAAGCATTTAGTTCTTCAAAGAGAATCTTTCAATTATTTAATTAAATCGTAATTAATTGCAATTATTCTCAGTAATTTAACTTATACTATAAACCAATAAATAATTATAGTTGGATCAAAGGCGTCGACTTTGTGTTCTGCAAATTGTGGAAGAAATGCCTGCGGTCCATCAGTTTAATTAATTAAATATAATTTATTCGCAAACATAATAATATCACGCATAAAAATGAAATGCAGGACTAATTTTCGATTGAACAAATAGGCGTGAAAATTTTTTTTAATTAATTAGAAACATGGAGCTTAAGTGAACTAAATTTTAAGCTAATTAGGCGAAGGCGATTATGTTTTAAAGAAAGTAATCTATAATGTAGTTGACGGTGGTAACCGGTACCGGCAAATTTGTAAATTAACCCATGTTGGCGCACATAAAAATTATTACAACGAACACTTTTTTGAAAAATTTCCCATCGAAATTTAAATCTTGAAAACAAATTGCAGTCACAAAATTAATTAAGTTTAAACTATTTTTAAAGCCACAGCCGAAAGCGAAATCTTCTTATAGTTTGCAATGAAGGAAAATAATACAATTAAAATTCCAAGAAATATTTCAGGACTGTTGGATTTGCAGTGATCTGTCTGTAGCTATAAGTTACGGAACAAATTCTGGCTGTTGAACAATATAAAATTTATACCTTAATTTAATTAACCAAACAGACTAATTAGACGAGATTGGTCATAATTCAATGGATGCGAGTAAGTGGCCTACAAATACAGCCCCGATTAATGACGCGAATGTAAAAATGACCGGTTTCCTAATTGTTAGGCGATATTTTGATCTAAATGGCCTATTTAATTAGTTTGCTGTTATTTGTTCAAAATTCGGCTCTAATTAATTTCGCCCATTTTTAGATAGTCCAATTAATCAAAATAATGTAAACTATTTCATTAATTCTTGCGCAGTTTGAAGATTTCCTAATTAAACGAAATTTTAATGCCCTCTAAATTGTTAACTATTGCAATATTCGATAAATTTGCAAAGTAATTAAGATATTATGTACAAGTTATCTAAAATTTTCAATCAAATTCAAGCAAAAATTTGTATTACCTAAAATCCATTTTTTAGATTTTTAAGTTGTCTAATCACACTAATATAATCAAACTAGTTTTAATTAATTAAGTCAGTAGCACCTTAACAAAGGATAAATTAACAAATTAACAAAATCACATTAGAGATTATTAATTAAGTTTATCACAATTATCATCGAGAGCGTCTGTATATGTATAATTTCATACTGAAATACCGCTTGCCGAATTCCTTTCGATTACTAATTGTAAAATGTAAAGGTTAATTCAGTTAAAATGTATTGCAATCAAAAAAGCTGGCATTTTTCCAAATTTACGTAGGGGATTGATTTTCATAATTAAGTTTTGCGAATGAATATTCTAACAAAAGTAAGTTATACTTCAAATTAGTAGCAAAACTGCAAGTAATTCTGCTATAAACAGTATTATATACTTTTGATGGTGTTTTTCTATGACTAATTAAAACGAATTCGGTAAATGGTTATAGGTAATTTAATAATTACTAGAGGTTCCTCGCTTTTTTTAATTAGAAAAAACTGTAATAATTGTAAGGATTCAGTCGATAAAATTTCTGTTCGAATTAAAGCTACGAATTTAAAATTCCAAAGGCCTTTAGAAAAGTTGTGTAAGCAGTTCTCTTGCGTTGGCTGAAAATAGGTTGTTGCGATACACAAATTGTATTTATAAGTGGAAGAATTTTGAAAACAACACGCTGTATAATAGCAGAAAATGTACGAATATTTCTTCAGGATACAAATATTAATAATTATGGTAAAGTTATACTAACGGCTTCATGATTTTATTTGATCAGTTTTCTGTTAATTAATCAAGATGTGCTCACCAAAAACCAGAAATGAGCAGTATAACAAAACATACGTGGCAAAATCAAAAATTTTGAGATAACCGAAGGTGAAATTTTATTACCAAAAATATTTGAACGATGCAGATAATGTAACTAAATGATTCATTCAACTCGTAATTGTTGTTCAAGAAAAAAATGGAGGGGTTAATCATTTCAAAAATTACTGCTGAACGTAGTACATTTTTTAAACATTTGATTTATGGCCGTTTAAGTTAACACAAAATTGAGCTGAAATACACACATTTCCATAACATTGCATTCAAAAACATGATGAATAGTACCCAAAATCGTTGAATAATCTAGAAAATGTTGGGACATAATTTGTACAGTTTACAAAGAACCAACGATTATAAAAAATATAAATTTTGAAACTAACCTTAGCTTTTTGACGGCAGAAAGGATCATTGCCAACCATTCGTTCAACAAGGGGTACCAGTTCATTTTTTGAAAACGCACTAACACTTAAAAATGTCTAACTGAAACCAAACGAACCGAACAATCGCGTTGCACGTTTAATACTAAATATATTGGACTCTGTAAGTGTACAACGTTGATAAAAGTAGGTAAGGTGATCAACAGATGTGACCTTCTTAACCAGTACATCTGATAACCTGTTACTTATAGAATAGACAACATGTTATTTTTCGTTGCTTATGGAAATCCCATAAATGAAATTATTACACTTGTACAGGTACACGTTATGTTATAAGGAATTATACATTTTCCTAATGGCGACATTTTGAGGTGAATTTGGCTGCATCTCTTGTTAGATTTGAACTTGGAAAGTGCAATAAAGACGAAAGAACATTTACTTATATTGAAGAAAAGGTCCTCGGTAACTTAGGCTACTTTTCAGAGGTTAACTAGCAAGAAATTTTGAGATTCAAAAATTAAACCCAGTTTTAGAATAGTATTAAAAAAACACCCCCCCCCCCCCCCCTCGAATTCAATTTAAAAGCAGTGAAATGTCAAAATTAAACTTTCTTTTCCGAAATAATACCGTAACGATCCGATTTTCTCGAATCTTGTCAAAAACGCTACTAAAGAAAGAAAACTGCGAAAAACTATGTCGATGGAAAAACTCGAAAACTTGGAGATTTTGAAATCTTTTAAAATGTGGAGCGATTTCAGGTATATCTCATTATCTGAGATAAATGGAATCAAAAACGATTACATGTATAATCAACACCAATTTCAAAAACTTTTACAGGAGTCTATATGTCCAACAGGCTAATAATCGTAGTTTTTCCCTTATCCTTCTGCGACATTTCCAGTATCAGGTACCCATTTTCTGTGCATATTTGCTATTGCTGTTTGCACATCCTTCTACTTCTTCCCCAATTACCTTCATTGCGCTGTAAACTATTCTTTCTAATTCCCTTAAAAAGAAGGTAAAAGTTTAGGTAATCGTGCCCGTAATTATCGGCAACTTTTCCTCATTCATACAATGAGAATTTTCAGGGCTTCCTAGGGTTTTTCGCTGTACAGCAAGCCCATAATCTAAGTTCAGGCACTTCGATATTATAGCTTTTTCTTTCTGTTCTACTCTTCCTCGGTGTCCTCTCTCACTCTTCAGTCGACAAGCAAATATCTCGATTACTCTCCCGTCTAACATCATCCATTTTGATGATGCTTTATTTTACCTAGTAAGAATTGTTCCTTTTCCAATTTTTTCCTCGCTTATTTTCACGATGTGCCGACTGCTGGTCTTCTTACGCGCTGCGTGCTATGCCACAGACGATAGGGAGGGAAGAGGCGATGTCTTGTCCACCCACTTACTATTACGTACTATGTGAAAGCAAACCTTCAAATAAAATATTATAGCTCTTAGAACCTGTGCTCAAATGCACTGATATTTCTAAAGTATACCTTCCTCAATAATGATCTGCACACCCCCGGCATTACCAGGATTACACACGTAAGTGAAGAACTGCTGCGAGGATGTTGCAATATTGAGTTGTTCAGACAAAAACCCCGGTACTTTTTCCTGCAGTTTGTGAGTGTTAATGAATCTTGAGGTTCAAAATGCAGCGCCGTGACATCGTGGATCTCCTTCTTCTTGAAAAAGTAGTAGGGCCGAAAAATTTTCTCAGATACTGCGCTTATTTTGTTTATAGACTACGTAGAAAAGGATCGTACCACAACTGGAAACTACCCGTGAATGGGAATGGAATCCTTTATCATCGGTGTTCAAAGATAGAGAACATTCCCCCCATAGCCCTCATTAACTCATTTTTTCCCTCCGAGGGATCAAATCTGAACATGATGATGCTGTTATAGTCTGGAATTTCTTTGGAGGCTAGGATACTGAAGAAAAAACTGTTCTAGGCTAAGGATCAGTTGCAACAAATCTTGAAAAATTCTCTGCGCATGGTAATTTGAATCCTAGTAAATTGCACGTGGCTACAAGGAAAACAACCCCTGACCTGCAACAAAGCGGGACTTCCCCTTTTGCAGTACGCCTTCCTCCACATAATCCGCATATATCGCTTTTATTATTAAGACTTTACGAATTAACACTTTTGTAACTAGGAAATTAGGTGAAAAACCGCATCCTCTTTAAGCCCTTAAGGTGATAAATATTATTATATAAACCAAAGTGTAAGTTTCGAAATATCCTGTACTGTATAGCAATAATACAATAAGCAAAGTAGGCAAGGGTTTTTTCCCCCTCCAGTTTACCACCATAGCGGTTTGTAATATTCAATTAATTCCAAACAGTTGCTTGGGGGCTCTAATTTCTGGTGCGGCTTTCTCAAATATTCCTTCGGCACGGAGTGAAGTCATTAAAGTGATTTAGCGGCGCGGGAAAACTCGTACAAGTTTTGTCATCGTTATTGCTCTCCCAAAACGTATAAACAACATTTTATTGGCAGTGTCGCCGAGGAAATGTTGCACAAATACAAATTTTTCTCATCGCGTGACAATGGAATTAATAACCGATCGCGTAATATGTCAAAAATGGTCGACGAAAGGGTTTGTTTTTATGGTATTAGAAATCGGTTGAGGCCGTTTTGTTTTATTAAGGTGGCCGCCATCAAAAACATGCGTTTTTTTTTGTCCGCGACTCGGTTTTTTACTAAGTGATTTTCTTGTTTTTCCAAATTGCGTTTATAGATATAAATGTCGCCTGCGTTTGACGAAAATAACTTTAATGTTTGAACGATTTAGCGAGTAGTAAATACCCCGAAGGAAAGCCGTGTCGTAGGTTTTCCCCGATGTAATATTCGCATTCCTCCACTTTCAGCGAGAAACTAAATTGGCGTAGAACGTTACGGCTTTTCGATTTTTCGAGATATCGATACGCCTTTTTGAAACCAAAGCGTTATTATATTAAATGGAAAGCTCGATTGCATAAAGAAGTTCGTATTTTACAAAGGTATTGTTTTGTAAAAATTGCTACTTCCGTTGGTTTTTGTTCGTGTAACACTCGAAGATGGATTGCATTCGTTTTGTTGCTCTTTTTTCTTTTCGACTTTATCTCGAAATTTACTCGCGAGTATGAGCCTTTTGCGCGTGCTTTGAAGCCATAAAAAAGAAATGTAATAAAATGGAATTGTCTTTTGATATTTTCGACCGGGTATGAATTTTCTTTGGTTATTATTTCCCTGATGATGTATTTCCGGACAGGCAATAATTTAGATTATGTTCGTTCTAGTTTTATGATATTTGCGCGAACTTTTCCTGCCCGGATTTATGTAGTGAACCTTAACAGAAAGTCGCGCGCGCGGGAGAGATCTCGCAGGGGTTGCTTTCACGCCTGAATTACGACTCACATGTCTGCACCGCAAGTTGCCTCTATAATTGATTATCTCACACCGTCACTAGTTTTCTCTTCTTTTTTTTACTACTACTACTACCACCTTATTTTATTGTTAAGCGTAATTAGATTCGGATTGTCATTAACTTGATATAAATCATTCACTTTATGTTATACACTTTTTACGGCGAGACCGAAAGGAAATTTATAGGCGATTTGTGCGCACTTTATATAAAACCTTCTTTCAAATAAAACGAAAATTCTTACAGTGACCTTTTTAAATTAAACATCGATTTTTCGCCACTCAATTCAATGCCCAGACCATTTCCGCATCGAATAGCATCGTATCTTAGTCTGGTTACACCATCACCATAATTCGTTAACAACAACTTTTTGCTACAGATCGTAAAAGTAACCCAAAAAAAAACTACACCGTTACCCCCCAAGACTATGTACAAACAGTCGGTACAGCTAAGACACTATAATCACAATCAAAGTATACCAAAAATGGGTGCTAAATTGCTATCAAAAAAAATTGTTGGGTTCACTGTTCACTGTTCAACTTAACTTAAAGTTGTTTTTTTTGCCACTCCCATTCCAAGAGCTGAACAATTTGCAGAAATTTTGATGTTAATCTACTGGCCCAAAATAAAAATTGAAGCTGCCACATTAATTAATTGTTGTTAAAAATCTATAAATACTTGGAGTTTATAAGATGACAATGTTCTTAAAATACCTTAACAAATCGCTGTTGCAAATTACCTTGGTTTACTAATACTCTTGTGGCTTCGAACGAGAAAATTTGATTTTGGAGTAAGAAATTAGCAAAAAAAACTCATTCCTGTATCATGTAGGCGTGATACTCGTACCTCTTCAGTTCCAAAATTCTTGAAGGAACGATAACAGGAAATTTTATGTTGCGATAACACAAATCAGGCCCAAATTGTGATATTATTGGTTATGAATGTTACCGGTCCCAATTGTAAGTTAACGCCGACCCACAGTTTTCGTTAACAATATATAAACACAACAAATTTGTTTTTGGGATAACAATTTAGCCGAAAATTAGCACCAAATTTTCCAAAGTTTGGGATGCGTAACTTAAAATGCTAAAAATATGCTATTCTGTAGACAAGTTTGAGATGAGCGAAAAATTTAAAAAATCATCGATTTTTTTCACCGAATTCGAAGCCTCTCGCATTGAATAGCATCTTGTGCTGCTTATGACGAACAGTGCATCAACACTATCATTCAAAATACAAAATCAACGCCGATAAGGCATCACAATCAAATGAAACACTTACCGAAGATTTGGTGCTAATTCGGTGCTAAATTACTATCCAAACAACATTTCAGCCAAACAACAGTATGGAAATAATGTAGGTACATGGTCTACATTTGTTAGCCCAAAACCAAATTTTCCGTACCCGTTCCGAGAGTTTTTGGTTCGAAAAGGTGCAAGTTTTGTAATTGAACACGATGCCGTGATTAATTACTCATTAATTAATTAATTATTCCAAATTAAAATATATTGTTTCCCGCTTTCAGAGAATGCTTATGCTGAAAAGGTACAAATATTCCAAAATCGTGAATATTAATTAACCTCAGAAATTATTCTTTACATTTCGATATAAAAGTATAAATGTTGCTATATATGGAAATGTTTGTATTTTTGGCCCACGCAGCTTCCATTATAAAAGGAGGTACAAAGGAACGAATGCTTAGAATAATCAGTCGAAAATCTACACTTTTCTCCATTTGCATCTCTAAGTTACGTACGGATTTTCAACATTTTAGTAAGTAAATAAAACTTTCTTCAGCCGAGAAGAAGAACAGTGAAAGTTTTCGTTGAATTTTCAAAAACGTGAAGAATTTAGTACAAAAAGTACAATAAAATACAAAATCAATCATAATTAAATGCAAAAAAATAAACTTTTTCCTCTTTTCATCACCCCGTCCTTGCCACAGAAGTCGTTAGCTATATACACTTATGAAAATCGGTGGACAGAGGGTCATAAGACTCATAAGACTGAATACTATGAATTTTTTTAATCAACCAGTGGCGGAGATATGGGTAGGTAATCCGTTCCACTAATTTGATAAATAAAAAGAGTACGGCACTGAATTAAAAGTTCTGAATATCTCTTTCGATAGAGCATTCAATTTTGAACAAAAAATGTCTCGTGACTTTTTTTCGTTTCTGTTACCGTTCGGCCGCAAACTAAATTTTGTCATTTCATTCACGAAAAATGTGTACAAAAATGATGGTTGTCATGGATCTTATCCTCTGTTCAAGTATCTTGTGTGCCAATTTTGGTTTGAATATTTTCCACAGTTCGGAAATAAATAAATAAAACCTTTATATTTTAGAAAATTTTAACGCCCTGTATCTCAGAAACAAAGAATTTTAGGACCCACCTTAGAATGTGTTTTTCTACAAAATGTCAAAGTCCTGATCATTAAATCTGGGACACCCTGTAGTATAATGCCGGTAGACCACACTTCAATAATAATAAAACCCATGAATTTAAATCGGATTTCAAACATAAGTATGTACTTGTTTTTGTAGGAAATCTGCAATACACTTTTCCCCGTCCTTATCTTTGTGAAATATGCACTTTCAAATTTTCAGTAATTTCTGGAGAGATTATGAAGAAGAATACAAAGTTGTGAGAAATTTCGTTTTTATAAGAGATATTATTTTGTGCATCCTAAGAATTGTTATTCTCGCCAAAAAAATGATTATTTTTACCCCAAATTATTTTTTCTACCTTGGATTTTTAATTATTTTGGTCCCAAGATTTTTGTTCCCAAGAATTATTATATTAGCCCCCAAAATTATTAATTTAGGCCACATAATTATTCTTTTGGCTCCAAGATTTTATTCATTTTACCCCATGATTTTATTCATTTTATCTCAAGATTTTATTCATTTCACCCCAAGTTTTTTTTATTTTACCCCAACATTTTATTTATTTACTTATTTTATAGAAGACTACCCAGAGGTGGAGGAGACGGGCACATAGCGAGAATGGAGGCCGATGTGAGAGGGAATAAGAGAAATCTGAGGAAGGCCATATCAGATGCAAAGCGGAAGCACTGGCAGGAGCTAATCGATATGCTGGAGCAGGACATATGGGACCAAGGCTATAGGATAGCCACCCAGTATCTGCGAGTAAAGACGCTACCATACCAATTGTCGGAGGAGAAAAAAAAGCAGATTATTGAGGCACTTTTTCCAAAAGTCTCCGACGATAGACCTGGGCTGGGAAAGCACGGTGAGGCGCCGCCTTTTACGATAGAGGAGCTGGAGAGATGTCGGCGGGCGATCAAGGGAGGGAAGTCCCCGGGGCCAGACCGTATGAGCCCGGAAGCAGTTAAGATAGCGATAGCTAGGAAGCCGGAAATTATGCTACAGATGTTCAACGGGTATCTAAGCAGGCGAGAATTCCCAGAGGAATGGAAGATCGGGAAGGTGGTACTGATACCAAAGCCGGAAAAGGACCCGGAGGAAGTCTCCTCCTACAGACCAATATGTCTGCTAAGCGTGGTCGGGAAAGCATACGAGCGGCTAATACTGAACCGTCTACTTGCGGAGCTGGAGGAGATGGACATCCTGTCAACCAGGCAGCATGGCTTTAGGACAGGAAAGTCAACAATAACAGCCCTAGAGGAAATAGGGAGGATATACAAAGAGACGGGGTGCAGATGGTGTGTTATTATCACGATAGATGTTAGGAACGCCTTTAATACAGCCCGGTGGAGTGCCATCATAGAATCCCTGAAGGAGGCAGGAATCAGCGAGTATTTGATACAGTGCGCAACATCATACCTTTCGGAGAGATGCGTGAAGGCAGGGCGGCTGAGACACGAGTGTACGGCGGGGGTTCCACAGGGTTCGGTCCTGGGACCAACCCTGTGGAATGTTATGTACGATGGGGCATTGCGCTTGGCCTACCCGGAGGGGGTGACCCCAGTTGCATACGCAGACGACCTCGCCTTAGTGGTGGAGGCGGAGGACGAAGAGGACTTGCAACGGTTGGCCGAACAATCCTTCGGTCAAGCCATAAACTGGATGATATCCAAGGGTCTACAAGTGGCCAAGGAGAAGACCGAAGTTCTCATTCTGAAAGGCCCCAGGAAAAACAGACAGGTGATCCTAAACCTAGCCGGAGAGGCGGTGAGGTCGTGTAAAAACA
Source organism: Pyrocoelia pectoralis (assembly GCA_036250285.1). NCBI lineage: Eukaryota > Metazoa > Arthropoda > Insecta > Coleoptera > Lampyridae > Pyrocoelia > Pyrocoelia pectoralis. Next base: position 4,738,557 of record CM070077.1, on the reverse strand, counting down.
TCAAGCCTTACCTTCGGAGCCCATGTGGACACCGTAGTACAAAAGGCAAACCAAAAAATGGAAGCGTTGTGGAAGATAATGCCAAACATTGGAGGTCCGTCCTACCATAGGCGGAAAGCCCTAAATGCGGTGGTCCACAGCATACCCAGCGCAACGCATTACTTAGGACTATCAGCGCCTACCGTACGGTGTCGGGGACAGCGGCGCAGATGGTAGCTGGAGTTCCCCCAATAGAACTCCTCATTTTAGAAAGGACGCACCTGTACAACGCACGAGCAATCCATAGCCTAAGCGAGGAGAAGCGGCACGCACGGGAAATAACCGTAGCGAAGTGGGGGGCGCAGCTGCGAAGCCGTTACGTGGAGGCGGCGGCCTGGACAAGGCGAGTGATTCCGAACATCGCAGCATGGCTGGCATGAAAACATAAGAGAAAAAACTACTACTTTACGCAATTTCTGACGGGCCACGGGTCCTTCGGCACATACATCCGGAGAATAAAGAAAACCGAGAGCGACACATGCGAGAGGTGCGGCGTAGAGGACAGCCCAGAGCATGCCATGTTCGAGTGGAAGAGGTGGGAGGATCAGCGATGGGGGGCGTGGGAGAGATTACCCACGCATCCAAATCCAGATAACATAATGGAGATGATGCTGGAGGATACAGGAACCTGGGAAACGATATACAGCTATGTATGTAGGACGATGGAACTTAAGGAGCGGGAAGACAGGGAAAAACAGCGACAAACGGAGGAGGAAACATGAACCTGCAAAGTAAAAACTACGGGGGACACCGACGTCATGAGCCACAAAGCTCGGTTCCAGTGTTCCTCCGTAGGAGGAAAGGACGGATATAAGGAGGTGGTTTAGTGGGTAGTTCCAACCGAGAGGAAGGAGAGTCCCACACTACCCAGCACATAAGAACCAACTGCTTGGGTGTCCGGAAAAGGATTCCACCTCCGGCAGCCACACAACTGCTACGCGCTGCACAAAAAAAAAAGGTTTAGTATATTTTTTTTCTATTGATACAAAGACTGGAATATGATACTAAATAGTATTTGAAACTAAAAAAAATGCCAACCTCAATGTATATTGCCACTCAGGCGCTTAGGTTAGAGGTAGGTTTAGTATATTTTTTTCAATTGAATCATGGGGTAAAATGAATAAAATCTTGTGGCCAAAAGAATTATTCTGTGGGTTAAATTAAAATAATAATTTTGGGTGCTAATATAATAATTCTTGGGATCAGAAATCTTGGGACTAAAATAATTAAAAAGCTGGGGTCGAAAAAATAATTCTTGGAGTAAAAATAATAATTCTTGGGCTTAGAGTGATAATTTTTGGGGCCGCGAAAATTACCACCCTTTTTTATAAACATACATTGAATTTTGTATTTCTTAAAAAATTAAAATAATTATAATTAGAGTACAACTCTTCATTTTCGAAAAGCTTCCTTTTGTTTCCTAAATTATTTATCGACCGTACAGTCTTTTAAAGTGGACTATTATGGTATCAAATAAAAAACCTATCTGGTGTATTTTCAGATTTTTTACTCAAATTTGGATTTCATTCATATGTGGCATATAAACAAATGTAAAATAAAGATAATATAATATTTACACAGATGCTTCATTTAATTATTTATGTTTTGTTTTTTGATTAAAAAATTAATTAATACAATTTATTATATTATTATGGATGAATCCACACATAACCGCATACCTAATCGTTTTTGAAATACCTATTACGTTTGATTGAAACAATGAAAGGGTATTCCGTGTAAAAAGCTAACCTAATTTTAGTGAAATTTTGGATTCTCTTTAAAAAACCAAATTTCGACTCATTTGTCCGCCCTTACAGTGAGCCAGTAATATTCTATTTCTCGATTTCCATTGAAATATTATTACAGAAAGTCGATAACTCATCAACAATCTCTTCCCTCTCAAGTCGCTCAGCAAAGCTTAGTAACCAGCACTTCACGAAAAATGTAATAATGAACTGTTCAAAGTGGTAACCCTATTCCAACTGATCCATGTAACACATAGAACAGAACAATTTATACAACAATACTCGGTGCTTAGTAAGAGGGCTGCACCACTTAACAAAACTATCTGAGAGAGTAAATGTTTTGCATGGCACTGGGATAACACAGATCAGAACATTTTACATAACTTGCAGCTGATTGTGAAAACACTGAAAATTCCAACGTTTCGGAAGACAGCATCCTCTATAGATAATATAATTTGTAAGATACTTCATGAAAAGATGGGTTTAAACTGGGTCACTGGGATATTTTTTAAATAAGAAAATCCGCATTTTTGATCATCATTCTCTTTCAGAAAACTTAATTAAACGATTTGCGATTATCTTTACAAGAATTTAGTTTAACAGACATTAACAAGTGAGAGGTTGAATTCAAGATTCACTTGAAACTTGTTACAAGGTTGTAAGCGATTACAATCGCCTTACCTTTTCAAATTCAAAAGCAACAGTTTTGTTATGCCTAGGTTACCATTTTCTGTACGTCCTTAAAATGTAACACTGGATTACTTCAATAACGAGATTGGCAAATACAAAGAAACATAAATTCGTAGAAAGTGCTTTGGTAATAAATTGACTTAAAAAAATGTGTATTAATTAAAGTATCCGAATGAGATTGAAGTGAGTCCAAGTTTAAGAGAAGTTGTGGGAAATTCATGCTTTGAAAAGGAAAATTATCTACTAATTTCAGGATCGTGGGCATCGTTTTAAGCAGGCTACTTTGAAATTCTATTCATGTGAATGGTCATCCTCATTAGTGTTCGTATTCATGATAGTTCGCCCAGTGTACATACAAAGTAACGTTAAGCAAAAGCAAATTATTCTAAACACCGCCGGCCGTACCGATGGCTTTCCATACATGAAGTTAGAGTTTTTTTTGTACACGAGTTTGCAAACTTGCTTTAGGATAACGACACTTATATATCGGAGACCACGAATGGAGTTGCACTTAAAAGCTCGAAACTAAAACAACACGCAGATGACGCGTATAACCCATGCAAATCGTTCGTAAGCAGACGACGGCAGCTGCAGTAAATGACATTTAAACTTCGCGATAACCTATATTCCATTCACTAACTTTCGGGAAAATGGCGTGTCCAATTTAAAAAAAAAAACTGTTACTATACTCTAATGTCCTCGAGGGAGGAACAATTGTGAGCGTATATAATACTGAAAAAGCAAACACAGGCCATTCAAAAGCTCAACGAAAGCTCATCAATAATTAACAAACGTCAACCTGCAACTCAAAAGCTCGCCTTCTTTCATATTGAAAAACGACCAATTAACAACGGCATTAGTTACGAACAAGGTAAATGCATTCGGTTTTCGAACAGAGAAAACGCGAAAAAAAAAGGGGAGAGATGAATTGGATATTTGAAAACTTGGACAAAAGCAACCCAATTATATTTAATCCCTAGACTGCATTCTGAGCTTCCCAGTAGCGTCGGATATGAAAGTAACAAAAACAATTTTAAAAATGATCTATCTTTCAGTTCTCGAACAAATTGAAAGAAAACGTAATAAAAGTGGAACTGTGAAAAAGAATTATCAAGTTAGAGAATTTTCTACGTTGTGTAATTCAGATTTTTCTTTGATTGATGAAAGCAGCGCGAATTTGAATAAAATTTCATCTTAACACTTACCGGTCCAAATTGTTCGAAGTAACTCTTAACATCCTCCAAGGTTGTCGGCGCCGAAAGACCGCCCACAAATATTTTTTTCGTCCTGGTTACCATCTGTAACAAAAAAAATTAAAAGTCAATTATAAAACATCACAAATTTTGAATGTAATTATTTTCATAATTAATAAATTGTTCAACCGACTGACTTCCATTGGATAATATAAGGAAGACGGACTTATTTGCTCAATTTGATTTACAAAAAATTTGCATTTCTGTGCCCTCTTTATGGCTTCTAGAGTGCGCATGTCCAGTCAACATTTTGTCCATTGATACAGCTATGCCCAATTTCACCCATAAGTGGACATCAAGTGGAAACCACATAGACGTACACTTTATGAACCAACTGGAGAGTCACATTCACAGGAAGCTACTATGAGCCTTGAAGTGGAGAGGAAATAGTATTGCATTTTCCAGAAAGTGCATTTAGAAATGACTGAAACAACACACGATATGTGCTGAAACGGTTTCCAGATGTTCATTTTCCTATAAAACCGTTCCATCCTTTCCATTTACCGTAAATCCACAAAAAATCGACAGAATTGGTGTAAAAGTCTACAATTTTTTTACCAGGTTGTGACGCTTAGGAGTGCTAAACGAAAAACTGATAAAAATCCAAAATATTTGATGTTCTGACATTAGCTCATCCCTCAAATGGATGCAAACCTAAGAAACTTTTAGGCGACAGCCAAAATCTTTGGGACCCAGTTTTACTGGGATCTAATTCATTTCGTAAGTATCGCTCGGTGATCATTAGCCTGATGATGACGATATGGTAGAAACATGTACATAATTTTAAGTCCGCGAGCAAGTAAGAAGCAGATGAAGGTGGTCCTAACGGGTCTAGGTAAATTGTTCGAATTCAATTGTTCGAAATATTGTTCGAAATCAGTTGTTCGAAAATCAGTTGTTCGAAAATCAATTGTTCGAAATCAGTTGTTCGAAAATCAGTTGTTCGAAAATCAATTGTTCGAAAGTAAATTGTTCGAAAGTAAATTGTTCGAACGGACATATTTGATAGAAAGATGTTAAGTTTGTACAATGTAATATTTATTATATTTTTAATAAATAAAACAGTTCCCTTCACACTTTATACAGGCTTAGGACTGTCAGCGCAAGGCTGGCGTGTTTAGATCTTTTTTTGTTTTCTTTTGTTTTTTTTTGTAAGATTAAGCTTAATCAGTAACTTAAATTATGTGCAATTCCTCTAATATTGATTAAGATTACATTTAATTGTAAGATATGTTAAGGTTGTGAAGCACCCTGTAGATGTGGCAACAGGGCGCGGCAATCAAGATGTCTGCTGACATGTAATGTATGAACTATGTAGCTTGGTAGTAGAATAAAAAGATATTTAAAGTTGCTGGTTAATTATTTAATAAATTAACGAAAACACAGTGCAATATGTAACATTAATTAGTAACTTAAATTATATGCTATTCCTCTAATATAATCTATAACAGTAGTTTCATCGAAAGTTTGCATAATATTTAATATTATTTGAGCACAATCTGTATACTTCTTCCTTGGAGTTGATGGAGGCACTCCTGCGGTATACTGTTCGATTTTTAACTCATTTAAAGAATGTTCTCTTTTGATGGCGTCAACAAATTTCCAGATACTTGGATGGCTAGCTGATATCTGGCTTTCAAAACTTCTGTGCCAACCCTCTACAGCGTTATTAGTTTTGGGTAACCCCGTCATAGCGCTATCGAAACGCTATCAGGGCGGCCTATCCATGTGTCTTCGAAATAGTCAACGACCGGCTGAGCTTCTTCTGGAATTAGACCTGTATCGTATAATTGGTTGAATGCATTTTCTACAAATTGTACTGGAACAAACGCTAGTGCATTAAGCATCCTGATTTTTAAAGAAAATTCTGCATCGTTGTCGTATTGATGTTTCAAGCCAGTAGATTGGATTTTTCTATACAGGGTGTCTCAAAATTGACGCCCGTGCTTTTGGGATTTGGGTCAGGGGGCTAAAACAAATCGAAAACTAAGAGTAAAAAATTTTTCGATTGTCCCTCGTTATAGAGTTATTGATAAAAACAAAAATTTAACATTTCAACTTTACTTTATTAAAAACGAATAATATTAGAAAATAATTTGCTCTTCTTGATCGACGGTTAGTGTAGGTTGACGCCCTGCCTGATATAAGTAATCTTTGTTCTACCCGTGTTATAGTTTTTCCATCAGGGTTCCGACTATTTGGAAACCTCTCCGCATATGCCCTAGCCGCAACAGTGGCATTGTCATATGAATTTTCAACATATCTACATAATCGCGATTACAGTAGTATCGTTCCATTTTAAACACCAAAAATCGAAGGAAATGATACTTGTCAATATGATAAATTTTCAACATCGCCCTACCTAATTTAATTACGTTACACAACCAATTGGAGCGACCATGCGGTAAAACTTATTATTTACATTTTGATCAATAACTCGATAACAAGGGACAATCGAAAAATTTTTTACTCTCAATTTTCGATTTGTTTTAGTCCCCTGAATCAAATCCCAAAAGCACGGGCGTCAATTTTGAGACACCCTGTATATACACTGACAAAAATGAAAAAAACATCCTCTTATTCTGGCTTCTGAAAATGTTATCGACACTGCGTTTATCATAGCCTTTTCAAAATCAATCATCACTGTGGTTGGTGCAGCTGCCGGACAAAGGTTTTTCACCTCCTGAAGAAATACTATGTAGGTACTTTCTGACTTAGATGGAAGAAGCGCATACAATAGTGGAATGGCGTAATTATCTTTTAATCCATGTATAGTGTATAATTGTCCAAACAAATGAGGCACTGTTTTAAAAGTTCCGTCCATAAACCAGTGGTCTGATTTTTCAAGAAGTTTCAAAGACTGCTGCGTTCCAAAAATTAAAATTCTGGCATCGGTGGCTCCAGAATCAAATTGAAGAAAAACTTCTCCGTTTATGGTTTTTTTGTACACGTCTGGAAAAACAATTTCACGTCTGGATTGAGGAAGAGCAGGTGCACCATCGTTTCTCTGTCTAATATTTCGGATGGTTCTTCTTATATTGTGGATTTCCGGCAAACGTCCAATTGAGCATCGATTGAGCTCTCCTGAGTATGTAGCGATAATACGTTGGGGAGTATTTTGTGTGCTTTTGGCAGAGTCCCGTACTTTGTCCAGAAATTTAGACACATTAAGTCGTGCAGCATCTCCACTATGACTATGTTCACCAGGTTCCTGTTGGATATTATCTCCCACCGTAATAATTCTGGACTTACACTTCTTTGAATGGAAATGTTCATATTTCCAGTAAATTTTGGTGTCGATTTGTTTATCTTTCACAAACATAAAACCATTAAACACTAGCTTGCGATTTCCTTTTTCACTTGAAACAAACTCCATATTAACAATTTAAAAAATGCACAGTGAAGGTATCTTAGTCGTCGAAACTACTGAACAACACTGTTTTCGTTTCTTGTATTTATACTATTAATATAGGGTACCCATTAATATAATAGCAAAGAAATAACAAAGTAATGACATCGTAATGGACCTTAATGTAAAACTTTCTAATTATAATGATAATGATAACAATAAAGATTCACCTATATCTACAGTTATAAACAAATTAACATTTCTTAATATAAGGGTAATTACTATAAAGTTGGTCTTTCCAGGAAATATCTATAACATTTTGTGGAATGTCTGTAATTTAAATTTCATAATTATTTTCAGAATTTGTGAATAAATGATCATATATTGTGTTTTATAAATGAAACATAAAACTAAATTGGGTCTCGGACAATTGGCCGTCGCAATCGCCGTTTCGCCGTCGCCGTTTCGCCATCGCCGATTCGCCGTCGGGACAGTTGGCCGTCGGTCAAATTCGCCGTAGGGACGATTCGCCGTACAAATCGAAAATTGAAACTAACTTTTAATCTTGAGGGACTGTTATCAATTGAAAAAAAATATACTAAACCTACCTCTAACCTAAGCGCCTGAGTGGCAATATACGTTTAGGTTGGCATTTTGTTTAGTTTCAAATGCTGTTTAGTATCATATTCCAGTTTTTGTATCAATTGAAAAAAAATATACTAAACCTACCTCTAACCTAAGCGCCTGAGTGGCAATATACGTTTAGGTTGGCATTTTTTTTAGTTTCAAATGCTGTTTAGTATCATATTCCAGTTTTTGTATCAATTGAAAAAAAATATACTAAACCTACCTCTAACCTAAGCGCCTGAGTGGCAATATACGTTTAGGTTGGCATTTTTTTTAGTTTGAAAGCAGTTTAGTATTCACCTTTTTGTGTCAATTGAAAAAAAAAACTAAACATTAATTACAAAATAAAAGAACCCATTCTTTTAGCTATAATAACAGAGTGAAAATACAAATAATAATGTATATTTAATTAATAATAAATTTCATAAATTCCTCTAAATCATTTCCCGACGGCGAATCGTCCCTACGGCGAATTTGACCGACGGCCAACTGTCCAGACGGCAAATTGGCGACGGCGAATCGGCGAAGGCGAATAGGCGACGGCGAATAGTCCCAAACCCAACTAAATTATTCTCCTTTTTTTTCGAACAATTGATTTCGAACAATTGATTTTCGAACAATTGATTTTCGAACAATTGATTTTCGAACAATTGATTTTCGAACAATTGATTTTCGAACAACTGATTTCGAACAATTGATTTCGAACAATTGAATTCGAACAATTTACCTGCACCGGGTCCTAACAATCATTGACTATTGTGAAAAACGTTAATTCGATAAAAAAACTCGAACGTTACCAACTTTGCATATAAAAAACACAATATTTTACAAATTTAAACCACAAAAGGATCCGCCATTTTCTTGTAACAGATTTATTTAGGTAAACTTTACGTTGTTCATTTCAATTCGTTCGATTTGTCAATTCTGGTGATCGTATTTGGCGCCAGAAAGTCGTTTAAAAAAGTTTAAGATGCCATAATGAAACGAGAAGTGCTTCCCCAAGTTAGAACAGTAAAGCCATAATGTATATTTATATACTTGTAAGAGTTGTTTGAACATGTTTAGCACGGGCACGAACTTCCTTATTAATCATGCCGAGACGCAATGAAGCGATTTTGAAGCGCACAAAACTTTATATGACAACCCCTCTGCGCTGCGCCTTTAGATTAAATAATTTAGTACCGTGACATTTTACATCACATAATAGTGTGGATGGATATAATTGGTACTGTTTAAATTTTCGTCTACGTATTAAGTTTTAGTTGCGTATAAGCGTGCCCGTTTCTCATTTATCACAACGAATGTCAGAGGTATGCGCTACTATATGAACTTATTAATTAATTTTAAACAAATTGCCGCTTTGGCATGTACGGTTGTAGCTTTGCGAGTACAAAGCGTATAATTTATGAGTTTTGAACGTACGAGGTCATGAATAGAACATGTCAGTTGATCGAATACCACCATCGGCGAATGGGTGGGATCTACCTTTTTTTGCAAGATCCGACGCGACGTCACCCTGTTCGATATTAAAGGAGAAAACGTCGTTTTTTTTTCAACAACTGATTAAGTATTTTTCGATACAAATGAACTGCAGCAAGTAGCTGGAGCCCGAAATTGTATTACCTACTGAAAATCTCATTCAATTTGAGGCCGTTTCCCGTCCTGCGATGTACCATTTGTGTAAATCACATTTCGCTCATCCCTCTTTCTACTTTTTATTTCATTCAGGTTATTTCTTCTCTCACACCCGCCGCCGCCGCCGCCACCGTCGGTTTAGCTTCTACAAATGTATTTGCCTTGAGCCGTACAATAAAACACAGGACTTATCAAAAGGTCGGATTATTTTGTAACCGTTCCCTTTCGAGCTCGCTTTTAACCCCGTGAAATATGAAATATTCATACCTTTTTTTCTACTCCTCTTCCTTTTTTTTTCACTTGCTCACCTACACTTAATGAGTATGGCTGCTTCCGGATCGTGCAAACACACACAGAAATCAATCCTCGCGCATTTGACCATATAAACGTCCCTTTTCAAATTGACGACGGCCTCATTAAAGAAATGCGTGTCACGGGAAGCCCTTTTATTCATTAAACCTTATACTTTCCGAATATTAAAATATCGAGCGCCAGATTTACGGAATGCCTCAGAAACGGAGGGAGAAAATAAAAAAAAAACCTCGCCTGTTTCTACCCTCCGCCAATAATTTACAAGTATTTTTATATTACCCTCTTAATATTTTGATATGGTTTTAAATTCGTAAAGTTGGCAGTACTAGATTTATTCTCGGGGATAAATAATCGCTGACAGCTTTTCAACAAAGGAGAAGCAAAATACGGTTTATCCTTTATATCGGGTTGGCTTTATATTGTGCCTTTCAACTGTTTGGGTTTAGTTTTCAAGTTTAGCTTATAATGCTAAAACCGTTTAGGAACCACGTAGATTTTAAATCAATTTAGGTTTTATAGGTGCACAAAAAAACAGTTCGATATTGACCTAATATTTTCCTATAAAGGAATGACCCATTTTTTTTTGTTGACCGATATACGCGAGCCAGTTACTTTATAAATAATATCTCATCTTTAAAATATTTAAATATTACTTTGCTGCTGTTGGTTTAGGTCGACGATATAATCGGAAGTAGCGCTTCGAGCCCACACTTACGTTAATTTATACAATAGATACATGCGTTGAGCGTTATTTACTGAACTACCATAGTTTATTTTTTGACATTTTAAGACGATAGTTTAAAACTTTAAAATGCGACCTGCAGTTTCAACCGTTTCGTTACAAAAATTTATCAGTGAGTCATAAAAGATATTCAGAAGAAAGGATATCCATGTGAGGAAGATGCACATCCAAATCAAAGGAGCCAAAAATTGGCATCAATGTCCAATTTGGAGCTATTTCATCGAAACCCATTTTACGACTGTCGATGAAGCTTCGGTTCATTATCCTATGCGATGTCGAAAATCCGAAGCATGAATGACGATATGGAGAATCGAATCTCTTCTCCCCCAAAAAGTTTCGTACACAATCTTCGGTTCGAAAGATTATGGGCACCTTTTTCTGGAACACTAGGTGAATTTTGTTCACAAAATTAGAAGCAAAACAGAATCAAATCCTACACTTCTCACTTAACAAGCAGACATTTGCAAACGACTCAAAATTTGTTAAATTCCTGGGCATCTACGTGGACGATAGGAATGCACATTATAACAATTTGTCGGACAGGCTGAGTCGAAACATTTACGTCCTGAAATATTTCTCCAATACTGTATCTTTTGAGGTCTTGCGAGTGGCATATTTTACACTATGTCACTCCTATATATATCTTATGGTGTTCTTGTGTGAGGTAACTCAGCGGAAATGTCCAGAATACAGAGTTTGCAGCGAAGGGCAGTTCGTATTTTGGCAGGTCTCCCTTATAGGGCAGACTGAAAAACCAAAATCACCGACTTTGGAATCCAGATACATCATGGAGTGCGCTATGTGAAAAAACACCCGGAACTACTAGAAAGAGGGAACCATGAGTACGACACTAGATACAGAGCTACTGTTACCAGTTCCTTAATAGAAGACTCATGTTAATGGCCTTTATCATTGGTAAAATTTTTATACTAATTGCACTATTAATAAAAAAGTTATTTTTGTATCTAGTGCACGAAATGCCAAGCCGAGTTAAAAAAATAGTCGAGATCACCAAAACTATTTCGCGCACGAGATGCAAACAAAATTTTTTCTACAAACGCAAACGAAACGTGAAGAATTTGACAATTATTTTAACGTTAAAATACAAAACTCTCATCTAGTTTACGTGCAATGCGTACTTCGCGCATGGCGTCGTCATTTCGGGCACGCTGTCATGGTAACGTAGGTAAGTGAAAAAAAGGGTCACTTCGCGTATTGTTATCGATGCGCAAACCTTGTCATTTTTTGACGTTTGTAGAAAATAGTTATTTAGGTGTCTTCATGTAAAGTGAAACACACGATATATGAACTGCTTCCTACAGAGAACTCTGCTTTTGAACCTGAAACACTCAAAAATGTTCCGAGAGCTAAAATTTAACTTGGCAAATACAACAATTTCATACTTCTAGACTAATTCGAACATTTTCAGTACGATCCCTCTTTTTTCAAATTATCAGCGTTGATTTCCCTCACTGTTTGTCAGCAATTCCTGTAGAACTGTGGAACTGCGAAATTGAAGATGTTCATATACGATAGTCATTCACACATAATATGTCCAAAATCTTTGGGCCAGTGATGTCCAAAAAACACTCCAATACGAGAAGAAATAAATAAATTTGAGTGTTTTACATCGTTGGGAATTCTTTCGATAATGTGCACAATTTGAACTGTTAGATGTTTAATTCTAAACAGTGTCAGTATGATCACTGTTTTTTCCATATGATTTTCCTTAACATATTTTTGACAAATTAAGATCGAATAAGTAGAGTTGGAGTTCACAGTCGATCTTCTGAAAGTTGAAGAGTTCCGCAATAAAACATTTTGAGGATTCTCATGGTGTTCCCCTTAAGTGTATTAAGAATACGTTGTAGGTAAGAATGAGATACAAGAATAATGACATATTTTTATTTTTTAAGTGGACGTAAAAAGAAGAACATCTTATGATCATGTAATGCAAAATATCTTAACAAATATCAGTAATTTAAAGGTGTTAATGAATGCGCATTTTGCTTACTGCAATGACTGTATAGTTTGAAGAAGAAGAAGAAGAAGAAGAAGAAGAAGAAGAAGAAGAAGAAGAAGAAGAAGAAGAGGGAAATTAAAATAGAGATTCACCTTGAAACACGAACAAAGGTTGATTGGAATCTATCGAACTTTCAAGCTTTCAACAAGGTACGAGCCTTTTGTCTCCAAAAGTACTGTAGTGTTAGAGCTTTTTTGTGTTACGAGGAGAAAGTTTGGAAAAATTGGATTTTTTCAAAAATGCTGTCGTATCGATTCTTTATAAGCCTCGCGAGCCATCATTATTGCAATGAGATATTCAGAATAGTTGATGGAATCATTCAATCCGAACGTTAGGTATATTGTGCCCATTGAGCCATTTTTCTCGCATGGAAAATACTGAAACAATTTAAAAAATATCCATTGCGAAGAATTTGCATTGTTATATAAGTAACAGCTTTATAAGAGTAATAATGTGAACACGGGATTTGAAATTCTATTCGAAATCCGTGTTCACAGAAAGTTCAAAAATTTCGCTGAAAGTCAAGTTTAACGTAGATTTCAGTGAAATTTTGCGTAGCTCACTGTGTTCGTCCGAAGTTAGCGTTACGTTCCGGCTAATCCAATACCGCGTGAACGGTTTTCGTAAATCCCTAATTAAGATTCGAGTGACCGGATTTACAAAAACCCTACGATCGTATAAGCCTTTTCGCTTTACCCAGTTCAATTTTCATATTTTGGCCGTCGATTTGAAGAAATAAAACTAAACCGTTGTCGTCCCCCAGAAAGCGGTTAGCATAAAAGTCGGGGAATTAAAATAAGACGTAGGTATACCGTGAAAACCGTTACCGTATCTCGAGCTCGAATCGTTATCCTTATAGTAATAAAATACGAGATTAGATTCTAAACTGACCATTTTCAGTTCACGCTTCCTAACTTCAACTGCCTTGTCTAAATTACAGTCCTTACAAGGCAATGACGCGGAAGATTGCCGATATATAGAATTAAACGATCACACGATTATACGAACTCTCTCAAAATTTTTTAATTTCATCGACTGGCTAAGCGTTAAATTGGCAATTATGTATTTAGGTCATTTCTCATTTATCGGATGCATTTCGCATAATACGCGAAAACAATCGATATATCTGCAATAGCTCTTTCGTGGCACGATAATTAAAACAACCGAAACGTGTAATTAATGATTTTGTCCATACGTTAATTCAATACGTTATCTCCATTAATCATCGATAGTAGTTAATAAAACGTATTGACAGAACGATTAATTATATAGAAAATGTTGACGGGATAATTATGAAAAATATTAACTTTACGAAGTAACAATGCGATGCCAAAATTCAGTAACTGTGGAGTTAATACATGTAGAAATAACGATAATAATGGGGAGGAGAATGTAAAAGCCGAGATTATGTCGACGAGGGAGGTTATATTTATCTCACCTGTGCTTGTTCCGCTGCTGCATTTTGGGGGAGGAGATACAGTCGAATTCGCACAGGATACTTGCGGCTTTATGATAAGGTTTAAACGCGTAAACTGACAAAGATATCAATATGGACGATTCGTGCTACTTTATAAAGATGGATATAGGTTTAGCTATCAGGGTTCACACTTCATTAGCGAGCTTTTGCTGGCGTTGATCGGTTTTCACGTTAAATCTGCGAAACATTTCATTGCAAGCTTGTGTATCATTATCTTTCACGGTCCCTACTGAGGATTGTCAGTTGAATCGTATTTTAATGTGTACAATATCACAATTGACGCCATTGTTTTTGTTCGCTGGATGTACCCTTTTTGCTTCTCCCCCACCACCGCTTTTTGGAATAATGAAGCCTTTTTTTGATACATATAAATCCACGTGTTATCCGGAGCACAGTAATGTTAGCCACATTAAATATAGTTTGAATTGGTTCAATTAAACAACTAAAATAAATAAATCGAGTACAAAGCCCCGTTTTATATTACATCTAAAGTATACATTAAACCGATATCATAAATATAAACGAAATCATGCGTTTTATATCATACTAGTTACATTAAAATGCCATTATAATGAAAATTATAACAGATCATTATCACAATACTATACTATATGAATTGTATTATACTGAATACGTTCTCTGTATTAATTTATTTTTAACGAAATAATTTACTTGCGCCGCGCCGGTTTGAATAGCTTAACCTTCAACAGCTCTTCCTTTTTATTAGGGTAAAGAAATTTTAGAACCTAATAAATAAGGAAGAACTTAAAAAAAGGTACGGGCAACTAATGAAAATACTAAAGCTTCCCAAAAATGGTGTCGTTTCTTAACGTATAAAAAGAGCGCGGTAATTTGCAGTGTAGTACCTACGAAAAATTAGATTGACAAAAGGCGAGTAAGATAAGAGTACAATAAATGAAAAGAAACTCGATCAACAGAGCTATGTAATATATAATGTGGTACGAATTGCTATCTTACAAAGCGCCGATTGCAATAGTAATAATGAAAAGGAGGCGAAGAAGCGAGGATAAATGGTTTTTTACTGAAGAAAATTGAGCCAAAGCTCTTAAACGACAGCTCAAATAAAAACTAGAAAAAAATAAAGCAATAAAACCAAACCAAACTAAAAATTATTTTAAAATAGTCGAGAAATTAGTAAAATGGACAGAAATGATGCATAAACGAAGAAGTAAGCAAGCAGTGAAACTAAAGCAATGCAAAAAGTGCCAATTATATCAAACTAATAATGGCAAAGATGCAATTTAAAGCTAAAACATACGAAGTCGGTAATAATGAAATAAACGGAATTTGATCTAAAAAGAAGTTTTGAACAATTATAGTGACGTCACCAGTCATCAAATGGAAAATAATAGAGACTGCGCACAAAGACGAGTGATAACAGTAATTTTACTAGACAAAGAGACCTTAAAAAATGTTACTTTAAGAATTAATGATGTACCTGGCAAGAAGTAAATGAAAAGCATCAAAGAATAACATAATTAAAGAAAAAAGAACGAAACAAAATTGGCCCCAAAAAAAATAAAGTTGCAAAAGAATCCTAAAAAGATATTTAACACAAAACCGAGTGTTATGTTATGATATATATTAATGGGAAGAAATCATAAATAATGAAGAAAAAGAAGAACAAGAGTGACAATTGAATGTGATCAAAACAAAATAACAATGAAAAACAAGCATCAAGGTAAAGAAGCTAGTTTATTACAAATATAAAATAGAATTTGTTTTTTTTTTGCAATTTCAGCACAATAAAGAGGACAAACTGATAAACTTTTGATACAACCACCGCAGCTCTTCCTTCTTGATATTTAAAAAAAGTGGACATACAAGGAAGAGACTGAGAAGGAATGAAGAGAAATAATCAACCAGCTTTTGCATTTTAAAGCATTTTGTGGGGTTTATACAAGGTGACACAAAACAACAGAAATTTTTGAAATGCGTAGTGACGGCTATGGCTAGGTGGCAGCACTACCGGACAGTGACCTTCAGCAAACACTTCGGGTTCGTTACCTTAACCACTCCCAATGTCGGAAATGACCCCATACTCCTGCTCCGTCTTCTCTGTACCTAGCTCCCAAATGCCACCCTACCGTCCTGCAAACAATCCATTATTTTCATTTCGGGGGCGACTAAGCTAACGCTGTCCCTTCGCAGTGATTCTAGACTTTTCAAAATCTAGCTCCGAGTTGGGAGATTCCCTGTGAAATTGTGGCAGCATACAGAAAATTAATGAAACATATTTTCAAGACATTGTAATTATATAGCCTTCAGCCGTGGATTCAGAAGATACAAAAGAAACGTAATCTGGCTCTTTAGGTTCGTAAATAAGATAAGTAACATTAAATTACATATTTTTGCTGAAAATTTATTTTTGGACCCCCCCTAGAAAAAATCTATAGCTACGCCGTTGACCCCACTCATAATCTAAACTGTAGAGCTCAAATTTATATGCATTTTTTGGGAGCATTTGGGCTTGCGGGGGGAGCACCATTTTTTTCTTTGTGAATTGATTACGACGTCTGTCGGGTGGCGCTAACTGTATAACTTATGGAGCTAGACACAGCTAGCTTCAAGCAACTCGGAGCTAGATTTTGAAAGGTCTAGCTAGAACCACTGTGAGGGGGCAGCGTTAGCTTAGTCGTCCCCGACATGAAAATAATGGATTTTTTGCAGTGGTACAAGCTTTGGCATTTGGGAGCTAGCTGATGCTAGGTAAAGAGAGTATGGAGTCATTTCCAACATTGGAGGTGGCTAAGGTAACGAACCCAAACACTTCACCATTTTGGTAATGATGGATCAGTGGAACGCGCAACAAAGGATGTAATTTAAAAAAAATGATAAATTCCAAAACCCACTGGATAAACTCTCCCATTTTGAGTATAATTCCAAAGATCAACGATGGATCCCATCACGTTCAATGTTTTAAGGTTTTAATCACTATGAATTAAATATTTTTCTTCCATCACTCTTGGTTTTATTGGATTTTTCAAAAGTTCCCCTTTTTGGTGTCGCCCATTATTTATGTTTATGAGCTTAAAATTGAAAAATCGGTGCTACAAAATAGATGTTTCAATAACACAAATGAATATGAAGAGTATCAGAAATACCGAATAATAAAGATCAATGTGTGAGTGGGGGAACAGAAATTCAAAGAAAAGCTACAAAAGGTCACCCAGGTAAATGAAGTGGGGCCGAAAGAGAAACAAAATAAAATTCTATAGCAGTAAGTAAGCACCAATGAAAATTTTCTCCACTCTTGCCCTAAAATACAAATTCTAATACATTGCTAGTAGCAAAAAGGAAATGTATACCAAATACCGGCAGCGAGTTTAATTATTACGATGAAAAACAAACCAAATTAGATTCATTTGACTATTAATAAACTGAATAAAAGAAATAGCAAATAAGATTAATTACAATTATAAAGTGTTTTAAATACAAAAATTGATACACGAACATTTCAAATAAACGCAAAGAGCGATGGTACCGGAAAGGTGTCTCTGTAACATTTTCTCCATCACACTTTTCAAAATCTGCGACAGTCCGATTTGAAGAAACTAGGGATAATGCATAGCTGTCCGTTCCCAAATGGAAAGTGAACAGTAGAAGTGAAAAATGGATACTAGAAACCAGATGGAATTTTCCCAGAGAGGGGTTGTTCACACTCTTTATGGGCAACGTTACACTAGGATCTGTGCTTGGTGAGAAATGAAGCAAAACGAAGGTCACCGTGTCAAAGAAACATAGAGGCAAAGCCAAAGTAAAAAGAAATAAGAATAAAAATGAAATATAAATTAATGTGTCAGGTGTTCGAGAAATACCCTGTATATCAAGCCTACCTATAGTAATAGTAGTTTAAATATAGAAACACTTACAATCGTTCTAATGCAGCTGACGGGAAGTTTAGAATTTCAAACAAAAAAAAAACGCACTCACCATAACAAACTTAACCAACACGACGTTTCAAGGCGAACATTTAAAATTCTTCCAAAAGGGAAAACTTTGAAAAATCGCAAATTTTTTTAAAGGAATAATAACACGCAACGAAACAAAACACAAGTCGTACAAATACAAGCGGCGAACACAAAACTGATTCAATATTCCATTCCGAAAGTTAGTAATGGCTTGGGGACCAGCTGAACTATTCATCACAAAACCGAGCCAGGCAACAACAATACGAGTCCTGGAGCACGATGGCACGACGTCAGCTGCTGTCCCCGTAATTACGTACTTCTGTATTTGTATACCTACCGGTTTTAGTATTATACGAAAATTTAACCTTCACGAGAAACAGGAACGCAAAGCAACTTTACAAATATTTAATTCCCTACTCCTTTACTTTTTTTTTTTCGTTTTACATACGTTAAACCTACAGAATTTTACAGTAGTTACTAACACTTTTGAAATCAATTAAAAGGATTAAAAAAAGGAGGTTGCAGGATCGAACGAAATTCGAAAAGCTTAAAACATTTCACCTAAAGACATTTTTTTGAATTACTAAGCAAACTTGCACATTGGGCACACAGAAAAACGTGTGAAAACCGTGCAAAAGGTGCAAAGAATTATATAAATTTTGGAATAATGGCCCAAAACGCTAAAAAAGTGAATACAATTGAATAAATCTTAATCAACAATCAAGGCATGTGTAAAAATAATCAAAAAGTGACATATGCCCGATGAACAACACTAAGCATAACATTTCACATCAAGACATCCGATTTTGATTTGAAAATTTGGAAAAATTCAAATGAAGTCATTATCAATTTTTATTGCCAATGCGATTCCGTTCAGCGCTGCCAGTAGAAAATTATGTGAAAATCTGACGAAGAGGTGCAAGCCAGCGAAGCTTTCAGCAAAGAAAGCTCCAATTTTCAGCGAGCATGTTCTGCGTGAAATCACTCATTCAATGTTAAAAAACACTAGTGATAACAGCACGATCTGTACCCATTAAATGTCAGTAATCGCCGTTTGTTTCCTTTTCATTACAAAGTGCGGTTGATAAACAATACCATGTAAGATAGGCACATTTTTAATATTTTAGATTCTCATTTGCTTCATTTCTGAGAGATACAAGTGAGAAGTTCCAGCGTAAAACGTCATGGTGGTAGGAAGTCTCCTATGCAATGTCAAAATGACACATAAAAAATTTTGTGGTAAATAACTCAAATTGTCATCTCAGTAACATTCTGTCGGTTTAAAAGGTTAATTAATAACAGTGAAATATTATTTTTAATGCAGAATTTAAAAATATTTTGACATTGGTCTATTCTTTGTATTTATGTACCATTTTGTAACCGTAGGGGCAGTGTCGGTGTGGCCAGATCGGCTGGTCGGCGATCGCCGAGGACCCGGGGGGCCGACAGTCCGAAGCGGGCCCATCGAGTCCATATTAAAAGTATAAAATTTAGAAATATATCGAATCACATTTTTTGTTGAAGTTTGAAATATTCAGGAGTCGAAATTTGAAAGCAAAGTTTTTTGGTGAGAAGATCGCTATTTATTTTTTATCGGAGGAAGGGGGCCCTCGAACATTGCCAGCCGAGGGCCCCAAGGGCCGCCAGACCGACACTACGTAGGGGGATGGAAATTTTTGAAATTAGTATGAACAGCATCATTATCTGTTAGTCAATGTTATCTTGTCAAAATATGGATTGTCACCCTAACATTCATTACTTTCCCGTGCATATACACACGTTATACAGGATGGTTTGGCTTGAAATATCCAGACGATATTTCCTAAACTAATAACATTAGGAAAAAACATTTAAATTGAAAGTGATTGAGTATTACGTATTCTATATTATAGATCAAAAAAACATTTTTTGTTGCGCCATTTTTGGTGAATTTTTTTCTCAATTCAACAATATATAAATTTCAAATTTTGATATGGAATTTATTTAAATAAACAATAATTTAATGTCTTAATAACAATAGAAGAAATATTTGATTTCATTAACATGAAAACAAAATCGTATATCATCTGTCAACAAATTTTTCATGTTTTAAGTAACAAGAACATAGTAAGTTGATTTATTTTGTCATTATTCGATCACTATGGTATTGAATTTCACAAATAACGAAAAGGCTGATATGTTATTAAAACAAAACTATTGTTTATTTAAATAAATTCATGTCAAAATTTGAAATTTATACATCGTTGAATTTTCTCTTTTTGAAATTATAAAAAAATATTGTTGTCGCTATTTAAAAAAAATTTTTTTTGCTCACCAAAAATGGCTCAACAAAAAAATGTTTTTTTGCCCTATAATATAGAATACGTAATACTCACAAACTTTCAATTAAAATGTTTTTCCTAATGTTATTAGTTTAGAAAATATCGTCTAGACATTGCAAGCCAAACCATCCTGTACATACACATAGGGAAAGTAATGTAATGGAAAAAAAATCGGACTTGAGGTTTTGATGAATCTCGACGTTTTGAGCCCCTCTGAGTCTAAAACCACCATCCTTGAAAAATGTTTGTCTGTGGGTGCGTGGGTGGGTGTGTACGTTATGGCTGTGAAGCCTAAACTACTATGCCGATTTTGATGAAATTTAAAACTAAGTCCTATAAAAAAACTTCATCGGTAAAACAAGCTTCTCATCAAAATCGGCTCAAAGGGACCTAAACTAGGGGCGTTATTTTGGGAGCAAAGATTCAAATTTTAACCCAAACTAATTTCCCCTTGGTGAAAATTTAGTAGACATGGTAGCAAGTAAAACGCCGTTTCTCGTTTGTTTCTAAATTCAAAATGGCGACCACTATAGCAATTCACCAAGTTTTTACTTTTGGGGGGGGTAGCTCAAGAACCGTTTAACTTAATTAAAATTTGAAAATTGGAAATTTTAGCCATCGAATGGCCAGAACTTTTGCTTATAATTTATTGATAAAGAACAAAAATTTAACGTGGCCAATTAATTGGTTCCCAAAATTGGTCAAAAATTGAAAATAGATTTTCCTAAAATCTGCTCCAAGGGGAAGGGGGATGAATGCTTGAAGTTGAAAACTTTAAAAATTCATAACTTTTTTGCTAACAAAGATGAAGAAGTAAAATTGTACAGTGACGTAGAGGACATACGACTCTTTTAATCGAGTATAATAAGTATACCAATTTACTTCCGGCCTAATCGGAAATAAGAAAAATATTAAAAATATTTATGACATACCCTGTGTATTATTTCAGGAGAAAATCAGAAATCATTTTCTGATTTTTTTTTAATGTAAGACCGTTAAAAGGAACCTTTGTAAATTGTGATCTTATGGTGTCACTTCCTTCAATTTGACATCAGAAGGTTCTACGGCAGAATGAACCACGATAAACGTAAAAAAAAAACCTATCATTACCTTTACAACCTTTAAACGTAATAGAAAATTAAGAAAAATCTAATTCCAAAGTAGGCTTTCCTTGGAATTTGAACCTCTAAATATCTGAAGATGATTCCTCACTCCAGCTCCATCAAAGCGATAGATATATTCATGGAGTGTTTCATTTTAGTTTTTGGAACAAACCTAAGATCATAGGCTAATAAATATAGCCTATGCTAAGATGGTCCACGACAAGGATCTCTCAACAATTTACACAGAACGTTTTTGACCAACCAGTTCTTCATTCGAATTTTTTGAACCGGTTAGAAAATAAGGAATCGTCGGTTTGTTAAGACCTGGGCTGCTGTGTGATCATAAATTTAATGGAATGAACTCTTCCAATTCCAATTTAGTGTTTTGTTACCTAATGAATGTGAAAAATCAACTTTTATGGTATGTTTTGCTCTTCAGTTTAGCGATTTAAACGAACCACCAAAGTGCATGTCATGCATGACGTGGGTCTTGAGTACATCCAGGAAACGAAACCATAAAAATACGATTTAATTTCAAAAATTCATCATTCAAATCATCAATTAATAGTATTAAAATCAGTAGCCCAACCCTTACAAAGCAATTAATCGATTATTATATAAGAGCTGTGTAAGGGTTCCGTATATAATATTAGAGGAATTTATTTAAAGGAACGTTCGGTTCACATTTCCACGCATTAAATGACATATCTTAATAAACTCGTTCACAATTTCATTTTTAGCACTTCAATAAAAGAGCCGTTCATTTGACTCATGTGACACAAAGAATATATTGTACGAGAACGAGAATGGTATCGTTAAAAGGCATCACGCTTCATCGAATACACAATCTACGTATCGACACATGTCAATATCGGTGATTGTGTTAAAGAAATTTTAACAGGCACAGAATTCTTCGTTACGATTAATTCATCAGCTATTATTATTATTATTATTATTACCGATATTCCAATTCGCCACATAAAATCGACCGTCGAGCTTTTCACGACGCGACGTTCGGTAAACTTTTCCCTTCGATAAATAGAATCAGATTCAGTTCAGTTATTCCAAAAATACACGATATCTTGAAAGAAAGTTCGACACATTATAATTAAAGGGAAAATGTATAGGTACTATTAAAGTGATACACAAAGAAATTTTCCATCGACGCAAAATGCCGTGCCGCCATTACGGGGAAAATGTTAGAGCCGTAACCCAAAAGAAAAAGATACACCTTCAAAGCTCGACAATTTTATAAGGGTAAAAGAACGTGAATATGACATCGACGTTAAGTTATATTATAAAATAAAGCATTCTTGGTACCTTTTGCTTTATACGCGTCCATTCAATCATCGTTATTACCTAATTTAATAATAAAGAATGATAAAGATCGATCGTGTATCGGGTTAAATGACAGAATTGGGTCTAAAATTATGTTAGCAATGATTGTGTAATTTAATAATATTTCTATGAAACCTGTAATTTGTAAAATTAATTTTCCCAAGTGTATTGTTCAAATATCATTTAATTTGTACATACATCAAAAGGATAATGAAACGCCACACTTTATTATGGTAATTCATTTCGCAAATGTACAACGTAATCAATTTTAAAGCGTCCAAAATTTTTATTCTCCTCTCTCGATAAAGGAGGAAAGGAAGAAGATGCTGACGTGCCCCTTTTTTTTTGTACGACGTCGTAAGAAGCTTACTTTAGATGATTACATTTTGAAATTTGCTTAAGGAAAATACATGACATAATTTGAGATGTATTTCATTACATTACGTTATAAGTGTCGCAATTTTGATTTAAAGAAGAAAAAATTCCTTAAGTGCCCGTAAATAATGTAAAGTAAAAAAAAATTTGCCGAGCTAACCACAAAATTAAATTTTTTTTTCGACTTATTTCAATTTAGTATTTGGCTTTCTACCAAAAATGAAACTAAATGATTTAAGGTGGATGCTTTTTAGAATACAAAAATTTCGCAAAATTTCGTTTCGATCATAGAACATTAAGAAAATTTGGCGACAACTTTCCTTTTATACAAAAAAAAAAGTGGGTACGAAATGTAGTTCAACACCAACTTTTCGTATAATTATGTTCTCGAAGAGTAACAGAAAAACAACGTGGGACTAAGGAAAGAGGAGGGAGACAAATGGGAAAGGTGGAGAGAGGCCGCCTGTATTGGAAAATCTGAAGACGAACAAGATTGAATACGAGAAAACTAAGGGGGACCGAAACGAGTGAACGAAAATCATGTAGCAACGGGCCCTGAAAGGCCTGTAAAAGATTCAAAGATTCAAAATGTCCATATCCATACCAGATTTGAACCAAAGGTCAGCTCTTGTTGAAGTACAACAATCCAAACGGCATATGATTATTGGTGGCTCTTTTCCTTATATCCTCATTCAGATTTAAGTTACAAAAATGGAAAACTGCACCTGTCTTTGCTTACCTATCTTCAAGACACCATCCAACCTTCAAACGTGATGATATCATTAGAAGAAAAACAGTCACATTCAACGGTTTAAATTTATTTGAGTTACGATAATCAATCAACTTTTGTTGAAAGTGAACTGACAGAACCCTTGGAAGCTTTCTAAACCCTGTAACATCGACCAACGCACAGACACACAGACATCCGGACGAATTTAGTAACCAACTTTTTGAAGTTGTACGTAGGTGAAGCTCCTCGTAATCGACTTTGGTGTTTTTCTCCACGATGGAGACCTTCTGAAGGAGTTGTCAAGTGAGACAGTTAATTAAATGTGTGTGATGAAGTATTTGAACTTAAAGTTTCATTAACTGTCCCACTTGACAACTCCTTCAGAAGGTCTCCATCGTGGAGAAAAACACCAAAGTTTTTGAAGTTGGTTGAAAATTCTGGCAAGTACTGCCACGAGACTTCGCTCGTACCAAAAAACTGCAACTTTATCTTATTAAAAAAATTAGTGCCGCCATTTTAGCTTATACTGGAAGTGACGTCATCAAAGGTAATATCAGCATTTTCGTCATTGGCCCGAATGCAATTGATTGGCGAAAACCGCATTTCGATAACTTTAATAGCTTCTGAGTATAGGGCGTCGCAAGAAAATGTGTACGGGCAGACTAAAGATGGATTTTTTTTTCATTTTTTGAATCTACGTGTTCAGAAACGCAAAGATATGTAAAAATTTGCATAGGTCAATTTTTTTTTGAACACTAATACACATTTGAGGAATTCAAAACTCTACAAGATTATTTCCACACATTTTTAACTCTGAGAAATCGTCACTAGGTTTCATTTCTTATCCGAACCGGGAAAAAAGCCGCTATCTTATACAATTGAAACTAGAGTGTGTTTTACAAAAAATAAAACCTGATAATGATTTCTTGCAGTTAAAGATCTGTAAAACTTAAAAGTGTCAATGGGAAATGTCCATAACTCATCAAAAAAGAAAGGAAAAAAATCTCCGGAACTAATTGAAGCTTCCCGAATTTCAAAAAAACACCACTAAAGAACAATTTTTTAAATGAAACGAGTTTACATCTCCAATGGTTTCCGATATGGATCTGTGCACTTCACCTACTAACGTTGGATAGAGACCAGTGGAACAATATGCAGGAATGAGATGCTCCATCCCCTTTAGACGTAACACCGACTTGCCTAAAAACAAATGAATAAAGCCCATGGTAGAGAAATAAATACCAAAATTCCCAACAAAAACACTTCAAGATCGAAACGGAAGCACAGCGTTTTCGAATTACTAGATCAAAAACGCAGCCCAATGACAAAAACAAGTAAAAGTTAAAACCACAAGATTGGTTGTCTCATAAAACTGCAGTTTCCAATGTATATGTATATTCAAAAGGTTGGAGTACCTTAATTAGTGCCAATTGATACACTTACAGAATTTGTAACCACGGTCCAAGTTTCTTAGGTAGGTGATTGGATTTAGCATTAATAATCATCAACTAGAACCAAATTTTAACAAAATCGGTCAACACATTTCCAAAATCGGTGGATGTTTAGATATAGACGGACGGACAGACTGTACATTCCCAACCATTACCTTGAGCTAAAGCTTTGGAAATGGGTTACAATGACAAACCACACTGTTCTGTAAACATAGTACACAAATAGTGTACATGAAGTAAGATCTTGATCTTGATTGGGAACCAAATTGGAACCAAATTGGGAACCAAATGGGCTTCCTACATAAAACTATTTAAAATTGATACTATTTTGAAAAGTTCATTGTAACGTTCCAACAGAAAACACTAAGTGCCAATAATTAAACCTTAAAGACCGAAGTGTTTCTGAATTAAACAAATTGGTATTTTTGGTAATATATTAATGGCCAATTCGTTGCTCCAGATTTCCAAATGACAAGTAACCGAGTTGAATTTTTCTAAAAATCGAAGATGTAGCAACTACTTGGTTCTCATCGTGAACTGTCAAAGAGGAAATTGATCTTATTATTATCCACCCAAGACTCGTGCGATTTGTGGAGCATTTGATGATCTATTTAGTTGTTTATCTTTCCAAACAATGAATGTTTCCGATGTTAGTTCATGACTTGATACATGAGTCACATTATCAATAGACAAAATGTGAACATTCGAGAGTTCCTTTTATCATAAAAAACGTTTACTTCTTCCTATAAGACTCATGTGTATGTCCCCATGTTGATATTCCCTATAAAGGCCCCTGTAGATCAAAGGAATTAGGAATAGTTTCTATGTGAATTTTTGAAACACGTGACGAATAAAAATTGGGCCAAATGAGAAAGTTTGGTAAAGACCTGATTAGAAGATTATAATAATTGAGAAAAAAATGTAATTGTAATAATAAAAACAAGTAATTCCACTAAGAAATAGTGACTAAATACTTGAGAAGCATTGCGAGGACCTATTCGGAAAATTGTTATTCGTACAGGAACATTCGGCCATCCTCAAAGCGAACGGAAGATTTCCACAATTATTTTTTTTTCATTTTTAATATGTAGCAATATGTTACACTTTTGGTAGCCCTTCTGAGTTTTTTTCGATTTTCAGCCAAATGAACCTTCCTCATGAGATCCTTTTTGTAACCTCGTAACCCATGTCTTTTAATGTACCCTAGATCGCTCCTTGATAAAAGTTTCATCTTTCCAAACAACAGATGCTTTCGATACTGTGTCATAGTCTCTTTGAATATCTCTAAATAATTATTTCGAGCCTTTCGACAAAAGGGAACGTTCAGAGGATTCTTTCTGATAAAACATTTACGTCCCCACCACTTGAACACAAACTTGTTTCATGTAGCAAACGCTACCCCTCATTGTTACTAAGCACCAACAGTGCCCCAGCGAACGGCCGTTTTAGGTTTACAATAACAAAACAACAGAATTGAAATTTTCCCAAAAATGACAAAGATACTTGGATCTCAAGCACGAAGAAGAAATTCAAATTCGTCACCGGTCGTTATTGACAATAGCACCTTTCTGGAAGAAAATGTGAAGATGGAAATACCTTTCAAGTTCTGTTAGAAATAAATTTCTTTGTTGGCATCTCATTCTGCATTCGCAATGATCTCAAAAGAACATGATTTGGATATCGATAAGATTAAGATTAAAGGCATTAATCGAGTGGGAATCGTTAGTGATATGGGAATCTTCAGTCTTATCGAGACGAACGGAAAATTTCCACAATTCCCTAAGACTCTGTAGATGATTACAATGGCAACCGTTTCCTGTAAGCACTGAGTCTGTTCGATTTTATGGCACACAATTCATGAGATTTTTTAATGGGAGCTTTGTTGGTATCTTTCAGATCGTTCTATCTTGTAAACCGCTTTATCTATCTAAGAAATAGTTCTCCCAAGGGAATATTTGTTCAAGTACAACCCATAACTTCCCATTTAAATATCCACAAGATCTAGGTCACCTTCCCTATACCTTAGTAACGCAAGCAATCGGCTTTAATCACATACAATTCGTTACCACGTCGACATCAATGCTTAAGTTGGGAGCGTCCCTCCACTTCCTGAGACCTCACCATTATCTACATACATTTTCGGTCCTTTAAAGAATCCGTAAGGACAAGTTCAAAAATGGTGACTATTCATTTGGAAAATGCGAAAGAAAAAGTTTGTCAGAACTAGAAAATGGTCATTCCTCATTACTATGGGAGACAATCGGAGGTAATTTTAATTCGTGGACCATCTAAAATTGATCCCTGAATCCAGTCTGTGTTTCAGCTTTAAAGGGAGTGAATCCTATCAACTGTTATTAACGTCTTGAAAATCACCTCTTCTTCCGTTTTAATAATAATAATGTTTATTGCATGGCTAATAATAAAATACAGCCCACAAAAGGGTTCGCCACATGACGATCTACCACCCCTCTCAGTATAATGAACTACAATAAGTAACTCTAGTACATTATTGCGATCAGACAGATAACTTGATTGGAGAAATCTCTTTAATAACCGACCGATTAAAAAAAAATTAACTAATAAGGGAATACATTTTGCAAATGAAGACGTCCTTAAACGCTTCAAGATACAAACGGACTGCAAGCCAAATTACAGAATTAATTAGGTACCTTAATTTGTATAATAACTGTGTAAACATAGCAAAAATAAGCCATATTGACGTAAGTGAAATCTCTACAGCATTAATTTAAGGAAATTCAAACACGCTAGTACCGGGAATCCTATTTTAATGTAAGTCCAAGAATGGGAGATTTAAGGGTGACCTGAAGGGGACTGAAGACTTAATCTCTAACTAGGGACACTAAGCTGCTCGGTAGGGTGTTTACTAACGCTCGAACTAGTTCAACTTGGAACAATCCAAAGCACACAAGATAAACTCAACTCATCTTGAACTTCCACTACGTTTTCGTACAATTCAAAACACACAAAGTCTCGCTCCTTACAAAATTAGTCCTTTCCTTCTCAAATATATTTTTACGAATCCGTAAAATCGATAACCTAAAAAAAAATGGGACACGTGCCGCCGATACAAAAGACGAACAAGCATAAAAATAGGCAAACTGACTAACTAAAACTTCAACGAAGTATCATCGCCAATAAAACGAGCGGGTTATCGATTATTTTTGTGGAGCGGTGGCGAGGGCGTCGGAGGCGGTGGTTTATAGTTATTTATTTAAGAAAGACGAATTAGTATTGTAAATTCAATCACAACTGCACGAGAATGAGGAGTTTCGATAAAGGGCAGCTCGTGCAATGTTAACGATTTACTCTATTTATAGAGGCCACTTTGGGAAATATATAACCGGGATTTTATATATTCGGCCATAAAATATTACGGGAAAAACCTATTTTCGTGGGGGAGTCGAATAAATAATGCAATTTTTCAAATTGCAGATAAGTCGTTTCCCGCGAATGCTTTAGGGGGGTGCATCGGTAAAGTGCGAAATAATTCCTGAAATATCGACGTATAAACAAGAGACGCCAGGATAATAGCGATGTTTGGCTCTTGGTCTCCATATTTCTTTTGTGCCATTAATTTTTTCTGTACGGGTATTGGAATAAAAAAAAACAAAACACTTTCTCTTAGTCGATGCTTTTTAAAAGTAGCTCAGGGTACACACAGATGGGGAAAAACTACTTTCTCCTTGTACGCCGTTTGCAATTATACAGGATAAATCACCAAAGCGAAATGGAAGAGATAAGAGTGATTATTTTACTCTTTCTAGGCAAGCAAAAAGGGGAGAGAAAAATGTCTCGCAATTAAGCGAATTGATTTAGAACGGTAACCGGTTAATAAGTAATACGGCCGATATCGGTAACCCAAAAAATCACTTAGGTAAATTGGGCGAGCTCTATAGGTCATTGTAAATAATCGTAAAAGTGTATTGTCCTCCAAAACAACAATATTATTATGGAAAGTTTTGAATTAATGAGCATGCCTTCCTGCAAAGTTAATTGAAAGATTAGAATTGCAAATCTGTAGTAAAATATCTTTTTACATTTCCTTCAAACCCCTTTCGTCGGGAAAGGCAAAACAAAATATTACCCTCAATCAATAATTTCCCCGTAAGCGTAAAATTTCGCATAAGGTAAAAGACGGGGGGCGCCTTCTACATGGGAGTTTCCATCAATTTGCAACAACCACATGCTGTTCATTCAAAAGGCAATTAGTGAACAAACACAAAAAAATATAGTTTTCACAAGGAAGTACGTAAACACGCAACGTGCATTAAGATGAAAAGTGCGATACTTACGAGGATTTTCAAATTTGGAAACGGGTAGAGATCACAAGCATGCATGAGGGCAAACAAACGGCGGCAAGTTCATGGACTTACGTCGAAGTGGTGAATATATCGACGATGAGCGCGGGCGTTCTCTAGCTCTTGCCCGGGTGACAGGACCTTCTGGATCAGGAACAGGATCGTCGCACGCGCGCTCTTTACACGTGACCTAGTGTGTGCGCCGCGTAACACGGAATGGCGGGAACTGACTGCTCGTGGCGCGATCTGCTCAGAACGTATCCATGACGACCGATTGGACGTTCGGTGGCGATGGCGCCGCGACACTAAAAACCCCCTCACCCCAAAAAGCTTTACTTCCTAGTTTCGGAACCTCCTATTTTGTTTGCTAAGAAAGTTCGTTTTAAAATGACAGCCCTTTTTACCGATATGACAATCAACTGACTGCCCTTCTCCTCCTCCTCCTTCTACTGGAATGCAAACCGAACGTTGCGAAAAACAAAAAAAAATAGGGGAAAACGAAAACTTTTCGAATTCAACTCGTGTCGTCGATAAGTATGCGATTTCTTTTATGTCACCTAAATTTCTATTTCGCTTTCCAATCATAAACACTTGAGAGGGGAAGAGATTTAACCCAACAACGCCGTGAAACTGTGCCTTCAAAACTGAGAAATCACGAGAATGGAAACCTCCTCAATACACAAGAGGATTAAACAAAAATTTTACCCTACATCTTGCTTTGATTTGAAACGTACAATAAATATACTACGAATGGGCAGCGGTTTACGTCAATAATTAGAATCTGGAATGATTAAGTTTCGCTTGCCAGAAAATCACAGAAATAGACTCGACCGATTTTCAAAATTCCCGATGGAAGTAGAAAAAATTGTCTTTTCCTGGATATTAAACGGCGGCGAATTTTGACATAACAAGAATTTAATAAAAGTGCTTCAAATGGATGTCGCATGACTCAATAATATTTAGGATACTGTCAAATGCATTTTGAATTAAGAATGACCAATAAACTTTAATCCAAAAATCCCCCTAACTGTAGGTTAAGCCGTAGCAAGCGAACTTTACTCATCAAGCTTATTTTTTGCAGATTCTCTCCAAAATCTCCTCTTTCTAGTTTCAATGCTTCGACAATTTAAAATGTGAGAAATTTAGTTTATCCTGGTAACCTGGCAAGCTTTTTCGAAATTCTGACTGTATCTCACCCATTACAATAATAAAAAAAACCTTATTTTTAAAGTGAACCTTACTTAAAGCTTATTTTTTGGCAAAATCTTCTACTTTTCAGTTAAAATAGCATCACTTTAATTTTTTACGGGATTTTACTATACAGGGTGGTCGTATTTGGACTGTTTTGACAGGAAAAACCTATTTCTGAACTAGATAGAGGAAATCTGACTTACATGTCAAGAGATCGATTTTTGAGAAACGGCCGATAAACAAAACCGCATCGCGATATCTTCAAAGCCAGCTGAGATATAGGGTGTTTTTCGAATTTTGGCTATTTTGAAAATTGCCGATAACGTCGTTATTTATGGAGATTTTCGATTAGGATAAAAACATTGTTAAGACACTTTTTCAAGACAAATCCAGTGGCGTACGCGGATTTTTTCTCCAGTTTTCCGTTCTTGATGTATGGTTGTTGGTACCTGTCATAAAAATTGGCGGAGATATGAGCCATTTTTTGTCAATGTGTAAGTGTGTCAAGGCCATTGCTGTCAAAGTCAATTAGAGACATCATAAAAAGACATCAGAAATAATAATAAATGGGGCCTCCAGTTCCAATCCATCGTTGTCCGAATTCTTCATCTAAGAGTTGACTGACAATACGGGCATTGTGAGCGGGGCTACCATCTTGTTGAAAGTGAATACTGTTCACAAGAGCCAATGGCATATCTTCCAGAAAAGGAACAACAATTGTTGCAAAATATTTATGTAATCATTTGCTGTGAGGTTTACGTTAAAGAAATATGGTCCTAGAAATCTACCTCGAAAAATTCCTGCCCATACATTGAAACCAAAGCGACCTTGCTGATTTTGATACACTGTAGCATGAGGATTCTCTGTGCTTCAGGAATAAGAATTGTATTTGTTAAATATTCCAGAACTGTCGATTCTCGCGTCATCAGTCCAAATGATGGACAATGGGAAATTGATAATCTCATTAGCATTACATTTTACGACAAACCAGTTGCAGAATTGTAGTCTTCTGGCAGCATCTCCCGCATGTAATTGGTGGATTCTTCTGGTGCGATATGGTTTGAATTTATGTTTCTTCAAAGTAGTCACAACTTTTGTTCTTCCCATACCTGTTACGGTAGCTAAAGCCCGTGAGGGAGGATATACTTATTTGGATTTTCCTATACTTCTCCAATTATATTTAATTCTTGAACTTCCTGTTCTTCATTCAAGTTTCGATGTTGCCTCGGCTTCTTGACACTCCTATAATTCATCAAGTTATTCTGGAACGTGCGAAATATTCGTATGTCTGGCTTGCGGCGTTCAGAATATGTATTGAAATATAGTTCACTAGCTGCCTCTGCATTATCATTTGGCAAAATGTATGACTTTATCATATCAAATTTTTCGTTGTTTTGGTACATTTTTAAATGCTCGATGAATTAAACTTTTTTTGCTACTGAAATTATGTTTGACAATGTCAAAGTGACGGGTAGCAACAACCATACATCAATGGAAAGAGCTCAACGCGAGGATTTTTTTTGAGAGCATAGCCGACTATGATTGTCATAAAAAATAAAAAAGTTGTATTAATTTTAGCAAGAACGGAAAACTGGAGAAAAAATCTGCGTACGCCACTGGATTTGTCTTGAAAAAGTGTCTTAACAATGTTTTTATCCTAATCGAAAATCTCCATAAATAACGACGTTATCGGCAATTTTCAAAATAGCCAAAATTCGAAAAACACCCTATATCTCAGCTGGCTTTGAAGATATCGCGATGCGGTTTTGTTTATCGGCCGTTTTTCAAAAATCGATCTCTTGACATGTAAGTGAGATTTCCTCTATCTAGTTCAGAAATAGGTTTTTCCTGTCAAAACAGTCCAAATACGACCACCCTGTACAGTATACAGTCTGGTCTCGAAAATTCTAAACATATTGAAAAATTGACCAATTAGAAAAGATACTTTGTCAATGTTGACGTATACAGGGTGTCACATAGCTCATCTAGAGCCTAAGCAATAATAAATAATTTTGTTTGTAAATTTTACGTAACTAGCCAACCCTATTTTTACGGATTTTGTTCAAAATTTCCTCTATCTGGCTTCAGCAGTGCTATTTTTTGGTTTTTATTTTAATTTCTTATCAATTAATTGTTTAATTAATTTCTTGTTAGTTTCCCCTTGCGCAAATACTGATACGGATATGAGGTCTGGGAGAGAGATTTGTCAGAAAGGACATTAAGAGGAGGGGATGGTTTTATGAGAGATTGGGAAAAAGTGTAATGATGTGAGGGTGGAGTGAGTGGGAGGTGTTGGAAAAAGTGCAGGTGAGGAACTAGAACTGGGTGCTGGATTTGGAGGGTGAAACTCCTGGGTACGTGCTTTAATTCACATGAAACTAAATGGCATAGTTCTGTTGATAATCTAAATGTGCAATAATATACAGGGTGGCCCAACGGAAAAAGTAACAGACGGGATTCTGGGTAGGAAAATTTTTTTTTGAGAAATGCACGAACACGTCAATTTTTATATCAAAGAGGACAACTTTTGTAATGATTTTCAACCTGAAATGATTTCATCCCTTAGCGCTGTGAGAACAACCCCTAAAATTTAAATAGGGATGATAGTGATACGTCATTTGAAAGGTCTTCCTTTTCTGAATTCAGTGCACTAGTCTTTTTTTATTTTTAACAAAAATATTGAAGTTACGTCTAATTACTCCTGAAATTCTGCAAAATGTACGGGAACCATTTAACCAAAGCTTCCATGCAATATTACACAATATTGCATGGAAGCTGAAGGCAGGCACTTCGAACATTTATTAAACTAAAGTTGAATTTGCATAAACTGGTTTTGTTAATTAGCACAAGAAAAAATTAACCCTTTTTTTAATTTAAAAATGTAAGGGTTGTTTGTACCTAAGGGGTGAAACCATGTTGTCAAATGACAGTAAAAGTGCCTAGCTTCTCTACAAAAAAAAACAATTGACCCGTCCGCGCCTTTTTTAGTTTTTAAATGCTTCAATCTCTTTCCTCATTTTCAATTTTTGCAACTTCAATATTTTTGTTCAAAATAAAACTAGTGCACTGAATTCAGAAAAGAAAGACCTTTCAAATGACACATCATCCCTATTTAAATTTTAGGGGTTGTTCTCACAGCGCTAAGGGATGAAATATGAAATCATTTCAGGTTGAAAATCATGACAAAAGTTGTCCCCTTTGATATAAAAATTGAAGTGCTCTTGCATTTCTCAAAAAAAAAGTTTTTCTAGCGAGAAACCCATCTGTTACCTTTTCGTTGGGCCACCCTGTAGGAATTTAAAACAAATGATATTACTTATTAAACGAGAGGAAACAACCTCGTTTTTTCATTTATGTTGTTGGTCACATTGGTCTCATAGGTAAGAAAACAAAAGGGAATATGTGACCATGTGACAAGGCTAAAGGTTGAACGTTGAACTAGGAAAATAAGCAAATTTTTTGGTCATCATACCATTTAGTATTTGGGCTTTTTCGTCGACCTCCCCCTCTGTGATGTCCATTGTTTAATTTTCCTAGTTCAACGTTCAACCTGTATAGCCTTGTCACATGGTCACATATTCCCATATTTGTCTTTTTGCCTTTCTTGCGCTCATAATTCTGTTTCCATGTTTTTCTGTTTTGCACCACCTCCATCTATTTAAAGAAGCAAATTTTTTAGTCATCATACCATTGAGTATTTGGCTTTTTCGTCCATTGTACAGTTTTAAATAGATGGAGATGATGCAGAACAGATAAACATGGAAACAGAATAATTATGGGCATTATTGAAGAATAAAAAATTAACTTTATATATGAAAAACGATTGCAATTTGAGAACCTTTGACTGAACAGTCGACGCTTCTATTTTTGTGCTGCAACTTTTCTTTCATTTAAAAATTATGAGAATCAACATACCCTTCCTTTTTTAATAAAGGAAAACAAAATTGTTAGTCGGTTGAATTCGCGAAAAACAGTGTCTCATCGAAAATTAAAAAGTGGGTGTTCCACTTTTCGGTAAAATCGATTTTTAATCCAGTGATGGTAAACAGAACAAACGTTAAATGAGAACCGAATCGGCATAAATAACAATACAATACAGAACAAAATAATTTCGTCAGACAAAAAAGAAACAAAATAGGTTATAAAAAGCGTTAACTGGAACCTTTCGTATTTTAC
The DNA here is from genome assembly GCA_036250285.1 of Pyrocoelia pectoralis. Taxonomy (NCBI): domain Eukaryota; kingdom Metazoa; phylum Arthropoda; class Insecta; order Coleoptera; family Lampyridae; genus Pyrocoelia; species Pyrocoelia pectoralis. The sequence continues at coordinate 4,703,729 of CM070077.1, read as the reverse complement.
TCAAAAACATATAAATGAGATTAATGTATTAAATTATATGGATTTTATTTTTACTACAACATAAATACATCCTAAACGCCTTTTTAATGCCTCAAAAAAGACTAAACTTAACTATCAAAATAAACAAAGAAATTATTATCGTTGTAATATGTATTTATACGCATTAAAACATAACAAATTGTGAAATATTATATCTAACGATCCTCGAGTTTTATTTTGTTGCTTTTTAATGTCAGTCGACTACGACGAATTTTTAAAAATTAATAACCTTATCTACCTACGATTTCAAAAGAGGGAAGTGCGTTTTATTGGCTACGGTCCAAAAGACTTAAAAGAATGGGATGATACCGTAAAAACGTTTCCTTATGTCTCTTATGCAACAAGTTCGATATAGGTTCAAAATCTTCTGACACAAACTCAAAAGTGGGAAATTGGGTGAAAGAGTGCCTTACTGTAATTGTCAAATGAAACAATAATAATAGAAATTTTCTACAATTATGAGGCGCTCTATCAATTAGCCAAAATTATAACAGGTTTGAAGATGCCTCAATTTTGTTAAAAACTTGTGTCATCCAAGAGTGTGGGTTTCCTAAGTTGAGAAATCCACAGATCTTTTTAAATGCTGAAAGTCTTTACAAGAGTGACCATGTTCTTACAGTTAAAACCACTGTGGAAGGTAATTGATTTATTACAGAATCATAATATTCTATAGTACTTTTCACACTGAGAATTCAGTATCGAGCGCGCCGTTGCCTTATGTAGCATGGCTGGACTAATAAAACGTGAAAACGTAAAATGCCAAAATTGTGTAGTAGTATTTTCATCAACAGAAGCCTTCCTCTTGTCAGAAGCATTCAGGAAGATAATTTGGATTCAACACCTCGGTGTTTAGTGTTTTGATTAGAGAGAAAGAAAGATGGCCAAAGTGTGATTTCGTCATTAAAAAGGGGAAAGTTCAGCCAAAAACCTTCATTTATACCATTATTGCACACAACTCGTCACATTTTTGAGTTCAAGTGTGTAAATTCTGTAATAAAGTACAGTTCAGGATCATAAATGGCACAAAATATAATGTATAACTAGATTCGATTCTTCTGGTGACTATATCAATGAATAAAAATTACAAAAAGTACGAATATATTTTACGACTGTCTCCAAAAGACCGGGAAATGATTTAAAGGATAAGAGCAGCAGAAGACCTTGTCCAGCAAGAGAAACTACTTCCAATTTTCCAATGTAATAATAATAAAATTGGTTACATAATAATTATTTGTATAACAAACTGATGAGATGACAATTACAAACGGAAGTGTCATTGTGTTCGCTTCGTTGGTACATCGTGTTACAACAACGTAATTGTTTACGACATTTTTAATTATAATTACATAGGTACAGCAAAATTAATTAGCGGATAAAGGTATTTCAATGATCCTCAATTTAATGGAAAAAAAAACTTTTGTCAAGTGCCCTATCGATGACTAGGTCCCCTGAAAAATTAAAATTACACTTTTAAAATTTATGGTGGTCTCAAAAATCAACTTATGTTCAGTAATAAATGCCTCACGTAAAAGAAATGTCACTGTCACAGAAATGTTCTTAGATTGAAGTTTTGGAATGGAATAACGCGTTTTGGCGACAAATCAATTCCTCCTCCCATAGTAAATGCTCAGTGAAGATGATCTAATGTTAAATTAACTTTGTGGCTATCACATGATCAATTCCTCCTATAGGTTCAGAAAACGAGGATTTATTGAAGGAAGTGTGTGACATGTGGATCAACATTATCCTGTTACCTCCTAAATTATGGGAGCACCTAGTGAAAGTTTAAGGGAGATGTACTTCTAAAATAAAGGGCGCCCTACTCCATAATGGATTTCAGCAGAATTCAATAGATTTCACCACTTTAAAAGGATACTAGAATTATGAAGTCCATAATTCGTTGTAGTTGACTGATTAACTCAAAATGTGGTAACTCAAAGTTAATGAGAAATTCTCAAAGAAAACTCGAAACCTTCCCCATGGATGATTTATTATTAAATTAGCTTAAATTAATTAAACGTAGCGACATGTTTCAATAATTCCAAGATTATCATCATCAGGGTAATTACTAAAATGAAAATTTTTTAAGAATAACGGATAGCAGACGATCTTCTTAATAAGATGGAGGCGAATGAAGTTTGAAATTTTAAATTAAAGATTCGCCATCACCGTCAAAGCGTCGAAGACATAAAAGTTGACGAGCGGCTGAAAATTAAAGGATCCTTTTGATTTCAAGTGATCCTGTAAATGAGACAAAGTAACGGTCCCTCAATACCATTTGATGTAAAAGCTTATGCTTCCTTATTTATTCTACAATGTACCTGACTATCTTCAAAAAATCTTCAGCGTGGACTCAAAGTGATGAACAATGTACAATTTTTCGAAAACCATAGTTTTCCGTAAGCGACTCCTTGGACATGGTTCAAAGTTTATTCGCCTCCCTTCGAGAAGAATCCCTACAAAAATTAACTTATTTGTGGCAATTGTTCCACAAATCCAATTTTACCATCGAAATTGGAAACTTGCTCAAAAGAGCCTTTAATTCGAATACGAAGGCAGATGGTATTTGAAACTTTCTTCATTTAAAATTGGAAATGACGTCCTCCGTCATCAGAGAAGAAACGTACGAACTGTGGGAGCAAATTATTCACGTGGATATTACATTCTGTACGTAAGAGAGAAGAACAATGGGCTAAATGACACTAGACGAGATGCGGCTGAGAACTTGAATGCGAGATGCATCGGATCATTAATTCGAAGTATAAAAACTTGTTCGCCAAGAATCGAAACTGTTCAACTTTGATTAAAGGGTTTTAAAGATAGTACAAAGATACAACGTACTCCCTAAAGTACAGATCCTTCGTCGACACTTCTGAGTTTCTGATAGGTAAATACTAAAGAGCTGCTCCAAGAAACTGAGTAAAAATTGGTTTGACATTATGGATACCAACATAATTAATCTCATGTACGCATTTCTTCTTATTACTGGAAAAAGCATTAATTTGAATCAACTGGAAGAATTAGAAGAATAAAGTAAAAAATTTACTCCTTTTGCTACGTTTGCTACCGTATCAATTTTAATTGAGCTATAAATAACCAATGAATTACATAATACTGCATCCTGCTCAAAGTAACACGTATAAGGATTTATACAGTTGATTATTATTATAACAAAACCTGACCTCGTTTTAGGAATTGCAAGATAAAACTTAAAAAAAAAAATGTTACTACCCTTAATGAACAAAGAGGAAAAATCTTGACCTGCTCTAGAGCACTTGGTCGGCTTAATTTTGATTTTCACTTTAAGATGCTTGCGACACGTAAGAACAATGGAAACCTTTTTAAGTTCATCTCAGTATAGAAAAGAAATAGTGATAAATTGGAGAAACGCTTTTTCCAAAATAATTCGCAAGCTTTTTCCTAAATTCCACTTATTTTGTTTAATTATAAATATTAATAACACAAAACCAATTTATAAATTCTCATTTGAAAGTAAAATGTAAAAGAATTTAAATTATCAGACATTTTATTGAAAAAAAAAAGCTCGGAAAATTACGAATGATTTCACTTTCGACCATTTAAATTAAAAATTCAATCATTCTCATACAAAATTATTGTACTGCATTAAAAATGCCCAAAATTTTCGAAATTCTACCATTACATTCATAACAAAGATTTTTTAGCCCAAATTCAATGTGAAATTTCACAGGAATTCAATATGAAACTGAATACCACAATGTGTTTAAACTGCGTCGAAGTCAAAGTTCGAAATTGACGAAATTTGTATATTTCAGTTGTATTCGCGAAACAAAGTAAATATAGATGGCAGCACAAAAAATCGCGATGGCTGTCGAATGTGAGACAGCTGACTTTTACTTATTTGTTTAACTTGGTTTATTTCGTAATTTAATTGTGTTCAGTTGCTATTTAAAATGCTATTAATATCATTAACTGATATTATGACTTACGTTGGAGTTGTATTAAGACCATTACAAGCAGGAGAAGCCGTTCTTAATGCGGAACATATTAATTGTGTGGTCATAATCCACAATGGGATATTCATTCATTTTATTACTTAAATAAATACTTAGTTCCTTCTGTCATTGCTTTTCTTTGTTCTAGTCTTCTTGATTGCTTAGCTTACATCGCTTACATTAGCTTAGCATCGTTGTCGTGATTGCTAACAGGAAATTTTAAAGACGGGACATTTTTTTTTCAAGCAAAATTTTTTAGAATTATGCTTACAAATTTAAGAATGAATCATTTGATGCTATAATTGGGAATTCAAATTTGGTACCCTTATTAAAAAATGTGTTTGTAGAAGAAAAAGTTTAAGTGTTTTTTTTTTATTTCTTAAGATACCTAATAAGTAATTTATTCTTAAATTGTCAATAATAAACAACAGTTACCTATGTTTCGCTGTAAACTAGACGGGTTCTTCGGACATGTACATTTAATTATTGTTATGAGTGAGTAAAAGTTAAAATTTGTAAGGGTAGGTATACGAAAACCCATCACACTTTTTCATATACCCTTACAAATTTTAACTTTTACTCAAATCATAATAATTAAATGTACATGTCCGAAGAACCTGTCTAGCTTACAGCGAAACGTAACTATTATATTTATTGTATTGACAATTAAGAATAAACTATCTGAAGAAACTAAAAAAAAACACTGCAACTTTTTGTTCTACAAACATATAATCAGCACTCAACCATCAGTTTAATTAAACTTATTAAAAAAGTAATCCTCATCTTTTGTCAGCTTGGAAAATATGAAAAGAGCGATTTTTAGCGCAATATGAGGAACATGAGGTACACTGCAATAAATATTGCTTTTTGCTGAACGTTTTTTGTATTCATCAACAATTAATTTCAAACAATGATGTAAAAAATAAGTACACAATTTACACAAAATCATACCACAAGCTAATAAAGCACGAACATATGTCTCACATTCAATGGTTCAGAATTTTACCACTTGGTGCGCCTACGTCGCTTTGTCGTATCAATAAGCTGCGAATTCCCAGTGTTTCAGTCAAAATATTTCTTTTTAAAGTTGATGCTTCAAAATTTCATGAGTTTTTAGTTCCCACCTTCAAGTAAACGCATACTACAAACTGTAACTGCAAAATCAAATTTGCTGCTTCGCGATACAGTTTTCAGTTACTCGGTTTCAAGCTTTAATTTTGCAATTTGAAGGACGAAGGTTTATTGCGGTTTCAAATTTCAACGTTTCACTGTTTAACTTTCGTTTGCCGTTTCAGTTTCAAGTCTCCAGCTTTGACTTTTGTGATTTCGATTTACAATTTCCTGTATGCAATAAGAAGTGTTCAGTTTATAGTTTCCAATTTCAAGCTTGCAATGTCCATTTTGTGGTTTATGCGTCATCTAGCTTGAAGTACTTAGTGGGGAAATATCGACGTATAGGTTTCAATTTGCAATTTTCAACATTGTAATTGTAATTTAAAGATTCAAGTTGTTTTTATAGTACGTTCAAATTTCAAAGTTCCATTTAATTTTTGGAATTTCGAGCTTCAAGTTCACTGCCTTCAGTTTGCGTTTTCAAATCGCATGGTTCGAGTTTTAGAATTGGGATTTATGATCTTCTTCAATCTGCAGTTTATAGTTTTTGGAGGGGGGGGGGAAGGGGGGATGAAAAGATTATTGAATGACGAGAAGGTGTTTGTTGATGTTTAGAATTTCATTTAAAGAAAATGTGGGGTTACTCTTGTAATTGGAAATAATTTCTTTGATTTCAAGATGGTCTAGTTTGGTGCCTTTATCGCAGATGTGGGGGATTTCGTAGTTGCTTTTGGGGTTGAAAGAATGACCAGAATCAAGGACGTGATTGGCAAACGAGGAATTAGACAATAGATTATTATTCTTAATCGCAGTAAAACGTTCGGAAAATCTGATTTTGAATTTCCTCCCTGTCTGGCCGATATAAAATGAATTGCAGTCACCGCAGGAAAGATTGTACACACAAGATTTATCTAAAATATCTATCTTATCTTTAATATGCACGAGGTGGTTTTTAAGGTTACGTTTTGACGAGAAGGAGATGTTAACATCATGTTGCTTGAATAAGTTTTTGAAAAAATATGATGGGGAGTCAATGAAAGGTAAAGGGTAGTACAAATTTGGGGTGGAACAAAGGGGGTCTTTGGGAATGGGTTGTAAGGTGATAATATGTTTCAAGTTGTATTTGCGTTTGAATCTATGATAGATTTTGGAAATTAATTGGTTGGGGTAACCCGTTACGTATAGCCAAATCATTGCAGATCCTTATTGAAATTTTTTGATATAATGTGATTTGTCTAAAATGACGACGGTGTTCCCTTTGTCAGCTTTTGTGCAGACGAGGTCCGACCTCTTGAGTTTGGTGGTTATGTCCTTGAGCAATTTGTTATTGAATTTACCTTGATGCAAGTTAATTTCTTTGATTTTTTTTCCGAGCAAATCGCTTTTAAATTTTGAAAAGTGGGATTGTTTGAATTTTTGTGAAGATCAAGTTTAAATTGATCAAGGAGGTCTTTGTCCAAATGATGCGGGTTACATTTAAGCCTCGACGTTAGGTCACCAATTTAAATATCGTTTTTACCACCATCATGTGCTTGTTATCGTAATTCACATTTAAATAATTTTATGTAAGTATTACTAGTTTTATGCTTCAGTAGTTTTTATTGTTAATATTTTAGCGGCCTGATGATGACAACATATTTGAAGTTATCGAAACTTGTAGCCATTATTCTTAATTAATTTATTCACACATTTCAAGAATTATAATTAAAAAAGTCTATGGGAAAAGGTTGTGCGTAAACTTTCTTTTACATAATTTACTTCCCATTTCGAGCATCCCAAGGACAATGGAATCTACTATTTTCAGTTTCCTGTTTTCAGTTTACATTTTCAGTAATCGGCTTTGCAAAATTTAATTCGTTTGCGAGTCATGCTTTTATTTTTCAGTTTGAAGCTTTCAATTTTATTTATTCAACTTATAATTTCTTTGTTCAAGTTTCCTGTGCCCATTATGACACTTTCAAGTTTTCAGTTTCAAAGCTCACATATCATGAACCCCAGCAAACACACATATAAAATATACATACAAAATATATAAATTGAAGTAAATACCCCTACATATGCTTTTTTATATATCAAGTATGTAAGTATTCTTTAATAAAGTTATATAAACCGTATGTCACACAATTACGTATATTTTACATAATAGTATAGAAACTTATGGATATTCTGTATACAGAAATTCATATAATATATACATATAGATAATTACATATCACTCATGAAATTAATGTGCTGTCATATTTACATGATTAGATTTATGTACGTTATATCTAAAATATTATATGTAATATTACTTATTTTTTATATATGCCTTCTGTAAATATAATTAAAAAATATCATTACATTACATTGTATGGTCGAAAATAAAGTTCGTTTTTATTTGCGCCACATAAGCAATCGCACGCGCGGGTTTTCTATAACGGCAAAAATTGTAGTTCACGTACCTTTAATATTAGACAGGATGAAGTCCGGAATCGCAAAGGGATTAATAGTTTAAGAAATAAAACTTCCAACCTTCCCTTGAAATATAATTGATCGGGAACGAATTGATGAAAATTCGATTAACTTGTGCACGATGGTGATGTACGATTAATATAAATTGTGCGACATGTTTCGAGAACTGACTGTTCTCATTATCAAGCGAAATTATATAAATGTCATTACTTAAATATAAAAATAGTTGATAACTAAAATAAACACATTAAAAACATCAACTTACCTAGAAACTAATCTAGCATAACATAGGTTAGGTTAACATAATATTCTTAAAATTCTTACAAGTCGACAAAAAGGGACCTGATCACAACGGCCACTGATCATAACGGCCACCTAGGTTATTGTTATTTAATAACAGCCACTTTGATCACATACGGCCTCTAATACTATTTGATCATAACGGCCACCTTGTTCACGTTATGATCAAATAATAAAAGTGGCCGTTGTGATCAAGGTGGCCGTTATGAAATAGCAAAAACCGGGGTGGCCGTTATGATCAGTGGCCGTTGTGATATAGACCCGACAAAAATCGTCAAAATTATATAAAGTTAAAAGGGCCCTCGCAACGAGGAACCCAGGATGGCCTGAAGCTGAAGGGCAATGGAAAATGGGGGATGAATAAAATTATGGAAAAAAGGGGTGAAAGCAAGTGAAAGGAATGAATGACGATGGACGACGACAAAGCAGGGTAACCAACCAACTAAAAAGGACTAGGGGAAAAATCAAAGCAACTAAGTGGGGGATATACAATGTGTACTAATAAAAGTATTATTAAAATCGACGACTTCATTGAGTAGACCAGGGTTCTGTTTATTACGAAAAATTTCTAAAATCTCTAAAGTGTTAAGGAGAGGGCCCTTCTTGCATTTGTGAAGAATACGATAATCTAGACTAGGGTCAAAGTTATGGCCCGAGTCAAGAATATGTTCGGCGAAAGAAGATTTTTTATCAAAATTATTGTTCTTAATAGATTTAAAATGTTCATTAATTCTAGTAGAAAACGATCTCCCGGTCTGACCAATGTAGATGGAGGAACACGAAGCACAATGCAATTGATAAACCCCAGAAGAATCTAAGGTATCAGGTTTGTCTTTATTACGGACGATGGAGGATCTTAAGGTATCGAAGTTGGAGAAGGATATGCGGATATTGTGGGATCTGAAAATGTTTTGGATGGAGTAGGAGATTTGTGGATAATATGGGAGTGATCGTTAGGTGTGGGTGGATTTGTCGGCATGAATAGGAATAAGGAGCGACGAATTGACCGATCTTATGAGTAAGTCTCTCAAGAATATGCAAGGGGTACCCATTATTGTGGGCAATCTGTTTAATTATATTATATTCATCGTCGAAATGAGATGAAGACATCGGTATATTGAAAAGCCTGAAAAGAAGGGCATTCAGACCTGCTAATTTGTGAGAAAAGGGATGAATGGAGTCAAAGGGGATCAAGTTATCCGTAGTAGTCGGTTTACGGTAGATGCTGAAGGCGATATTATGGGGACTTTTATGTAAGCAAAGATCAAGGAAGGGGAGTTTAGAATTCTCCTCAAATTCCACGGTGAAATTAATTTTGGGATGGATACTGTTTAATATAAGATCCGTATCTGCGTCAAATTTATATAGAAAATAAATAATATAAAATAAATTAAATCCTGGTCATTTTTAACATAAATTTAAAGATAGGTACCTATAATTATTGAATAAGAAGAAGGGATGTTACAGATTAGCGCAGTGGTACAATGTCGGATTTCAGAATTTGCAACGCCCACTCGCAAACGTTCGAATCCGGTTAAGGGACACTTTTCAAGCCAAGTATATCATAATAAACTGTCGGCTTTCAGTTCAGGTGAAAACGGGTTCGTGCAAGAATTAAGTTAAATATAATTAAAAGTACAGTTGCACGTAAAATGTAGTTTTTTCCATTTTTTGTATGGAACTGCTTAAATAATTTTTTACATTGATAATAATTACATTATGCTCGAGTAGCTGCCATTTTGGTCATCGCAACGCTTTTAGAACGAATATTTTTATGTAAATATTACATAAAATATACATAAAACGTATATAAATTCCTGTAGAAGAATTTACATCTAATAGACATATATTATTTTGAAAATTGCTGACATCCTGACATTAAATATCTCTTATTTTTCTTCCAGTTTTATATAAATCTCTTAATAATAATAAATAGAATAATAATAATAATAATAAAGCTCTTACATAATTTATATGTATTTTATATATAAATGTGTTTGCTGGGACTTAGTTGTCGACAGTTTTCAATTTCAATGTTACAGTTCACATTTCGCAGATTAAAGACACAGGTTCAAGTCTGCTGTTTCCAGCAAGTTTAAAATTTCAAGCATGTTACTCAAATTTTCTGTTTTTAGTTGGTATCTTCCAATCTCAAATTTGATCATTTCAGCGTGCAGTGTGTAGTTTCACATTTTAAGGTAACAATTTGTATGTTTTAAGTTCATTGAATGCAGTACCAAAATTTAATTCATACGTTCGTGATTCAAGTTTTTAGTTTCGAATTTGGAGCCCAAAACATTACTTTCTTATAATCTAAATCTTTAAATGGTGAAGCATCTTTTTTGCACTTTGCAGTTCAAGGTTTCAGTTTCCAGTTTGTGTTTGAACTTCCCACGTTAGGGTTTTAAGCCCCCAATTTTCATTTTGCAATCTTCCAAGTTTTTGGACTTATATAGTTTTAAATTTGCAGTGTTAGTGGAACAATGTTCAAACCTGAGGGAATCTTCAAATGGATTTCTGGATAAAATTATTTTGATTCTGACCAAGACCACGTCACATTTCAAAGGCGCTGTTGCAATATTCCATTGAACAAAGAGTGAAGTGAAAGTGAAATGGTAAAAAATGGTAAATAATTAATTTTTTATAAATTTTCATTTTCATAAACGCATTAACATTCACCCTAATTTTTTTTTTGTTGGTGGTTGAGGGGTTGTTTAGCTTGCCATAAATGTTGATTTTTAATCTCCCTCTCCCTCTAACTCTAAAACATAACCTTACAAAATTGTATCCATCATATAGAAAAGTGTTTTTAATATCAAACTCATACTTTAACTTTTTCAGACATGAAAAAGTCTTAAATTTAGGTGAAACGTCGTCTTCCTAATTTTATTTTATGTACATATATGCAAGACTACAATTATTTTAATATTTCAACTAAATAAAGAGATTAACAATCAACAATTATGGTTAGCTAAACAACCCCTCAACCACCAAAAATAAACTCGCTTCTGCCGTACCAATCAAAACATTCATCCTAATGATTCGAATTATTCTACAAACGAATTCTCCCCATCCCAAAAACTACTTTCGACTTTTATGATACGCAAATTCGAAAAATTGGCAATACTAATGGATTTTGTAACTAATTTAGATTATCTCGTCACAATTCAAACCGAATTAAGCGATAAAGTAAAAGAAAGATGAACCATTTTCGAAAATGTAAGGAATCGTTTCAGTTTCAATTATTTCGAGTTTCCATTTTCTAAGTTTATGCAAAAATGAGAAATAAAACGAAAACTCGGGACGATCATATCGCGAAATTTAATGTTAATTTAAGTATATTGTTTCTTGGAGTGAAATAAGGTACCTACGACTGTAATAAAATTATCGTTAATACCCTCTGAAACTTTTACCTCTAATTTTCGTTAACAACGTTTTTCAACTGCAAGATTTATGTTTCGAGGTTATTGTTACTATTTTATTTTGTTGTTGTTGTTGATAAGTTGATCGAGTCGGTCTTAATTGAAATTTGGCGTGTGCGTGTTAAAATATTTTCACGTTTCAAACTGATAAAATTAAGAGAGAAGAGGGAGTTATTGATCGCGGTGGTAAACCATTGATGGTTTTAGACCTTTTAAATGGACGGCCCCATACCTTCCATAAATCCTTTTAAGCGAAGAATTTTTATTAATTTGCAGCGAGCACCGACACGTTCACTTGAAAAAAAAAACACACACACACTCACGCAGATAAAAGAAGCCCTTTTGTTACTCCGATTTCTTTATCCATAAAAAGGATTTGTTACGAATACGAAATTTTTTCCTTAAATCAAGTTTCGGTATGAATATTGTTTAAGTATATCTACATTCCATAAGGGTCCTTGTAGTCTTTAGATCAGGTAGAGGAGTTTATACCTCTTTCTCTTTTCTAACATCCACTAGATCCGAAACGTGATCCGAATTTTAAAAAGGTTAAAGTTTCGGCAACCTTGAGGGGCATGGATCCGAATGTTTGTATGTGTGTTAAGAAAAATGAGGTGACATTTATAAAAACGTCCCCCCAAATTGGATTATTTGCGAAAACTGATTTGAAATCCTTAGCGCTTTAAGATGGTGGAAACGGTTAAAATTTGGATTAATTGCTCGCCGGAGATTATTATTTAGACTCGTAAGGCATCTTCCTCCTTTATTTGCGTGTGACTTTGCGCAAAATTTATTATTCGCTGTGTTTCCCAAAAGGCACAGGTATTTCATTTTAGAGGCATAACATTGTTAAAATATTCATATTATTTTCTATAAACCTGTCTACATAAGCCGTTTTTCACAGCGTGCTTTGGATGATAAATGTATTTTATTAGAACAATATTTTTTGCGGGGCGAAGGGCAGCGTGTTAACATACTCGTATAGGAGAAAAAAAATAGTGGAGGCGATGCAAATTTTGCCTTCAGACGAATCTCGTCTCGCTTCTTCTTTTGTCTTCGGTCTCTATTTAGAAATTACCCATCAAGGTTATATCTGTAATTAAGCCGGTGCTGTGGTGTTTTGTATATGTATATCTCCATTGTTTTTGAGCGGCATTGTTCAGCCCCGACATCGTATTCACGCATTTTGTGCGAAGCAAGCAAGACAGGGTATTATTAGCGAGATGTACGCCATTCTGATGTATGCATTTTTGAAGTATTGCTCTTATGATACGAGTTAAAAGCTATGGCTGTGTGGGGTATTATGAACCCGCCGTGATGTGCATTAGGGTTAAAAATGTTCCTGACAAAAGAAGCTTTAACGCGTAGAATTTGGATTCATATATTCTGCTTGAAATGGTTTAGTGGGTATTACAGCAATTTTTCTTAGCTCTTATCCCGCTCGGTCTACAAAATGTTGACGTAGACCGTTCAAGAAGTTTCGTGTTAAACGCAAAACCCACTTAATACAACAATGGTAATATGACCGGTTTCCTTATATACTCTCCCTTATAACCGTTACAAATTCTAATTTAAGAGTACTTGCTACCCTTTAAAAAGGGGTTCGCAATTTGTATCTAATGAAACACTTGCAGCTTGTTCAATGAGAGAAAAAAATCAATATCATGTATGAATGTTAACATCTACTAGTACACAGGAAATGAGGTCAGAGCATCTTTTTTAGCTATAGATCACTCTGTACATTTTTTTCTAAATATCTAACTGAGATCGCGAACAACAATTAACAGTTCACTAATCTACACCTAGTGATCTCGGGTTCGAATCTCGACCAAAGAAAATGATATTAATGCTCTCAACCCCTTTTTGGCAGAGTATTTAAAGGAAAAAGGTGATATTGCTATCGTGTACATTATTTACAAAGCTTAAAAGTTCTCTCTGTTACATATATACAGAATACAGAAATTTAACCATAAAAACGGGCTCGTAACGGTTAAAATTGACACTAACGTATTGTATTATGTCATTCAAACAGCGGTGGATGGGCCCAGGGGGAAAAAGGGAATTTTCCCCCTGGGCCGGTAAAATTTTTAAAAATTGGGCCGGCAGAATCTAAAACCACAGTGACACAGTCACAGACTATGCCACAGTCCTATTTTAAAATAGAATTAATATTTTACAAGACAGAAAAATTGTTGTGAAGACATCTTTGACGATAACATTACGATGGGTAAGGGTAATTCGAAACTACCTATTATACCTTATTGCATTGTCGGCATTCTGTGTAAGTAAATAAATCAAATAATGATATAGAATACATAATATCTCAGTTTAGTTCATCATTTACAATACAGCCAAATGGTTGATTATGTGAAATATAAAGCAACTGCAACCCTAATGCAGTTTGGTCTATTTCCTTAGAGTCCTTGCTGTACATGTACATGCAGTAAATCTAAATTTATAATGAATAGAAACTGAAACGTTGCGACGATTCGACAAAACCTAATCTTGACCTCAGAATGAAATCACTGAATCCATGAAACAACGCTTTCAAAAAACACAAGTTTGTGCATGAACCTCTCTTTTTTGGATCCTAATAACTTTGAAAATGTAAAACAGAATAAGATCCCAAATAATGTTCTTAAAGAACTTTTGCAAAAAATTATTCCGTTCAATAATTTAGCAACACACGAGCAATTATAAGAAGAGTTACTTTCGCCAACAACTGGGAAACATTAAAATTGACCTTAGAAGAATCTTATGCCGAACTTGGACGATTCTGACGAAAAAATATTTTGTGCAAAAATTTGAGTACAATTATTGATAACGAAAATGTTATTAATGATTTCGATGAGCATCTCCACTATGAAAAAGTTGTTGGTTTTAGATTTTTATTTTTATTACTAATTTTTTGGGTTTGTTTGTGTAAGGTTTAGTTAATTTTTGTAGTTTATTTCTTCATTTAATAATAATAAATATCATAATAATAACTAATTTATTGTGCAAAAAAGGAATTTAAAAAACTTTCGGAATTTTATATCTACCAATTTACATGATGCATGTCCTTGCCTAAATAAAATGAAACTCTTTGTTTCTATTTCGATATTTTTACCGAAATAACAATATTTTGAACTATTACTGATGAAAAACACTAACTTATTATTATCAACATTATTACTAGTAGTCTAAAAATTTTCGGCTTGCATCAATATTTCCTTTGGGCCGCTTCCTCTATTTCCCAGGCCAGTTTAGGTTACCCCATCCACCGCTGCATTCAAATCTTGTAACGAGACCCACCGAAATGAGAAAAAAGGTCGAAGTTTGTTACTAATTTTTGGCACCTTAGAGGGGGGGGGGGGGGCATACTGATTTAATTCTCACATTTCTATTGCAATAGATAAAGAAATAACGAATAAATAAAATGTCATCAATGAAAATTAGGCTTATTAATTCGAATCCTTGCAACAAGAACAAGAGAAAAAGCGATTTCTCGAAGGACTATAATGTCGACTGTGGGAGATTATCAAAGGCTATTTAAACGTAGGCTCGTTTTGAACACAATAATTCGAAAACAAAGTTACAACTCGATTACCAAGGTGTTTACGAAAGGCCATGCAGATACTGCGCACAAACGTACTTAGGACGTAGTTAGGGGCTTTAGTTTAAGAGAAGGAGGACGTCAAAAGGTCGTAATTGACGAAACACGTAAAAGACACAACTTGGAAAACACCAAGATGATTAGCGAATATAAAAACAGATAATAATAATAGCGCTTTTAGTAGGTCTCGCGGTGCTATACGGATAAGTGTTTTAGGAACCACTAAAATTCAGCTCGGCCACATGTGGAACATGTTCAGGGAGACTAGCACTGCGTTCTTTCGTCGCCTATTACTGCCCCACAGAAAATCACCAAGTACTTACTAATTTTTTGGAGGCGGAGTCGACGTCGCGGAGGAAAGGTGGCAAAGTTTTTCTGGCGGAAGCAACCTCATTAAAAAGTACAGCACGTTTTATAATTCGGTAAACGATCGTTAAATACGAATACCACAGATACGCACATCTAATTCTGCCGATTGAACGAAAACCGACAATGAGAACAATTAACGCGAACCTAAACCTGAAAGGTTTTGGTTTTACCAAAGTTTAGGAAGCTATTGCGAAAAATCACTGGAACACGCCTAGACTGGATTTGTTCCAAGAGTAGTTAAATTCTAGTTGAACCATGAAAAATGTAAGGACCGAACCCTTAAAACACATAACCCTCTAAACACCAAGTTCGAATTAGAACATTTTGATAAGTTACAAGTGAACTGAAATGTGGGCAGTTGACGTTTTTACGTCTCATTGCTTCAAATTTGGTTTTCCATCGACGCTTAGGACCTTACGTTCATGACGACGGACAATTAACGACTTTATGGCGACAAATAAAACGTAAGTACCATTCGACTGTAGCTTGTCGGAAACGTTCGTTAGTTAAACTTGGTTTACCATTTTCACTGTCATTAACGTTGCAAAAATTGATAGATATGTCTATAGACCTTAGTCGTCCTTGTAATTCAAGAAGCATACGGAGCAGTGGCGGACCTACAATTTTCAATTCCGACTATTCCGAGGGGGCTCAAATACTCATGAAAAATTACAGAAGCTACAAAACTATCCATTATTTAGACAGGTTTACCTCGCGTGAAATGACCTGGTTCTAGTGCCCCCCCCCCCCCCCTGTAAAATACTGAAATGGCACCGCTGGTGAAATACGTAGGAAGCTTCCCATTACTATATTACAAAGTTTTAGGGTAGATAAGGGAGCTCATATGTGACCTTTTTTGAATGTATCTCTATGGGTTTATTACTTTATTGTCAAAAAAGAACACATATGAACTCCTTTATTCACCCTAAAGCATTATTGTAACCACTGAAATATAAGCAACCTGGAACGCTTACGCTTAATTTACAGCCGAGCCGACAGAAAGGGAATTATTGTAGGGACATTCGGTCTGTGTCTTACTCATTTTTTTTTATTGTATCGTATACGTAATAAAAAACTAGTTTGATTAATCGTAAAACAATGAAAATGCTTCAACAGCTTAACTGTGAAT
The DNA here is from genome assembly GCA_036250285.1 of Pyrocoelia pectoralis. NCBI lineage: Eukaryota > Metazoa > Arthropoda > Insecta > Coleoptera > Lampyridae > Pyrocoelia > Pyrocoelia pectoralis. Next base: position 4,687,334 of record CM070077.1, on the reverse strand, counting down.
GAGTACAACAAGGACACAATGTCCCTTCGTTATTGCTATCGCACGCTCGGTTTATTTCCTACAGGTTAAATGCACCGTGCGCGTTCCAGGTTGCTTATATTTCAGTGATAGTAACATGGTCACGTTACTGCGTAAGAGGTAACTATTTACATAACACTTCAGACCTCGCTTAGTTACTCAAAGTAAAACACTAGATAAAAACATTCTTCGCGTCATTTAAAAGGTTTCTTTGTCTCTGCATTGTACAGGGTGGTTCAAATTGGACACTTTTTTATGGCAACGCCCTTTCTTATTATTTATTATTAAAGATAATTGATTTTGGCAAAATCTTTCTTAGAGCATTTGTTTACCTAGAATCGACCGCGATAGACAGTTTTTATGCAGGGTGTTTGGTTGTTTGTGTACGACCCTAAACTACATTTTGTCATATGGACCACCCTATGTATTGCGGGGTTTTTGAAGAGAGAAAATTTCCGAAATTTTGATCTATCACTTGTTATATTCATATTAAATATTATTTGCAATATTGTGTTTAATATATTGTTACTCCAAATAAAAAATATTTGGAGCTAATAAACATTTCGAGATAACAAAGAAAATTTCGTTTTAAATCATACTGCCGTCTTTTTTTAACCATGGAAACCTAGATTCAAACCCTTCCGCTTCTCTTAATGAAATATTGCACAGTAACAAAAACCTTCTCATTGTCTAAGGTTAAGGTCTCCCACCGTTTTACCTTTTGTTCTTCCCCTGTATGCATCTCACCTCGTATATTCCTATTTGGTTTTGATTTTACAGTTACCTGTTTTGGTCGGTTTGGTTATTAATTATTCTTCGCCATTTAATATTGGTGCCTTTGGTTTTATGGTTGATTACCGTGTATTAGCTTTGGATTTGATGATGGAGTGGTGGTTGTTCAATTAGTCTTTCTTCCTTTTTATCTTAATTTGATTTCCCGTAAGTATTTCTTATTTGACTTGTTGGTTAACCTCAATTTTGTTTCCCACAGCATGGTCCGTTTGCTTCTCGTTTATTGTATTACCTTGGTAAGTGGGTTTTATTTGTTTCAATTTAAAGTTTCAACTTGTATTTCCTCCTTTCAGTGATGATTTATCTACAGCAGAATGTCTCGATTTACCATGGCGATGTTAAGCCATTTAAACTTCAATTAATTTAATTTAAACTTAAACTTTAATGTAAGTATAGATATTAACGGTACTCATTATTCTTAGCGTAATTTGTAGAGGCCTGATGATGACAAGTTCAATTTCTTGTCGAAACATGTAGTCACAATTATCATTCAATTTTAATTTTAATTGTATTAAAAAGTCTATGGGGAAAGGTTTATAATTCAAACTTTAAACATTATCATTTCCCATTTGGAGGTAGATTACGCATCACAGATATGGACACTATTAATTTCAAAATACTTTAATATATGTTAAATAATATTTAATATAAATATAACAAGTGATACATAAAAATTTAGAAAATTTTACTCTCTTTTCAAAAACCCCGAAATATACAGGGTGGTCCATGTGAAAAAATGTAGTTTAGTGTTACCATAAGAAAGTACCCAATTTGAACCACCCCGTATAATATTTCTAATTGTCGATTTCTGTTCGGATATAAAGAGAGGAGAAGCAGAGAAAATTGTTAACGAAGCAAGTAAACCCTCTTTTTGCGAATTTCGGTAGTAAAAATACTTTTTTAGTGGATTACAACAAATTGGGAAGTTATGGAAGGATGGAAGGAGCATTAAAATTTCAATCCATGCAGGTGCTAAATATATGCGACGGAAGTAGCCATCTTGGTAAACCCAGTGAACTTTGACATAACGTATTTAGATCTTTGAGTTATAAGTGTGATGTTAAGTTTAAACATCGCCACATTGATAAACCTAACTTTAACTAATTTGAGAGATTAAATGAATACCGTGCAATATTTTCTTGCTTTGTAGTCACAACGATGCCCATCCATGAAAAATGGACAGACCTCGGTACAAACTTTAATCCTAGAAAGATTTTATTTAAAAAAATCCCAGAGTCATAAAAATGAAACCGGTAACTGATTTCGCGTTGAACTAATTTGACTTCCACCAACAAATTTCATATACCGAATTGAATTATATTATGTTTTATATATGGGTTTAAGTTTTCAAATCTGTCACATAAGGTTACATTGTATATAAGGCAGACTCGAAACAGTTGCAAATCACTTCCACTCGGAACAAAAATATGTTCTATATTCGTTGGTAAATTTAACATGCGTCATTGACTAAGAGGAAGAAGACTAAATTGTATTTTTCGGGCCGAACTGGCGCATATTTTTTCGTCAAAACTCATTTGAATCTTCGAATGCGATAATAGAACATGATAGTTAGTGTCGTTTTCTCTGTTGGAAGTGTATCGTAAAGACAATAAGGCAGTCGGTTTCTGTAACATAATGGTAATTCTTGCTTTTGGATGTCTGCCAAGACGTACACGAAGTTTGAAAACGTTTGTTTTCAACTATAAATATATAATTGTTTAAGGTGTTTAACACTTTGAATTATGAAAAGTGGAAAATGTCACGAGCGAGCGAGAGGGTGAGAGAGAGCCGTCCTCCGTCTCCCTTCTGGCTTTTCCAATCTAATCTAATTTGAGAACTTTCAAGCTTTTACCCTCTCCACATAACTTAAGATAAACTAAGCACCAGTTTGTTGTACCGTTCGTGGATTATGAAAGCTCGAGACAATTTACAAAATAAATTTGACGTTATAAATGTAATTACGCGAAGGTATTTGAAACGGCGTGTGCACTCGTTTTTGGAGTGAGTATGTGTGTGTGTGTTCCGGAAGGTTAAAGGAATTCGATTCGTGGTGACAGCTAACGTTATATTGCTTTCGCTATTCTCCATGGATCAAGTTATCGTTATATGCCGCCCCGCGCGCACTATTCCTGAATGTTATATCACGTTTTAAATCAAACTTGGAATAAAATATTACGTTACCATTTCTGCCACAAACTGTCAGAGATTCGATATTCGCGAAATAAATTTTTTACCTCGAGTTTAAACGAGGGGAAGAAAGAGAAGCGCGAAGGGGAAAAAGAAAGTAAGACTTTTTAGTAATAATAATAATAATCGAGTGCGCTTTCTGAAGATCCTTAATTTCTGAGCTCATTAAGAAGCTTTACTACAAAACTTAAATGGTATAATATTACATCTGTTATCCCTTATCCAATATCCTATTAAAATAGAATAAACCGCAAGAGGATTTTCTCATTTGGGAAACTAATTGTTTAATGTGGGTTAAATCCAAGGACGTTGTGTTTCCAGTATTATATCACTCTAGGGAGTACCCGTCAATTATCGTTATTGTTTTATTCTTTCGCATTATAGCACCGAATCTTCTACCCTAACTACCGCTTTCGGTATTCTTTTAAGTTTAAGTGCAATCAGAAAGTCACTTAGATCAAATAAAATTCACCTAATTTTATCTACATAAATCATAGATAAATATTTCATCCCTCTGAATGACAAAGCTTGTTTTGCAATATCGGTCAGCAAACACACCATTTTTTATCGCTCCACTTCGTCTAACTCAGTGATTTCTAATTATTGTATGGGAGTGCATCAAGGGTCACTAACAGGGCATTTATTATGTTTAACGACCTCCAAAAATGACCTTTGAGTTCAGGTGGTCGATCTTGTAAAGAACTGATGGGTAAGGACCAGATGATGTATTCGAAAAAGGATAATTCTCTGTCACATTTTCAAAATTTGTAGAAATATGGGTGCAGATGGTCAAAAGTGTGAATTCACCTTTTCTCATAACCATAACAGCGACAGTTCTATTGGCTGTCTCTATTGACTCGCCTATTCTATGGATTAACACTTTTGACTATCTGCACCCATATCTCTATAAGTTTTGAAAATTTGACATGGAATTATCCTTTTTCGAATACATCATCTGGTCCTTACACATCAGTTTTGCTATTTAAACAACGCAATAAAAGCATAAGAATCTAAACGAAATCTAGAATCTATAAAACAGCTGTAAGACCTTATCGTGACCTATACTGTAGAAACCAGGCCTGGAAACAACAGAAATGAAGGTACTTCGTAGTATAGCTGAAAGGACGCATAGAGGCAGGACAAAAAAAAGGAAAACATAAGAGAAACATGTAAGCTAGAGGGTATTTGGAAGAAGAAAGGAACAGTGAGAATAGCACGTGACAGATTACCAACGGGACACAGAAATGTAGGTCGCCCCCGAAATAGACGGAACGATAACCTAAACGCCTAGCAGTAAGGAGGGTGGATGAAGATTAAACTGGCGGTTCGCCTAAAATAAAGGAAGAAGAAGAAGAGAGTTATAGCAATGTGAAGTGATCAGCAAAGATCCGTAATATACGTAAAGTGCGTCCATGTTAACATATGGAAGTGTGACCAATTAATACAAAAGAAGAGACACGTGGGAGTATATGGGAAAGGAAGATATTTAGTGAAAAAATAGAAAGAATTAAGTAACGAGCCAAATCTGCTGGGAGTGGAGAACAGCCATCTAATGAGATTACCAAAGCTCGTATTAGAAATTAAGAGAAGAAAAGAACCTAAACCAAGGCGGAAGAATGAAGCTGGACACTATAGACTGGAACAATCCAGGAAAAAGCGATACCGAACAACTCAACAATATTATTCATATTCGTAGTGAAGAATTTTATCCCGAAAGATCAATATCGCAAATTATTAGATTGAGTTATATACCGTAACTGCAAGAAAAGTTCTCATTTACCCGCAACAACGGATATAAACGACAAAAATGTTGTTAACCTCATTTCATTACGAACTACTACGAGTTTTAGCTCGTTTTTCAGATAAATTAATTTCGTTAATTCAGTCGAAATAGTTAATTTAAAGTGCCACAAAGATACACTGATTAAAGTGACGTAAAGCTCCCGGTATTAAAATAAATTGGCAATTTGGTTGTGTGTGTGTGTGTGTGTACGTCTTCTATTTTTGCATGGTTGTGGTGGCGGTAGGAGGAAACGGCGGCGGCACCGGCGTCGTTGGCTACCAGTATACTACATACATACTCATAGATTCGAACGAAACTTTTAGATAACTGAATCAACGGAATGGCGCTATTCATCTTTTTAAATGCAGACGTTTTATCCGAGATCCGGGAGTATATTCGCGTTGTTACCCTCGGTATCTTCATGTGCGTTGACCGCCAGCTGTTCCGCGCTTTATTGTGTTCCGTAATCAGCACAGGCGGTATTTTATTAGGGTTGTAATTCGTGCACGGCTGTGGCTCGTAAGAACCCTGATATATCGCGTTTATTGACTACATTGTGTACGTTTATAATAGGAATTCGACAAAGTTTGGTCGATAAAATTGTACGGATGCGACGACCGACGGTGACTGTGGCAAAAGCATCGTCGTACAGGTACGTCAAGCGAGCGGAGCGCGGAGCTTGAGCTTTCACGGAGCTCAGAATTTCTCTAGGTGCTAATATGTTCGAACACAAAAGAATAAATTAAGCTCTTGCACACGACGCTTTCTAAAAATGCCTGTTCGGGTACGATAATGCCCCAATTTGGCATAATGCCTGTTATGTGAGAGGAAGGAGATATACGCAAACCAATAGCTATGGATGAATAAGACTTAGCGATTTCATCAGCGGTAGTGTTCGTACACATACGAGTGCGAAGAAGCAGTAAATACGCCTCTATCGCTAGCGCCATATATCCGAGCTTAAGCCTCTCTTCGTGCATCTGCAGATGGAATTAGGTAATATATGAGCATACGATGGTTGCCACCTCCGCCCACCCGCTTGCCCCTTTTCACGAAATTTACTAAACTTAGAGAAATTCCGATTACGTTTCACATCTTATTCCTTCCCTTTACAATAGTCACACACAGTAAAGTAAACGTTTGATAATATCGTCTTAACGAATTATTTAACGTACACGTACGTTTTAAGAATCTTAAACGCTTCGAGGATCTTATATTCTGAATGCTAGAATTTAACTCGACAATCGGAAGCATTCCTATGCAAATTTTCTATAATACTCCTTCCGGAAGAGGTGACGGTGAGGAATAATACCGTAATTCATCATTCTTACGGGAGGTGAACATACATATAGTACACTTTTCCGCGCTATACTTCAAGCGGGACCTGATCAAGCTCTTACGGTGACATTTTTTCTTTGAATTAGCTATTAGGGCCATGACGTCTCCAAGCGTTAGTCCCAAATCATCATTCTTTACTTGGATTTCATTCATGATTCATCCAGTATCATAGAGAATGGGAGTGGACTTAGTACCCAATCTTGTTTGACTCCATGTTTTGTTTCAAATGCTTTAGATTTCTCGTTATTCCTTTTTCTTTTTCTTCTTATTTTAGGAAGGTTTGTATTCGTCCTTCTTCCCATATGTCCATATAATTAGCTCATTAATCTCAGTACGAATATGGGAGCCTTGCTTAAGTTTACTCTTAAAGAGGATATAAAGACCAGAAAAATTAATAATAACAGGTTTACCAATAATAACGAACAATAATCAGTTTAACGAGAAATGAGATAATGATCATTTCCTATCTAAAAAAGAGGGAGATAATTAGAGATGTAAGAGTTAAAAAAGAGGCAGAGATTAGTATGTAGTAAGATTTTAATGAGATTAAAAAGAACAAATAGACAGAAGAAGGCGGAAGTGAACAAGAAATAAAAAGCTTCGGTGGGAGGAAGAGTATCAAAGGAAATATGAGGACACCAGAGGCCAAAACTATGGAAAAAAAGAGGAAATATCTCATAAAATAACTCTGGAGACAATAATTGAGAAGAAATATACGAAATTCGCTGATTTGGAATACTTTTTTGTCGAATGCAAGGGTAAATTATAAAATGTTCACAGCTTGAATTTTAGAGTGTGCAATTAATTGGTGCCTAACCAACCATTCAAATTATGATGAAAGTACAAAAAACCCACTACCGTATCGTGTTCGCTACGAAATTTACAGTGTAAAAAATAGGTTTTTCTTCAATAACTCAAAAAATATCACTTTTAGGGGAAAAAGTGAAGATGGAAAAGTTGTAGAGAATAGAATTCTACGACAAAAAGGTCGTTACAAAAATTTTGTACGAACACTTGTACTCGAGCTAGATTTTTTTAAAGTAAGAGCTTTTTTGAGAAATGAGAAAGTCTCGAGCGCGTCATGCATTTTTCGTCAATAACTCGAAAACAGCGCGGGGGATCGGAAATAGTTGACATAAACAATTTAAATAGGATCAATTTGTTTTTTTTATTTCTTTTTGTACGATCAATATTGACAGAGATATGAGTTTTTTAACATTTATTATCGTTTGTTGTTCTTCATGAAATTCTTTTTTATTCATCTGCCTACGTTGTTTTGTTTCCGAGATACAGCGGTTTAAAGTTTGTTTTTGAAATGTAATTTCGAGCAACATTAATAATGTATTGTACGAAATAATTTGTAAGAAATTGGATTTTACTTATTTTCAATACATTATAATCATATAAAAGTAATGTAATCATATAAGTTGGTGTGCGGATGTGATAAGTTATTAAAAAACATCCTGTGTTTTTTGAAAAAATGATAGGCAAGTCATCCTTTTACTTCTTCTTTTGCTGATATCTTTTTGTTTATTGATTTTACGAAGAAAATGTAGGTATCAGAGATCAAAATTAAAGGTAATAAAATTTGCTACAAAAGTATTACGTATTTTTAATAAGTAGTGTAAGTTGTGCTATGAATTATTGAAAATGCTTATTTTCAATTTTCAGCAACATGAAATTTTGAGCCTTTTTGAATGTTAAAAATAATGTGCTTAAAAATAAATTGTTGAGAATTTTTTATAGCGATAACACTTTCCACTTACATTTGCTGCAACGTAATAAATGTTTAAAAAATTCATACCTCTATCAATATCGATCGTACAAAAAAAATAAAAAGGAAATTGGTCGTAATTAACTTCTCTACAACTTTCCTTTGAATCATTTTCCGATCGTACGCGCGGCCGCGCCGTTTTCGAGTTATCGACAAACAATACATGACGCGGTCGAGACTTCCTCATTTCTCAAAAAATAGCCCTTGCTTAAAAAAAATTAGCTCGAGTACAAGTGCTCGTACAACATTTTTGTAAGGACCTTTTCGTAGGGAACACGATACGAGGGTGAACTTGTTGTACCCCCCCCCCCCCCCCCACCAACGGACAGCATATCTGGATTTTTTTCCTTTCTTAGAGAAAATATCGACGTATTTGACTACATATTAATATTAAAAGTTCTAATGAAACATTTTAAAATCATTTTGAAAGTCTTTGATGTGGAATTGCTAACTTAAAAACATACAAATTTCTCACTCTGAAACATTAAAATTTCCTAAATTATTCTCTATAAAATTTTGAAATTGGTAGAAAGAGATTAAATCTGAAAAAGTTACTGATCGATATTTTTTCTCATAAGAAACTACTGGATTATTTGTGTATAAACGTTGAAGAAGGTAATTGTTCTTTCAAAGTGCAAAATGGCATGTTCTTGTTTCTTAATTTAGGACAGTGGTAGGTACGTGCGTGTACGATTGTTTCAATGGACGAAACTAGTTCTGGTATTTTGGGTTTAATTTTATTATAATGCCTTTTGACTTAAAGCTTTTCAAAAGTAAATGGTATCTCAGATAAATTGTACGCAAAAACAAAGAAATTGGAACGGAAAAGTACATAGAAACGTCACTTTTTACTTTGGTTAACTCGCTTACCACAATAAAAAGGCCTTCTTTAAGAGTGTTGAATAGCATTCTTAAGATTCAAATTTAATATGCAATAAAAATGTAATGTAAACTTCGACGTCGAGTAGAATTGTATCGAAAAATATTCGATCATAGTACACGTTGCAGCAATTTTTACGAGTTTTCAATCTTTATTCCGCAATTGCAAGTATACACCACCCACAACGACAACATTTCAATCTTTTTAAAACGTCGTGAAAATAAAAATCTTGAACTTTTGCGGTTATAGGACGAGGCATATCTCTATACTATAATAATCTTCGATTAGCTTTAAAACTGTTTCGCACTTACTTTCGAGATAGAAAAAGAATAGTCTAGACTCTAGACTTACAACTCGCACCACCCTGCCACCCCCTTAAACCGATATAATCCATCAATAATAGTGTTTGCTGAATCCCCCAAGTAATAGGATTGTGTCTAAACTTTGCATGTCTTGTTACATCTATAACTTTATAGTTTATAGCTTAAACTACCTTTAGTCGTAAAACATCAAAAGTGTCCTCGAGAGTCGAGGTCTTCCTTTTATGTTGTTTTCTTGTCATGTTGCTCCACAACGTTAAACATATATTATATACCAGGATACGAAATGCAAGTTTTCAAAAAATTGAGATTACTTTTTCCTAAAAGTTTATTTACATTTTGTAAAGTTAAAAGCTTAAGTTTTACTACTAAAAGCGTACCGAGTTGTCTTCAGTTATAAAATCTAGTGGAAGTTTACTCGTAAAAGGCTTAAAAACCCATTTGGCACAAATATTAAAACGAACAACTTGAGTAGATATTTAAGATCGCTTATCGGGGGTGTAGAGCACCTCTTTTTTCTTTACAAATGGAGCACGTTTAGATGACGGGATTGTGCATATGATTATCATAATTGTATGCGATTTCGACCCTTGACAAATAATTTAGGAAGATGCTTGTGTAATAGCTAAGAGCTTTGATTTTTTTGAATTTAGATATTCAGTAGAGCTACCGTTTCTCGGAAAACAAATTATTGGACGGTCGTCGAAATATGTATTCCTGCAGTCACACGGTGCTAAATCTGAACTATTATACAGCTGGAAGTGGAAGTTCGTTAATGCATTGAGCTGCTCGTGCCTTATTATCTTGCAATTGTTATGCAAAAGCAGTTTTCTCTACCCAACAATGTGCTCGATTCTCTTTTATGGCCGACCTCAATTCCAAATGGTCTGTCCATAAATCTCAGCAATCTTGGTGACGCACGTACCACGAAGCAATGTTTGTATCATTAATTTGTATATGAAACTGAACAATTAAAACATAACGGTTCACTGTGGATCATTCATTGTAGAAGGTTTAGAAGGCTATAATCCATTCAATAACTAATTTAATTACCCATCACGTTAAGTTTAAGGTTATTCCGTGAATTAATTAATTAATTCATTTGGCTTTGCTTAAGAAGTGGGAACCATAAACCAACGGAGAAAAGAATCGCACCACCTTCTTGGCGAGATGAGAATGTAGGAGAAGATCTGCTAGGAGTCATCCAGAAGAAGTTGTAAACTTCAGAACAAAAAAATGCGACCGAAATGCCAACAAAAATGTCACCTGAAGTTTGCACGGAAACGGTTTGGGAGTGCGGAAGAAGATGAAGATGTAGAAAGCATATGGGGAAATTTTAAAACAACGATAATACACTGCTCAAAACAATTAGGGAATATTTGGAAAAATGATACGAGATCATACACATTATTAACAATTGATTCCTCGTCATTTTATCAATAAAGCTTTATAATGTACACAAACAAGTTGAAATTTGTCAATGCGTTCGATCTCTTATTTAAAAACGTTGTTGTTAAATATAACAATATCTTCGGGGTGCTACAATCATTATTTATTGATTATATTATCATTTTTCCAAATATCCCCTAATTGTTTTGAGCAGTGTAGAAGCAACTATCAAAGGGAGTGAGACTAGATACACAAACAAAAAGGGGCTAAAATGTAGTGGAACGAAGTAACTAAAGATTTGATGAAACAAAACAAAAAAGAATTAGAAAGATTACTTCCACAAAAGAAACTACAGAAGCGATGAAATGTGTAAACAAAACAAACTAAAAGAAAGGAAACTCAAAAACACTATAAAATAAATGCAAGAAACAATCAAGAGAGCAAAGAAGAATACAAATTCGTCAAAGCCAAGGATGCCAAACTATTAAAAGAGCAAAGAGAGATGATTTGATAAGAGGAGGACAAAAAAACATAAATGGGAAGGATAACACTACTGAAAATAACACCTTGCAAGAAGTGGCAAAAGCCCTGAATCTGGATCTGGATTACGATGGGAGGGTGATCAGAAGTCCACGAGCACGTAGGCCACCTATTCGGGCCCTTTGTGCTACCTCTCTCGTCGTTCAGTCCCATAACGTCACTTAAGTCATCCTACACGTGAAATCAACCTATGGGTGCTGGAAGGGGAAGCGGCTCTGATCTTAGCCATGTCCGGCCAGGATTTCCCCAACATGGATCGTCTTAATAATTCGACGAGTACGGGACACTCACAAAGTATCTGTTGCGCTGTATCGTCGTCTGTGTAGCATCCTTTACAGGATGGTGATTCGACTAAGCCCATATGGTGCATATGCTTGTTAATCGTGTGAATCGTTTGAAAAATGACAAATCTGCAGGACAAGATAGGATTCAATCTGACATGCTTAGCTAAACATATTGAACATGAGAAAACTTTTGTGTGATATTACACGAATTAACAGTGAAGGTTTGGAAAAAGAGGAATATAACATTTTTACCAAGGAGGAATTTTAAACCCACTACTCGTGAGAAACATATCACAAAACCATAAAAGAACTTTTACAAGCAGAATCTGTTGCTGTTCGCGTCTAGTGCCAAAAAGTTGCAAAATGCTACTCAGGGATCGAACGTTCTTCACGAGAATAAACGCAAAGAAAACGGAAATGATGGTGATCTGAAGAGAATACAGAGCATAAACATACGAATAATACATAATGGACGAAAGACACTGCAGATAACAGACTAAAAAATTAAATGACCAGTAAACTGGCACACAACTTTCCCGTGTTTGCTACAATGACATATTAAATAAAATAGTTTTTGAGTATTAACTCAAAAAAATAAATATATAGTGTATATTATAGTTGTAATCAGAAAAGGATTTCTGATTTTCTCCTAAAATAATATACAGAGTATGTCATAAATATTTTTATTATTTTAATAATTTACGGACAGAAAAAAAAAGAAATATAATATAGTGTGTGACTCAGGGCGACTCAAAACGTCGAGATTCATCAAAATCTCAAGTTCAATTTTTTTCGATTACATTACATTACGGGAACTTCAAGATAATTTGCAAAAAAAAACTAATCAACTCCAAACTGGCCGAAAACTGTATTTATCACTTACGAAAAATTCGTTTGAAATAGGAGCGAGAAGTGGAATATTTCATGGAAAAGGGGGAAAATTTTGGAAAAACGCAGGATATAGAGTCAAATAGAAATAGAAAATGAGCGAGTACGTTGCAATTAAGCGAAAGTTTCTAAAAAATAAATCACCATGTCAAAATCAACCAAAATAAAAACATATTGGAACCTTATTGTGGACAATTTTTGAATTCATATTTCCGTTTTAAAAAAGAGGCAAACAGATCGCTGATTGCGTAGGTAATTGCTTCAAATTATCTTCCTGTACAGGGTGTTCGAAAAGATTCACAGTTTAAAAAATTGGTAAGAAAATACCTACGTATAACTTATTCTAATTCTTTGTTGCAAAAAATAAACGTTAAGGACATTATGAGTTCTCTAAGTTATCCTTAACAAATAAAGTTAAAATTTAAATGTTTGGTCCCAAAATAACGCCTCCAGTTTGGGCCCTATTGGGCCGACTATGATGAGAAGCTTGTTTTACCGCTGAAGTTTTTTTATATTCCTTAGTTTTAAATTTCATTAAATTCAGCCTAGTAGTTTAGGCTCACAGCCATAACGTACGCTAACCAACCACCCACCCACTCACCCACAGACAAACATTTTTCAAAGATGGTGGTTTTGGACTCAAAACGTCGAAATTCATCAAAATCTCGAGTTCGATTTTTGTTCGATTGCAAGGGAAAGTAAAAATAAAACTAAAAATGTTCTATGCGCTAAGAAAATCCTTTTCAAGAAGAAAGAAGTAAGCGAAACCACACAAGTCAAGATCGGATAGTGTCAATTTTAGTGAATTGGAGCGAATCCTGGGGTTTGAACGAGAAACAGAAATCAAAAATTTAAGACGCGGAAATGAAAGCACAAATATATGGGCAAATTTAGTGAGAGCGAATTGGGAATCAGGTTCAGAGAAGAAGATGAAGATTCATAACGACATGTAAACATAGCAGTTGGTAAATTAGTTCAATCAGAAGAGATTATAACCACGTCCTTGATGACCAACAACGACTACAATTCCAGAAATCATAGACAAAGTCCTAGGTTTGCTTTGGGCAGAGATGCGAACTAAAGTCTGTAATATCAAGGAAGCTAGACGTACCTTTTACATCTGTTCTTCGATTTCCCCCTCTTCATATGGTCGTGAAACGAAGCGCTGTGCGCGGAATTCCTCTTTTACGTAAAAGGGGTGGGTGGCATAGGAAAATGAACATACCAAGGAAAATTGATATCCATTAATATGTATATAATCTGGCTTCATCTCACGACGTGCTTGAGAAGGAAGCTTTTGAGGAAACCCTAAGCTGAAGACAGGAACGCTCTAGTAATATACTGATGAATGAAAAATCGATGACATCATGGAGGAATAAGCCAGTCTAAACAATCCATTTCTTACCAGAGTAATTGACAAAATCTAGCATCTCACACCTAGTAGACTCGTTCTTTTTACTTTGAAAGTCGAAGAGTGCTTCAACTGCAGATGAAAAAAGAGAAAACGTAAACTTTGACAGAGTCAATTATTTAATAATACTTTGCGATCCAAATGGAAAAATAGTTATTTGCATTAGAAGCTACGATATTATACTTTTCATTGCGAGGTGTTTATAAATGGCCGAGGCGTAGCGCTAAGTGTATTAAAACATGAATAAATGAAGGAAATTTGAAACACCTTGTATGTCCAGTAACACTTTTCAGTTAAAAGCAAAGAATTTATGACACATTTTAGTTAAGATGAATCGACAAGCGTCTTTTAACAATAATTTAATTAATAATCACAAATCGGATTATATTTAAATACTCTGAGCACTTTGAAAATGTAAATTAGTTTAAATTAAGAAGTTAGCAAGTAGTCGATTATATTTAAATTTGAGAGGTTTATAATTAAGGATAAATTTTTTGAAAGGATAAGCAGAAAACTGTAAACGATGAACAAGTTAAACTTGGCGAATTTTAAAGCGAACACACAAACGCACTGGTTTCATTTTGTAAATTAAACGTAATTATTACAATTAAGCTCAAAATAACGTAATTAAGCGGATGAAACTGTGAGTAACCCGCATGCCACTTCTTCTTCAAGTTTTCGGGGATGCGGTAAGTAATGCCGTACTATTTATGCGTTCAACCGTAAATTTATTTAATAATAAATTTTGAAACTTTTTAATTTTTATGTCGTGTATTTGTAAAAGTTTCCGTTTTTTTTTAAACAAACTGTTAATTTCGATGAAAAAGTTCTTTTCAGATAATAATGGAGGTATTCGGTAGGAAAAACGTGTAATTACGCACACGATGTACGTCAAAACGTCAAAAATAAAACGTTTGCGTCAAGGCTTAAATTTTGAGGGAATTTAATTATGTCCGTATGAGTAATCTAATTTCGTAAAATATCTATACAGAAAATTTCAATTTTCAGACAATCTCTTCCTAATATTCTTGTTAACAAAATTAAAAGGATTCAGTAGGTAAATAGCAAGTTTTCTATGAGGAAAAATTAAGTTAATGGTGTTAAGGTTCCTTTTCACTTTTTTTGAAAACAGAGTTATAGGAATAATGCTTTGTAGTCAAATTTTAAACAAAGTAACCGATAAAGGAACTACACAAGAATATTAACCAACCGGGGGAAAAACCAATGAAGGCTGGGGAAAACGCTCAAGTTTCGAGATAGGTTCATTGGCGATCAAAAATTAAGAAAATGCAGACTATGACAATGGGGGTGCATTTAAATATGGAGGCAGTACTACGAGAAAACATTAAAAAGAATATAGGGAGAAGATGAAGATTACTTTTTGCAGATTTGGGTTGCTATTAGAAAAGTGTGTGTTAAGGAGACCCTTTGTGGAAATCAAAGAAAAGGCGAGGCAAGGGAAACCGAGAACGAGAAAAACCATGAACAGAAGAGCAGATCAAACAAGGATAATAATTTGATAATTCCAGATCTTAAGGTAAACGGAAAAAGGAAACCAAAGAGGGAATGGACTATCAAGATAACTAGTTGTTGGTTTATACCGCGTCGTTATATTTCATTGCTATCACTCTGAAGATGCAAGCGGCAATGTCTCACAATCAGCAGTCAGGCCTGGCCAACCTAGACTTAACAGCTCACTACCATTGGTGGGAGTTAAGAGGATGGATCCCAAAAATCCTTGTTTTGGCTCATAAGGTAAAAGGCAAGGCAAGCCTTTCAGGCTGTGGAACAAATATAACAAGAATTGGGAACTTCAATATAAGTTGCAAAAAAAAACTAATCATGATTCCAAACTGACCGAAAACTGTATTTCCCATTTCTGAAAAAGTCGTTTGAAATAGGATCGAGAAGTGGAATATTTCATGGAAAAGGGAGAAAATTTTGGGAAAACGCAGGATGTAGAGTCAAATAGAAGAAGATGAGCGAGTACGTTGCAATTAAGCGAAAGTTTCTAAAAAATAAATCTCCATTTCAAAATCAACCACCTACAATATTACAAATTAAAACATATTGGGACCTTATTGTGGACAATTTTTGAAATCATATTTCCGTTTTAAAAAATATGTAAACAACAAATCTTTGAATGATTATGGTCTCATTATAGTTCAATATAGTACACGATCGATGATGATGACGTAATTGGTTCAAATTATCTTCCTGTTCAGGGTGTTCGAGAAGATTCACAGTTTAGAAAATTGGTAAGAAAATACCTACGTATAACTTGTTCTTTGTTGCAAAAAATAAACGTTAAGGACATTATAAGTTCTCTAAGTTATCTTTAACAAGTAAGTATGCCACCATTTCATAAAGAAGAAATGTCTAAACGGCTGTAATCCTCGAAAACTATTAAAAAATGGTGACCGAACGATGATTAATGTACATTGGATAATATTACTACACATGCAACGTTATTTGCGCAAGATGGTGGAATACAATTACGATGAAGTCGTGAAGAACACGTCAATTTGATCCCAGGCTCGCTGTATGAGATTCCTCTCTGAGGTATAGCGCGAAGAAGAATTGCGATACTAGAATTCAATGAAGAGCATATTTAACAAACACTGCCACTTTTCCTACGGTACCTTTTCTTCAAATTTTCGTAAAACAGTACAATGGAAGAAATTTTCCAAGTTATTTCAAAGACGGAAACCAATTTTAAATCTAGAAATGTTTCGATCTGCAAATATTCTCGAGAAGTTTTGTATTTGAACGTAGCTAATTTGAATATTGCAAAGCTAGCTAAGATCTCTTCTTCAATTTGCGCCCAGGGGCAGGAGGGCACAACTTTTGGAGGAATTATGGATATGAAAATTAGAGTTTTCGAAAATTAAAAAAATATTAAAAATTTGAAAGAGTAGCAAAGAATCGTGGTTAAAAAACCGTTTCGCTATTTCTGGGTCCCCAAAAAACATATTTCCAATTTTGAAATTTGAATCTCCGCACAACGTTTCTTAGTCTTCGGAAGAAAAACTCCTTTCGGTACAGTACAATACAGACATCGTGAACCATTCGCCGACTGGACGCAAATTCAACACGGGCGCGATACTGTGAATATTTTGATATATTTGAGATGTTGAGTAGCTACCATGGGTATTAAGGCATCAGGAAAATTCCTTTGTATTCGAAGACAATATCTGTGAAGATCGTAGGGAAGAAGATTTCATCCTTCTTCACTTAAAAAAAAAGTTTCAAAATGAAAATTTGGCGCCACAAAACTGCAAGCGTGGGGGAGATTTGGAAAATCAAGCGGAGACAATTATTTTATTTGTGTAAGTAGGCAAATGTTGTCAAACGAGAGGTAAATGAAAAATAAAGGAAATTCACAAACGATTTACAACCATAAGAAAACATTGGGAAAACGCCTATAAAATAATAAATATCCAACAATTTTGGTTCCCACGAATATGGGTCTACATCAACTCAAATTTTGACATGGAAGAAAAATATTTTCCGATATTCATTTGGATTGTCGGCACGATTTGTCGTGAAATGTCGTTTGTACAAATTGCCAAGAGAATTGTAAAATGAAAATTCTGTTCGTCAATTACAAAGGACAAGTATAAAACAATAGTTTCAACGCCTGAAAAGTAACCCTATTTGGCTAAATACGTTGGTCCTTCAATCAGTACATTCCTTTCGTCCACAAATGTTACACATATCAGCACAATAAGTAAAGCATGACCGGATGTATATCCATCCTCAGCATTGTAGAAACTGATATATGACAGTAATCGTTGTTAATTTCTAGTTACAATATCAAAGCAGGCCATTATGTGCCTATTGCACATTTGGGGAGCCATACATTATCAACAATCCACAAGATTAGTCATCAACGGAAACATTTGCGAGATGAATTAACGTTGATATAATACATGATATACGCGCGAGTTACTAGTTTGAAGCACATACATATATATATTTCGCTCAAAACTTTTGAGAGTATCCTTCCTGAATGATGATATTCCTCTAGGAAAGTGGCTTCTCACCTAACGGCACTTCCCGCGATTACTTTCACTTTCCCTTTCATACATCATTAACTTTGACGAAATAACGGCATCGCCGTCTATATAAATATAAATTAAAAAAAAGGTCCCGACGAAAATTTAACGCGCGAATGTCACTTTCGCATGACCGAGAATATCTGCTGACCACCAAAAAAGATTTTAAGGCATTCATTCTTGAATAATTTTACAATAAAGGGTCACAAGTGGCTAAAGCAAGTAGTAAAAGTGTTTTCCAAAATGCTTTGAGCTTAGGAAGCTCATATTTAGATTTAGGGTGAACACGTAAAAGGCGGAGTTTGATACATTTAGTACGAATGTTACTCAATAGTTCACCTCCGCCGAACTTCCGTTTCAAATAGTTTTATATCTCCCTTTTCCCACCTCCTCTGCCGCATTATTTTACTGTAATACAAAAAAAGGGAACTTTCATAATTACTGTAATAATACAATGTTAGCATGCTTTATCTAACTGCGTTAAATTATTGGTTTGCGTGTACTTTCTTTGTGTGATTGTTGCGTTCATTGTATGATTAATGATTGTCAGAAAAATATGATCGTTTTGCGAGGTTTTTTTTTTATAATTGATTAAATGGAAGCTGCAAGAGTTTCTGTTCAACTTTCTTGTACCGCCGCCGTTACAAACAGTTAATTAAAATTAAACACAAAGAAACGTTTACATTTTCTATATGAATAGTATTTCCTCGTTTTTTCCCCAAAAAAATTTTGTTGTTTCATAATTTTAATATAAAACAATAATGGAATTTAATTAAAATTTAAATTGAAATGATCTGGTGCAGAAGTAATATTTTAATCAAAAATTATGTCGACAAACACTCTTGTTATAAAAAATTATTTCAATGTGCTTTTTTCTTCCAAGAGATGCTTTGCATTTTCAAAACAAGATACGATTTCGTTACCGTTCTGTTATCAGACGCGATCTGGCGCATTTTATTTTAATTGTGGTGAATAATCAATAATATGCGAGCTGTAATGTCTAATGAGCGATGTGTACGTTCGCAGGCATGTGGATTATCTCACACGTAGATCCTGTGTACGAATTTGGTGGGCTCGTTATAAAATGGAAAAGAATCTGCAAGAGTATAATTTTATTTTATTTCATAAACACAACTATGCGAAATCAAAAATCTGGAACGAAAAATGTAACTTTTTGTGCAAAGGTTTTCAAAACGATTACAGAAGATGTATGTGACGTCGGAATCGGTCACAGACTGAAACAGATCGAATGAAAATCACGCTGAACAAATTTTCGAGCCTTAAAAAGGCTAATTTCAAACTCGCCCAGAGAACCATGCTCTTCTTACATTCTGGTGAACGAAAGGTTGTCTAAAAAACCTAGTTCAAACGCACCTCAAACTCTTGTTCAAGCATTACAAGCAAGTGATATTTATTTAAAACTAATTTAAAAAATAACTCATTTTTCTCCAAAAGTACTGTCGTCGGGGAATTAAAAAAGGGTGGTCTAAGCCCAAGAATTATTTCTTTGACCCCAGCTTTTTAATTATTTTGGTCCCAAGATTTCTGATCCCAAGAATTATTATATTAGCTCCAAAAATTATTATTTTAACCCACAGAATCATTCCTTTGGTCCCAAGATTTTATTCATTTTACCCCAAGGTTTTACTAATTTTACCCCAAGGTTTTGACATTTTTACCTAAGATTTCCATGTCCACACCCGTCTTAAGTTGTATGTCGAAAGTTTTAGAGACTTGCTAAAGTATGACCTCCTATGTAGCCACTGAAAATTTTTTTTTAGTTTCAAATACTATTTAGTATCATATTCCCATTTTTGTATCAATGGAAAAATTATATACATGAATAAAATCATGGGGTAAAATGAATAAAATCATGGGGTAAAATGAATAAAATCTTGGGGCCAAAAGAATAATTATGTGGGCTAAATTAATAATTTTGAGGGCTACTATAATAATTCTTGGGGACAAAAATCTTGGGACCAAAATAATTAAAAAGCTAAGGTAGAAAAAATAATTCTTGAGGTAAAAATAATAATTCTTGGGGCGAGAATGACAATTCCTAGGATGCATTAAATAATATCTCATTAAAAAATTGCAAATATCACGGACCACACATAACTTTTCAAAATTGAGTACGAAATTACCGATACTCCTACATTGGCAGAATGTACAATTCAGAAAGAAAAAATTACAAATACTGTAACTATACTGAATCGCTTTACTATTGAGGTATTTCTTTGTATTTCAGTGAGGTCTCATCATGGTTAGAAGAAGTAGAGAAAACTGTGCAGTAAAGACCTAATTTAGAAATTGATTTGAGTAGTATGGCTACCATTAGTTTATCTAAACGCATAAAGTTATTGGTAAAGACAAGATGAAAGACTAGACGAAACCGTCAAGTAAAAACTATAAACTGATAACGATGAACTTGAAACTCAAAGTATCAAACGGCTTGAAATTTGAAGGGGCAAACTGAAAGCAGAAAACTTCAATCCATAAATCGGAATGTTGAAGTTGAAAATTGCTAGGTTCATACAATTTAGGCACTGGACTCTTACAAAGTGCACATTCCAATAAAAACCACAAACTACATGCTGATCATTATAAAATTATAAATCGAAATCTCAAAATTCTAAATTGGAGACTTGAAAATGAAACAGGAAACGTGAATCTCATAAAACTGAAACTGAAAATGACACCGGATAGTGAAACAACAACCTCCAAATCTGAAGTAGAATTTTCAAATGTGGAAATAAATTGAAATGAAAATTTAAATGAGATACTGCAAACTGGTGACGCTAACACTGTAAATTTATGAGAATCGAAAGAAAGTGGCGAAATGGGAACGAGAAACTCGTAATTGGGAAACGAAAATAGGAAGGAATTTTGAAATTCTATGAATTTCATTCTGAATGCTGAAATTCGCAATTTGAGCAAACTGGAAATTTGAAATTAAGTTCACGAAAGTATGGACGAGAGCCTTGAAACATCAAGATGTATAACGACGTGTCCGGAAAATTCTTCGAATGCCATTCTACGAAAGCAATTCTTCGAAAACCAATTCTACAAATGTACAATTATTTGAATCAACAATTCTTCGAAATTCATCTGTTCGAAATAGAAATTTTCCGCAAACCTAACTAGAACCCTCCCAATTTCCTCCGCCATAGGTTTTTTGGAGGTTTAGTATATTTTTTTTCAACTTACACAAAAACAGCGAACCCGCCGCGGCTTTTATATTTACACCATGTTAAACAAAATAATGGAAACAACAAACATTTTGGCATAATCATCTTTAACATGTCATAAACAATCAAAACTTGACATATTTTAATGTTTGTTTATTTATTATTTTTGTTATTTGATATGTTTATTTAAAATAACTGTTTTTTACAGATATTTAAAAAAGAAGTTGGTTATAATTTATAAAAATGACAGATCTCTCGAACTTTCAAAGAGGCCAAACTGTTGGTGCTTGTATGGCAGGCGCTACTATAACAGAAATTGCCCGAATGCTTGGCGTTTCAAAAGTCTCAAAAGTAATGACTGCCGTTGAGAGAGAAGGAAAAACGTCCTCAGCAAAGCACCGTTCTGGCCGAAAGTCGAAGTTGTCTGAGAGAGACCGTCGGACTCTAAATCGAATTGTTAGAAAGGATAGCAAGATCACGGCTCCTAAAATCACTGCAGAGCTCAATGAACACCTACAGAACGCAGTTTCCACAAAAACTGTTCGTCGGGAGCTGCACAATTCTGGATTCTACGGAAGAGCTGCAATTAGAAAACCTATGATCTCAAAGAGAAATGTTTCAAAGCGTTTAGAGTGGTGTAGAAACCTCCATAATTGGTCCCTCGAGCAGTGGAAAAGTGCGATTTTCTCTGACGAATCATCGTTTACTTTATTTCTAACCTCCGGCCGAGTGCACGTTTGGAGACGGCCGCAAGAAGCATTTAATACAGACTGCCTTCTGCCAACTGTCAAACATGGCAGGGGTTCTGTGATGATCTGGAGTGCCATTTCTTGGAAATCCTCCGGGCCAGTGATTTCCCTTCATGGAAGAATTAACAGCCGGCACTATTTAGGAATTTTTGGGGATCAGCATTCTAATGAAGTTGAGTATCAACATGATGAAGTCCGGAATCACAAAGGGATTAATAGTTTTAAGAAATAAAACTTCCAACCTTCCCTTGAAACTTTAATAAATCGGGAACCAATTGATGAAAGATTCGAATAGCTTTTGCACGATGGTGATGTACAATTAGTATAAGTTGTGCGACATGTTTCGAGAACTGACTGTTCTCATTATCAAGCGAAATTATATAAATGTCATTAATAAATTAAGTTATCAACCTTTTAATTTATTAATGACATTTATATAATTTCGCTTGATAATGAGAACAGTCAGTTCTCGAAACATGTCGCACAACTTATACTAATTGTACATCACCATCGTGCAAAAGCTATTCGAATCTTTCATCAATTGGTTCCCGATTTATTAAAGTTTCAAGGGAAGGTTGGAAGTTTTATTTCATAAAAATAGAAGTTGAGTATCTCAACTGGCCACCACAATTCCCAGACCTCAACATTATTGAGCATCTATGGTCGATTTTAGAGCGTCAATTAATAAGTTGATTTCCGCCGCCATTGTTTCTTGATGTGCCTTTGTGGTAATCCTCGCAGCGACCTCTAAGCTCCTTTCACCATTTCCTCTTCTTGGGGTCATTTTTTCAGGTTTTTCTCCTCTTCCGCTTCCGTTAATATACAATACTGCTCCACATTTTTCTCCGTAGCTCACGATGGAATTTTACCATCTTATCGCTTTTTAGTAGTTCTTCTTACAGACAGAGAGCTCTTGAATAGGTTCTTGCACTGCCGATTACTTTTCTTATTACCGAATTGTAGAGTGTCATTTCTTATGTTTATCTTTCCAAATTTCAGTTGTTCGATTGATTATTACATCGCGCATAAGATAAAGAGTGGTTAATAAGCACGAGAAATTAAAAGTGGAACGTGTAGTTAAAAGAGTCCAACATTTGTTTCAAGTTGCAGTTTGAATAGTAAAACAGCAACAGTTCAAATAAGAAAAAAAAGAGAATCGTGAAATATATTAGCTACAAAGTAAAAAAAAAATCGTAAGAAAGCTCTTCGCAGATTGCTTGTAAGGGGGCGGTTTTTTAATGTTTAAAATTACGAGACCAAAAGAGTGCTTTTGCCAGATGCTGAAAGACATTAGCTGGTGCATTAGATATTTTTTTCTCGAAGAAGAAATTATATGCAAATTAATGGGGACAGCATTTTATCTTTTGAGAAACACGTATAAGAGTGCATTAAAGGGATTGAATATCTCTTTAGAAAGACAGAGAGAGGGTGAAATAGAAAAAAGGGAAGTTTTATATCAAAACATTCTAATGCAATCATTTGTATTCTACATCTGGAAAAGTTAAAAAGTATCACTGTAGTTTAAGGGATTTGCGTACTTGCTGAGACAAAAGTTATTTGCTACGCTAGCGTTCGTTTCTGAAAAGGGTAGTTGAAGGAGGGAGGATGTGGGGGGTAAAAGGGAGGTAAGAGTCGGGGAGGATGGGGGGATGTGTAATGAGAAAAGCAAGGGCTCGTCACTGCGCCAGCCGTGCCGAGACTGCCATTTAATGAGCATGAAATCCAAATGGTAATTTGATTTGGACTTAATTAACGCGGTACTCTACGGAAGTAGGTTGTTACGAGGTCTTATACGATATGACTGAGTTTCCTTCTGGAGAAAATTTTCTTCGCTTCATATTTAAAACGTGTTTATTTAGTCGCTTTCTACTCTCGGCATCCGCCATTGATGATAGTGTTTGACGTTTTTAGTGCGCACCAAAATTACCTCGGCTTAATCTGAAAAGTTACCGTCTACCGGTTTTTTTTTTTTTTGCTAAAATTGCTGACACTGTAATCTACCGGTGATTTAGTTTCTGATATGTTAATAGCTTGTAATTTTCTAAGTTATTGGGAAAGTTAGAATTGACGCGCGCTTCTTTAGAAAGCTTAATTTGACGCGAAGGTTTACTAAACGTCGGGCCATATTTTTCTTCCTCTCGCAGTAATACAAATCAGATTTACGCACGACTTCATTGTAAACTTTTCTTTCGCCGAAGAACGAAATAACTTTTCGAAAAAGGTGATAAAATTTTTTGTTTACAAACAAACTGCACAAATACACCGAAGGTGTTTATATAGATAAATATTTGTCGTCACTCTTATTGAGTCGTTCTTTGGAGAAGCAAAAGAAAAAAATAATGGTACGTATTCAGCACGAACGTTAAAAGTGTATTTTATCGGACGGTAAGAAAAAGAAAGTATTGTTAAAGCGATAAAATGAAGCAGCTGGTATATTTGGCAGCACTTTTGCGGAATAAAATAGATAAATTTCAACAAATTGCCTGTATACACAGAAGTCTATTTTTATATCATTTACGAATTCAATTCCAAATTGAGCCAATTTACAAAAAAAGTTCTCGTACTTGTTATACTACTAACTATATTTAAGCGACTACCTTTCAAAGCTCGCAAACATTCCTTCATGGAGTCGCTCCAATCTAAAAAAGATGGTGGATGGTAACTTTCATAAAAAAAATTAATTTCAAGTCGCCATTCCTCTCCACTACACTTTAAGTTTTAAATTCTTAAATAAACCAAAATTATATCGCCAAAGGCGAGCGCGTGGCTTCAAAAATTTATTCATCACACATAAGTAGGTATTTGATTTTACCGAATTGTTTAGGACATAAATTTTAAAGCCAAAGAACACATGAACGTATGGATGCAAACAAATAATAGATTATATTAAAGGCACGAATAAAAAGAAAAGACAGTTACAAGAGGAGAACTAGGCCAAATGAAAAAAGTAAAAACCTGTACATTGCAATTTGAAAAAATGCATTATGCACGATAATGAAAGGACACTGATCAAATAAGTTCCTTCAACACAAAAAGATTCAGGTCAAAAGCCCTTTCCAGAAAAAAAGTTGCAGAAGTTTAAAAATCCCGAAATTTTTTTTTAATTTAAAAGAAATGGAGAATAAATGAAACGGAGTGGAGCTGAATGAGGTAAGATGACCAAAATATACTTTAGGTACTTATAACAAAAGAAGAAGAAGAAAATGAAATAGAACAAGAACAAAAAATATGTCAAAAACGTAAAACTCAAACATTGGCGACTGGAGAGACAAGGAGAAGTACATAAGTAAATTGGATTAAATTTTAGTACCTAATTTAATTTTTGATGGGAGATGATGCAAAATAAAAATTATTATTCCAAATTTGAACTCTTCATATTCGGCTGAAAAAGTATTCAGTCGAGCATTCCAACTTTCTACTGAAAAAATGGCATTTGGATACCGTAGTAAAATGTTTAAAAATTACATGGTTAATTTAATTAAAGTATAAAATATAACATTATTCATGCTATAATAGGTACTAAGACATTAATTACGAATTTGAGCTTGAAATATTTAAATTTATACAGTTCTTAACGTAATTCGTAAGGAAACTTGAAATTTCCTCTTTGAAAATAAGATTAGTTGAACAGTTTGATGAAAATGAAAGTGCTTCAAAAACAATAAAATTTAAGCTTTCACATAAAAATTGCATATTCATATCATTTATGGTTATTTTAAAAAGTACATAGTGAAATAACCGAAGTACACATTTTTTGTAACACTGAAAAATATAAAACTCAAAGTAAAAAAGAAAAGTGGAAATGTAATAAAACTGAAGCAAAAAAGTCCACGACCAGAAAGAACTACAAAATTGAGCCCTAACTGTAAAATTTTCGGAAATTTCAACTTTAAAATTTGATATTTTAACCTTCAATCACAGAATAAAGTACAAGAATCACTTGTGCTTTATTCTGTGCTTCAACTCAGAAATCGATTAAAGTGAATATGAAGGTAGCTTCTCAACTGTTTTATAAAATGTTTAAAAACCATATGTGATTAACATAATTAGAGAAATACAAAATGCAAATATTTAGCTGCATTAAGACCATTATGCCTTATTTTCGAATTCAAGTTTTGCCGAGTGATTTCGTTTGATATTTCCAAGTGGATAATTTGCATTGAAACTTAAAATTTTCACTTATAAAAGAACTACAACATTAACACACAGAATTTTTGAAAAATTAAGGTTTTATACGCAAAATTTAATAAAATTAAAATTAGATTATGTACAAAGACTTTTCGCCTTTAGAAATCAAAAATTATGTCACGAAAAAAGTAAAAATAATTATGGATATTGGATTTCTATAAAAGTCTATGAAAATCTTAAAATATCAAATTTTAACATATTGCTACAAAATTTGAAATTTCAACCTTTAACTCAGTAATCAATTTAAGAGGGGAACAATATGAACTTCGCTTTGAAACCCAATTTTTTTCCCAAATTGAAATGTCTTACTTATGCATTAATTTTCACTTTAAGCTTAAAAAGTTCAAATTTCAGTTTTTTTGAAAAATTGAAGATTTATGCTCAAAGTTACAAAAAGTAGTGATTACTTGCATATGAAAGTTTTGCAACGGAACTGAAAATGTTGGGGAACAGATATTTTTTGCCTTTACAAATAAAAAATTTAAAAATCCAAAAACAATGACATTTCGGAAATACAAATATTGACATTCCTTTAACTTGGAAATGTCTTAAAGAAAATTTGGTTCTGATTGCTGTTTATAGTAACAACAATAGGAAACCCAAACCATAAAGAAAGGGAACAAGAACTTCACTTTGAAACCGAATTTCATCATATTTGTGGTGCATTTAGAATATAATTCTATAATTTAAAATTTCTTTATAAATGCAAAATTTAAAAGTTCAAAAACCACGACCAGAAAGAATGTTTGATACTGTAAAATACAGTCCTAAATGTAAAATTTCAAATTTTCAGAAATCTAAACATTAAAATTTGATATTTTAACCTTCAATTCAGAAATCAATTAAAGTGAATATGAAATTCAAGCTCTTATCAACTGTCTTATAAAATGAATGTAAAATGCTTAAAAATCATATGCAATTAACATAAAATACAAAATGCAAGTATTTTAAAATCAAAATGCCTTAATTTTGGATTACGTTCAATTTTGTGGAGAGATTGCGTTTGGTATTTGATATTTCCAATTTGTATTGAAACTTAAACTTTCCACTTTTAAAATATCATTATCACAAAGAATTTTAGAAAAATTAATGTTTTATACTCCAAATATAAAAAAATTGAATGATTACATACAAGAACCAAAGATTTTTAGTTTTCTCTCTACAAACCTAAAAATTTGAAATTTTAACATTGTTAATATTGAAGTTTCGAAAATCCAAATCCAAATTTTGAAATTTGATACCTCGAGTTTCAACTCAGTAATCCGTTAAAGAAGGGAACAACAAGAACTTCGCCTTCAAACTCGATTTTTTCATAAATTCAAATGCTCTATACCTTAATTTTGAATGTAATTATAATTTATATTGAATTCGTACGAAATACAAAAACAGTGACGTTATGTCACCAAGTACGTTGTAAATTTCTTGACATTTTTCCAAAATTGAGGTAGATTAGTTCAAAACTTTTCAGTTTTTGACAAATTAAACGTTTATACTTCAAAAGTGGTGTGACTTGCAGATAGGAAACTTTCGCAATGTAATGGAACAGGCAGAAGGCGGTAGACAATATGAATCTGGTTATTCAAAAAGGGGAAAAATTGAAAGTTTATAGTGAAAATTATGCTCAAAATTAATTTAAATCTAAAAAAATGAAAGTAAGTGATTTCTTGAAATTGTCCAAAGTGCATCTTTCGTTTTTGACATAACTGGAACAGATTCCAACATTCGCTTTTCGCATTTAGAAATCAAAAATTTAAAATTGCATGATCAATAAAAAACTAGAAAAGTAAAGACTTTAAGCTTCCTCACTACATTTCAGTAAGTTCAAATTTAAAATTTCGGTTATTCAAATTTTGAAATTTAAAATTGTGGTCAATGTTGCAAATTTAAACACTTTTCGGCCTTAGAAATTTAAATGTTGAAAAGTAAAAAAAAATTAATTTCCTCTCCACGATATTTTACGTCTAATTCCCAGCTGCAATCGTTGCAAACAAATTTGACAGGGTTCCTAAAAAAAGTGATTCTTATTCTATAGAGGAATGTATTCAAAAAGGGAAAGAATTTCATCTACAAGGCATGGAAATGAAATATCCAGATTTCCCACTTTCATTGCAGCAAACATAAAGGCTACATATACGTTTCGGTTAAAGGGTCGCCGCCATCGGGACTTCAATAAATTATCGCTAATATGAAAGCATATTTTGAATGAATAATATACAAAGGATTTTGGGGAAGTGCATTTGCAAATTTGGAACGAGTATCTAAAACGTTTTCGCCAACTCTCAGTTTATCTCTACAAATGAAAGTGCAAAGCATTATAAATTTGTTAGAAATATTCCTTTCAAGCACGTAAACTTGCAAAATGAACAAAAATTGAATATTGACCAAAGCGACCGTATTGGAAAGAAAATATTAAGCGACTGCACGTGAGTAAAATATTTTCAAACAGCTCTGTAACCTATATGTATGTACGTCCATTTTACTCGGTCGTGTCATTACACAGTTGCTGTACAAACTGTAGTTTGTTGTGCAGAGTTGAAGCTCTGTTCGGCGCTTTCTGGTTCATGAGACGTGTTCGCCTGCCTACAGAGCATTAACGGAAATGACGTACACTTTGAAATTGATTGTGACAACAGTATAATTTGTTTCTTTGAGATTCAAAAATTTTGTGCAAGGAAATTCGGTGACAACGGCCAAAAAGTTCAATAAATCATTCCTGAAAAGCCATCGATGTGATCCTTGGAGGACATCATCACAACATAAATGTTTAGAATTCAGTCATTCAAATCTATATTTCAGTTCAAATTTTTCTGAAAATATTTTCAAATGATAAAATATTTTCAGAAGGAAAGTTTATCGTCTAAATATACCCATTTGGATATGAAAAATGTCTTAATTCATACCAAGTAGTAAAAAACTGGTTTGACTGTGAAGGGCGCTGGAAAGGCACAGTCAGTGTCCACCTACCAAAAATAGGTCATGAAAGGTGGTTGACTCCATGATCGCTTTAAAGAAAAAAGAAGAGGGGAATTGTCACGTAGAGTTCATGATGATTATAAAGAAAAATAATGCTGCATTCTATGTTTGCGTCAATAAATATTGTTTACCTTTCGGCCCACCACCAAAATCAGATCTGAATCCAAATGGAAATACATTCGGACTTACATTGCACAGTTTTTGCTAATCTATTTACAATTTTGCATTGAATCTTATCAAAAATTTGTGTAAAACGGTTGCAATTCGTAACAGACAGTATTACAAGAGCAAATGTTTAGTCAAAATGAAATGTGGAAGAATTTTTATCTACAAATATACCTTGTCCTATACACAGTTGTTTTCAAAAAAAATGAACACATCGAAGATATTGAAAACTTGAGCAAATAAGATAAAATTGTAACGGAGACCTATTTAAATATCTTTTCGCAGTCTTCGTAACACACATACTATCAATTATATTAAAGCGATTTTTATGGCACAGACATATCTTAAACAAGTGATAAATTGTAGGGGTCGATCTCAAAATCCTGACTAATGACACTCAAGTCTAAAAAAGAAGAAAGCGCACCCAACACCGACCGATATTATTCCATTTTAATTATCTGACTTTCCTCCTAAAAAGGGACCGCGCGAAACCTAAACGGTTAATAAAATGATTATCGTTTCAAAAGGTATAATTATGCAAATGAAAC
The DNA here is from genome assembly GCA_036250285.1 of Pyrocoelia pectoralis. Lineage (NCBI taxonomy): Eukaryota > Metazoa > Arthropoda > Insecta > Coleoptera > Lampyridae > Pyrocoelia > Pyrocoelia pectoralis. The sequence goes on along the minus strand of CM070077.1, from coordinate 4,657,861 downwards.
TAGCTGAAGGGTCAAATTTCGATATTCGCAATTTTTGACAGTAAAGATAAGAGGTAATTCAATCCCTCGTCTCTCTATAATAGTACACAGTCGACAGTTTTACCCTATACGTACACTATATAACAGAAAGCGATGACGAGGCAGAATCCCTCAACATCATACAAGTAGGGCGAAATCATCAACCCCTTAACAGGTAATTATTCAATGTTCTTAACAAAGCAGAGTGTCCGATGAGGTTCTTTTAACCGACGAGGCGAAGGTGAATAAAACCGGTAATTGAGGAATTAATATTTGAAAGCGATCCAAGTTGACGACGACGGCGTCGTCGAGGGGACGAAAGGAGGGTTGTGTAAATAGTTAACGAAGAGGGGCGCGGGAATGACTGTAATACTTACAATGCTACCAACTACTGTAACACGCCGTAAATTTAGGTCAAAAGAAAAGAAATTTTCAACTGCTAAACAAGTTTTAAATGCTTAGCGCGCTTATTTACTTATACATAACGAGCGAAAACTTAGTAAAGAGCTGCTGAAACTTATTTAACGTTGATAGACACTTTCGCTTTCCAAAAAGAAATGGAACAAAATTGTACTCACCTTTGGATGTGCTCTTCGTGGAAACGCTACTTTGGGATCAATCTGTAAAACAAAGAATATTTAGTTAAAATAATGAAAATAAATAAAAAGAGGGGTTAGTTTAATTATTCACTCTGTTTACGAGAGGTAATAAACGAATTACTTGAATTATTCTCTTCTATTTCCTTCAGTCTTCGAGTTCTAACAGCAGTATTATGGGCAATCAAAAGTCGAAATTCGAGCCACGCACAATTACGACGCTCGCACGACACGCGCGTCCGTACTTTTCCTCGCGCGAGACATACACTAATAATATATATTGTTAAGAAACCGACCCCTTTTCTAAACCCCCTTCAATGAATTTATTGTTCGTTAGGTTTACATTACAAGATATTACGAAACGTTACGCCCCCGTTTTGAAAAAGCATCAAATTTGGACCGGTTTACAATGATCTAAACAAGAAAAATCGTTTGTTTCGGACTTTTATTCAAAAATAATTTCAATTCGCCGATTCGGTGTTAAAAAATATTGGGGGTAACGGAGTATCCGCGGCGTGAGGGTCATCAATCCTAAACGTTTTAATTAATTACCAATTAAATGATAATCCCACTTTTTTTTTTGAAAGTCAACTGCAATTTTATTAAGCTCATCATCAAAAAGCTCGAAGAAATGGATGAATTTAGAAACTCTACCATTACGAAATGTGATTTTCGAAACATCGCAATAAGTTGAAATGGTAATCCAAAAAATAGCGTCCATATGGATCTATATCCATAAATAGGCGACACGAGAGTAAAAATTTGTGAAAAACCTCTCCTCAGTTACCAAAACAAACCGTGTTTTTCAAACGGATAAGATTATTATTTGTATTACAAACGGATAGAGATCGGCATAAAGTCTCGTCCCCTTTGGTTACCATTTCTTTTTTGAACATAAATTACGGTATAATCCCAAAATCGCCCATTTTTTCCACAATAAATCCCACGAAAATAGAGGAGTCATATACGCTACATCTAAAAATGTGCGATTCTGGAATTAAGAGTTTTTGTGTTTAGAGAACCGATAAATTGTTCATAAAATTTCAATAAAATAAACAAAAGTTTCAATTCATTACTACAAAATCTCATGAGTAATGATCATAAAATACAAGGTGCGTCAAAAAGGAATGCAACCGTTTTAGAAGGTGATAGAACTTTAAAAATTAATGTCGGACTAGTGTCCGAAATTCTGAAATAAGGAAGATGTAGCCACTCAAAAAGGGACGCGACAAACCTGTTTTTTCGTGGGTTGCGCATTCTTAAATCCCTAATTGTTTTATTTTGATCTTTTTACAAAAACCGTTTATGAAAAATAGATTTCCGTAGTAGTTTTCTCCATAGAAAAGGTATTTTTGTTTAAAGGCGATAGAGTGAGCCATTTTTGAATAATTTGGATTTTAAAATGAGACTGTACAATGAGGTAAATAATTTATTAACTTCACACACATCAAAATAGCATTTCAAAATCTGAAGGGATTGTCAGTTTTGTAAGTTTAACGTACTTTTTTTTGGTAGTAGTAATTCCAGAGGGGTCAACTGCCCTATCCTGCCCCCCCAAATGACGCCCCTGGTCGTTGATCATAAACGAATGAAATACATACAAATAAACAGTTATTATTAAAAAGTTAATAATTAAAAACTACAACAAATACAATTTGATGTTACGTTAATAAATTCTTTTATTGTACTACAGTCTCATTGTAAAATCCAAATTATTCAAAAATGGTTCATTCTATCGCCTTTAAACAAGAATACCTACCTTTTTTGTGGGGAAACGATTTTTGTAAAAAGATAAAAATAAAACAATTAGGGATAAGACCCCCCCCCCCCCCCAATTTTTTTAAAATTTACTCTTAAATCAAATGATACATTACTCTCAAGCTTTCCTGATTTGGAGTATGTATAGTTTGCTCCGTTGAATGTTTGGGACACTCTTTGAGTGGCTATATCTTCTTTATTTCGGAATTTCGGACAATAGTTTATATAACAAACAGACATTAAAAATATTTGTATTCCTTGTTAATTCACCTTGCATAAAGTTCAGTAGCGAGTCATGCAGTCTTACAAGACCGGTAAAACTGAAGCCTCCGTAAAGTAGTGAGCAGTCTCTACAAATAGTTGACTAGATTGTCTAAAATTGTGGAAAATTATTTATAAAAATAATGTCAAGAAATTGAGAAAATCTAAACCTTAAATAAGGCTTTAAATTTAAATAAATTAGACTTGAAGCTTAGGTATGTAAGGTTCACGTGAATTTTTGAGAACGGCATATACACATATAAAGGTCAACCTCCTGAAACTCGAAGGGTGTGGTGTGCGAACGACAATATCTTATGTTCGTAAAGGTAAAGGTGTGTGCATTTGTGCAATACGCCACTAACTTTCTCATTATAAAAAAAAACACAAGAAAGGCAATATTGGAAATTTGGTCCAGCTACAAATATTTTGCAACAAATATATTGTCATGCGAGAAGTTTTCTCTCTCAAATTGTGACTTGGGGCAGGCACACGCACTGCACAGGCATTTGTTATGCATCCCTCTATTATGTACAATATTCATCTTGAGATCAAAGACTCTTACTAAAAATAAAGAAACCCAACAAGCAACTCTGCAACCCCTCCTTTCAAGGGGAAACGGATGGGGGGATTGGAATCTCGTCCATGAGACAGTTAACCTAACTTAAATTAGGTGCACAGTGAAGAATTTCAAACCGTATAAACTGCCAAGGCTTCGGCGCTACGCAAGATGCTAAAGGCAAGAAATGCCCTGGGAAAGCAAGAGGGGTACACACAATAGCCTCGCTCAATAAAGAGTCTTTAGCAGTGGGAGTTGCACGAGGATGTCTCTAGGGGGCGACTAAGTGTGACAGGCTGTACCACACATGGCCATTCCGATGATATACTCCCACATAGTGTTTGTAATACGTAGCAATTTTGATGAGAGCATATCAGTTATGAAACAATGAGCATTAAAATAGGGATTACATTAGGCCAAGAACTGGAAAAGATAACCAACAAAGTTGCAAAGTCGTTGCGGGCTTGCAGACGAGCGTTCGAGAGACTAGGATAATTAAACCAGCCACTACGCATGCGTTATTGGCGTGATAGCGTAAGACCTTCACCGAAAGGAAAGTGTAGCGCTTTGATATTATACAGGGTGGGCCATTGAAAAGGTAACACGCCTGTTTTGGGACACTTAGACAAGTTTCTTAAAAAACGCTCGGACACGTCGATTTTTTATTTTTGGGGGACAACTTTTGATGTCAAATTTGACATTGGCACATCAACCCCCTGGTCACAGCAACCCCTAACTCAAGAATTAAAATAGGGAAAGGGAGTCGAGCGACCCCTCATTTGAAGCGCCTTTTAATTCTCTATTCGACAGTACAAATGAAAATTAGTTTTATTCCATTTTTTTTCGCCCTGATGAAAAGCACCCTCTAGATTAACTAAGGTGGGAGTGTTGTTTAGGAAAAATCCTGAAACACACACCTAGACCTTTTGAACGGCACATTTTGATGTCAAATTTGACATATCAGATCAACCCCCTAACCCCAGCAACCCCTAACTCAAGAATTTAAATAGGGAAAGGGTGTCGAGCGACCCCTCATTTGAAGCGTCTTTTAATTCTCTATTCGACAGTATGACCTAAATTAGTTTTATTCAATTTTTTTCCACCCCCATGAAAAGCACTCTCTAGATTAACCAAGGTGAGGTGAGGGAAAAATCCTGAAATGTGCCGTTCAAAAGGTCAAAGGTGGCGTGTTTCAGGATTTTTCCTAAACAACACCCCCACCTTAGTTAATCTAGAGGGTGCTTTTCATGGGGGTGGAAAAAAAATTGAATAAAACTAATTTTCATTCATACTGTCGAATAGAGAATTAAAAGACGCTTCAAATGAGGGGTCGCTCGACTCCCTTTCCCTATTTAAATTCTTGAGTTAGGGGTTGCTGGGGCTAGGGGGTTGACCTGACAAAGTCAAATTTGATATCAAAAGTTGTCCCCCAAAAATAAAAAATCGACGTGTCCGAGCGTTTTTTTAAGAAACTGGTCTAAGTGTTCCAAAACAGGCGTGTTACCTTTTCAATGGCCCACCCTGTATAGTGATAATGACAACGACTCCTACAGTATCTATGAAGACTCTCTTGCATCTACCCCCTCCACTAATCGTAGTAATTAAGGCGGAGGCGTTCAGACGACCATACGAGCTAAAAGTTAATGCCAAAGAAAAACGGTTTATGGCCACCAAAACGAGTAAGAGATCTACGGAAACAGTGGATGAGGGTACAGAATTTTGTAAGCCTGGGACAAAAAGCGAGCGTGTTCCAGGTCGAAATATAAGCGATCCCGACAACGGCTGTTCAGCTATTAGAAGAGAACCTTGCTAAAAGGAACATCTTTATAGGTAGAGATAGTAGAGTAGCGTTTGCAGCATTTGAGCAGAGGGTAATATTGTCACCTGGACCTACGGAAATCGTGGGCTGCCAAGTTACGGAAGCTGTAAACCAGGATTGGAGGGGGCGTCAAAGATAATACAAGAGAAAGTAATAAAGAACAATGGAAGGGGAAGTGTAGGTACCAGAGATACAACCAAAAGGCGATAATTGTGTAATCGTGGGAGTAATACCTTCACAATTCATCCAATGTTACGAATAATTCTTCTCCCTTTTTTAAAGTAGCTTCAAAATTTAATAAAAAATATTCGAAAGTAACACCCCACGTCATCCACTACCAACGCGTGGTCCTTAAGTTTATTTTTTGTTATTTTATACTTGTTTGTGTAAATTGATACTTTTACGATTGTTAAAAAAAGATCAATTGTTAATTAGTAGAATGAGCACTTCCACGTGCTCGTATTAAAGTGTCACATTTTCTTTCGTATTCAATTACATTTGTTCTTATATTCGAAGGGTAATCCTTGCTGTATAATGGGCTCATTTACGATTTTTTTTTTATTGGCCCAATCGAAAGATTGTACAATTTTATGAGTCCCTGCAAAAAACAAAAATTTTTCAGGACGTACAAATAACTTTAAAATAATAAAAACCTGAACGCTCGAGCTTCGCGCGAAATTGCACTGTGACGTCACTACATGGAAATTCATAGTTCGGCAGCATACGATACGTGAGGTTCGTTATACCCTTGTTAATAAACGTCGACTGTTTCTTATCGAAATTAATTTTTTTGTTATAAAGATTATCTAGGTATTTATTGGATATTGCCATATGGCAGATACAGGAAAGAAGAAAATAGTTATAAATACTGTATTCATCAAATCCAAAACTCGTAATAACTTCAACTTAGCGCCTAGTACATTTTAAATTTTCTCCTACGTAAAATGACTACCTGCACATTATAAAAATCTAAACAACTTTGTACCCTATCGTTTGCGAGGTTTGCAATTTGTTTAGTACCTACTTATTTACATGTTAAAGAAAAATTTTCTAAGGTCTAAATAACTCTGGGTGGTTACTGGTTAGATTATACTATTCTGCAAGGATTTGTTTCAATACAGTTTTTAGTTTACTACTAAGCTTTGTATTTTACCGACAAATACGTTCTCACGCTGTCTAAATTTAACTACCTACGTTGATGTAGCCCTAGAGTAGATAGCGTAGAAATCCAAAAATGTACCAGATTGTGTGTAATGTTAACTCCTATGCAGCTATGAATATTTTTTAAAGATTATATTATACAACTTTGCAAGGTTGAGGTGCCGTGGAGCCATTATTTACTACGGGACAAGAAATCTAATTTTCAGCTTTAACTGTGACATAATAATATGTAAAATATTAACTTAGTTTTACATTTTAACTCCTCTCATTTCTGTACTTATAAAATCGTAACTTTTATTAAAATATTCCATGACCATAAATAAGTCTACTTCCGGTAGATTTGAACAGTCACCTTTAATAAAATTTGCTTCACACATGTTTCTTAAAACAAACAATTTATTATAAAATACAAAACCGCTTCGAAATGGCACAAAAACGATGGCTTGTGGTAATGAAAATGCGTTAAAATGTACAGTTGCAATACCGACGATTCACGGTCAAACATTTTGTGACGTCACAACTCTCGGCGTCTGTACCGAGAAGCGCTCGTATTTAAAATGTAATAACTTGGGAACGGCTTATCGGATTGATTTGAAATTTTCAGGATTATTTAGTGTTTAAGGACTTTATATGTAAAACAATTTTGAGCCACATCCACGCTTCATTAAATGAGCCCATTCAAATTATAATTCGAAAAGTTTCCATCCTCCTCTTTAAATTATTGTACACCAATTGTGAGGAAGTGTCAACTGTCTACTCACTAAACGTGAGTCCACAGCCTTCACGTCGCGCTTCCAGACTAATACATTAGCTCAGTTATTAATTATTCATTTACTATCAGAAATTGAAAATGAGAATTTTCAAAATGAACTCGAAAAAATTCTAGGAGTATCAATTTTTGTTTTTAGATAACAAAATATGGTAAAGGTTGGGAATCGAGAGCCTGTGTTTTCAGTTCAATACAGGAAGATCTCACAATCTAAGAAGGGGAAACGTTAAACTGCTTCTAAATTGATATTTTATTCAAAAATAGCGGATATTTTCATTTTGGCCAGTTCAAGTTCACTTTTCGTGAATGTTAGATGCCATGAATTATTCAGCATAGAAGATTCATTGATAAGAAAGTCAAATGTGGAAGGATAAAATTGCAAATTTAGGCAAACTTTAGGGTACCTTGGCAAAATGTTTTTCACTCCCACTGGAAATGTTGGTGAAATTTTAATAGTCGAGGCAAATCTTTAACTGCAGACAGTAATTTACCTCGATTTTCACACCATCGTCGGGACCACAAAAACGATTTAAATTTCTTTTGCTTTGCACTTCGATACTTGGGCGAATTTCGTTAAAATGGAGAATATTCAATTACAAACATCGGGACGATGAGCGATCGAAAGTTTTGAAAAAAAAAGGGGAACACTGACATTTCACGTTCAACTTCTGAGACCCTCTTAAAAAAGTAAAAGAGCAATAAACTTAAAAGGTTTTGATTTTAATCCCTAAAAGAGAAAACCGGGGGTGGACCATCGTCGATTATTTATCATTACGTGTTACAATTTCCAGAAGTAAAATGTTGTCGGTCAAGTTACAAGTATATAAAAAATTCAACACCATCTCTAGGGATATTTTATATATGATTCTATCTATTTGTTCCTTGTTATTTTTCGTGTTCAGATCGGAAATTGGCAATGGGATTTCTTTTGAACAGTTCCACTTCCCTACGGTTGTTTGAGCATTTGTTTTGAGGTGCGACCTCGTCTCATTTAAACGCGTACCCCTCCCCCACCTAAATTGACGTCCTCCAATCCCTTTTCTATTATCAAAAGTAAGTGCTTTAAATACCGTCACTTTTCCTCTCTCGCGAAACTTTCGGACAAAAAAAAAGAAACTTTTTTTTATCATAGAGAACATTAAAACATTTTGTAGGCGGTGTTAGGGAAAAAACTTTTCTTTTATGTCATCTGACATTGGAAATTGATTTCTTCCATCCAGTACTAGAATGAAATACTTAAAACTTATCTTTAGTTTTGATATAAACCATTCAAATGTCACCGAAACAAACTTTTTTCTTTTTAAAGGTCTTGGAGGGTCGGATCGTAACAATCGGGAAGAAGGTAAGTAATAAAAGGTTTGTTTCAAATTACTTTTACGAACTTTTATATAACAAAAACATAAATATATTTTTAAGTTTTCATTATAAATTAAATCAATTTCGATTTGATCTGAACCTGATGGAAAAGTTTTTCGGAACGTATTTTATCTAATAAAATATAAGTTTTCGTCGTGTTATGGATATATAATAGGGGGTCGGAGTTATGAATCTTCAATCGAGTTCGGAAATGTAAATGATCGCGGGTCAAATTTCATTTTTACTATGCACATATGTGAACACCGACAAATGTATGCACTTATACATAATTTGGGGATGGGAATTCGAAATTAAATACGATTATACTGGCTTCATTAATTTTGTCTATAAAAAGCGGGGAACGATACAAAGTACCCCTAAGCAATGCTCAAGGCACATAAGGATCATTTCCAGTTTTGAATACAATTTATTCATTTGGTGGTGGTGGTGAACATCTCACGTTGTTACGCGGATTTAAGTGTGCCAAAGTCACTTTATTTTAGACCAATTATATCTGGAATATTTTAGAGAGGCTATCACTACGACCCTGAAGCGACCCGAGCAGGAAAGATGGCAGGGTTTTTCCAAAACCATATCGGCGTGATAAGTCAGTGCTCTAACCACTAAGTCTTCAAAACCTCCTGAAATTATTACTAAAAAAAATAATGCAAGACGGCGAGTATTTCCTGAACTGGCAGGGTACGGAGAAGAACTGGACGGGAAACCAAAACTTCAATCAAATTTGAAAATTTCCGATAATCATGTCACTCACTTTATTTTGAGTTAAAACTACGAAACTCAAAGTCATAGTGTTCAAGTTCCATTACGTGCCTAAATTTAATCCTCGAGCTTACAGCCAACAAAAATATAGAAGCTTCCTTATTAACAAAAGCTTCAAACATCTAGGAATTCAAATAAAATTGAATAGGTCAAAAGTTTCACAAACTGTAGATACTTTTTAAATATTTTTGTTTGAGAAAAGTAAATACACAAAAACTTCAAATTACTATTTTCCATGGAGATCTAACCAAAAAGCTGCCTCGCAAATGTACGAAAATTACTCAAAAATTGGAAAATCGTTCAGATTAAGAAAATTTAATAAGACGAGCTTTATAACGAATAGAAAAATTTAGAATTATCACATAATACTTATAATAATCTGTTTCGAGGTGTGCAAATATCGAGGATATTACCGAAACTTCTGCAAAAAGGGCGCACTGCTAAAAGATAGTCTTCTCCTCAAAGTTCCAAAACTGAATTAAAATTTAATACGATATTTCCAGCTAAAATTTTGATAGTTGCTAAAAATTATAGTGGAAAATTTTAAATAAATTAAAGGTTTTTATATGCCAAAGATCTTTAAACACTAAAATTACAAATTCTCTTAATTTCAAAAAACGTTCATACTGAAATTTGAAACACATACTAGTAAATTCAATTTGAGAATTTAAACTGTATTGTACTGAACTGTAACAATAACTTTATCATTACTGTTATGGGGACTTTTTCACAATTTCAAAAGCACAAAATAATCAGTATTAAAGTCTGTAAGGTCTCTATTAAGTAGATTTTTTTACCAGATACGAATTTCAATATGTACGTTTCCTTAAAAATGTTAGAAATATGCGATCCTTAAATTTGAAACAATATATTGAAAAATGGTTTATACGAAATGAAAATTCAAATGCAATTTCAAAAAAACATTAATGTTTTGCAAGATATTAAGGGTTTCATTTCTGAATTTTAAATATAACATTTTAAAATTAATTACGGTTCGCCCTATAAAACTTTAGACTTTCAAATGGAAATATTGTAATAAATTTAGTGGAATTACTTGTTTTTTTATTATCATAATTACTTTTGGAGTTTCACAAATTAAATTAAAAGAAAATTAATTCTATTTCAAAGGGAAATATTTTAGAAGAATACTAGAAGACTTAACATTCTTAATTAAAAAGTAAGAAGGATATGGAGTTTTTGAAGTAATTCTCACTCTCCTCAATTCACTGAGAACTGGAAAGGAATGACGAAAGTCTTTGCTTAATTTTGAAATATTCAATTTGAAATATTTGATTCAACAAAAATTACGAATTGAGTTTGAGTTTTACCACTTGTCATTATGAAACGTTGTGCGTATGTTATTATTCGAATTTTTCAAATTCAAATTGCAGCTACATTTTTAAAAAAAGTGTTTCGAATGCAAAAAAAACTGTGAAGGGAATATGAAAATGGTACAGATACGGCAATGGAAATTCTATTTAGATGTTGAAATAGAAAATCGACTTAAAATTCAATTTGCATGGAAAAAGTTTTCTCGAAAAATTAAAAATATTTAGAACTTTCAATTTTCCATTTCAATTTTCAATTTAAAATTCGTCTTCAGTGCTTTTTAAATTTTAAAACGATTGTTTTCACAACCAATAATTCTCAAAATTTTATTGTTATTTTACTTAAATTGAAAGTTAAAATCTGCCCTAAATACATAAATGAAATGGGATGTTCTAAGTTAATTGTGTAATTTGTTTAGAATAATTTATTAGAACTTCCAAAAATTCCAAAAATCGACGTTACTTATTTCTCAAAATTATAGAATTTTTAGCTTCTCAAATGAAATTAAAATAGTTAATATATTTTTTGTGATAACGTATTCGCGATTACAGATGATAAGTATAAGATACACATTTTTGGATTTCAATATGCCTTTTTGCTTAACATAAATCAAGTTCTTATTTTACTGTATTTCAATTTCGTAAAAATAAGCCGAAATTCTTGACTTGAAATTTCGAAAAATCTTCCAAACCTAAGTAGAACGTTGTAGATCTAAATGAAACAGGGCTAGGATTTCAAATTTTAAATATAAATGCAATTCCGATGTTAAAATTGAAAAGCTTGGCACGGAAATTTTGAATTTTAAACATCACAATTTTAATTTTTATGTTTGTTTGGAAATACATCCATGGCTTAAAATTACTTCAAAATTTGAAATCGTCATGTGATTCAACTGAAAATTATGAATACTAATACTGCTTTCTATTGAAAGGTTAGGAATCACCTCACGAATCACACTATAAAATTCAAGACATAACGCATATGTAGCAAAATTCGACAACGACGAAAAGACATTACTTTTTACTTTACTTTACTTACATTTTACGCACTTCAAATTTATTTGCTATTCCAAGATTTTGTTCTATTTTAAAGTGAGTAAAGTAAAGAAAACCTTTTTGAAATTAAACTGACAATTTAAAAATTTTTAGATTTCACTTTCAATTTTAAAGCATAAAGTGAAAATGAGACATAGGTAGAATTGAAGCTTCTTAACTTCTACTTAAACTTTTTCTTAAAATGTAAAACTTAAATTGAAATTTAATACGATAATTTTACATAAAAAGTTGAATCATTGCTGAACCTTTAAAGTGTCAAAATTTCAATTAAAACTTAAATTTTACTTAAAATTAGACAATTTTACACAAACATGTAAATGAAAGCAGCAGCAAAAATTTGAAAACTTCAAAAGAATAGAAAAATTGCTTCATAGTTTCACTATATGTCTTTAAGCATTATAGTCGCCCTTAATTCCAAAACTATTCGTGCAATTTCATATTGAAAGTCCAAAAACACAAAGTGTAACTAAATTCATAATTTAGCTTTAAAAATTTTAATTTAAGGTAACGTAAATTACAAATTTTAAATTCGTGTTTCAAATTTCAATATAATTATAATGAAAAATAGTATCTTAAGATTTCTGAAAATTAGAAATTCGTATTTAGGTTAGCAACGTTGTACCTTGTATTTCAATATCGAATGTCAAATTAGACATTAATTTATTTTTTATTCTTAATTAACTCAATTCAATTTTCGTTTCAGAATTTTAAACTATAAGGTTAGAATTCAACATTTTTAATCTCTATTCTTACAGAAAATTTATCTTTTTAAAGCTTCAATTGAAAAATACACTGTCACGTTAAACTTTAAACTTTCACGTTTTAATACAGGGTGTCTCACGGTGACCGTCGGTTAGAAGTATATCAAGAACTGTAAAAGCTAGAAATTTGAAATTTTGCACATGCGACCTGGAGTGTTTAATCTATTAAATAAAAATATTTTCCAAATGGCAGCACTTCCGGAAATACCGGAAGTGAGCATCAACTTCTTTATTTTAAATAAAATGTTTAGTAAGTATGCTTAAAATAATCGGCGTATCAATTTTGATTGTTGAGACAAAATTTTTTTTTCACTGAAAAATGTCAAAATTTTGTTTAGGAAATAACATTGAAAGTCGAAAGTGGTAAAAGTTAGGGAAATGGGATTTTAGGTTCTCTATGTCAAAAGATTGAGACACAATTGTCTGTAATGGATAATAAAAAATTGCCCGCGGTTACGTATCTATTTGACGTTATTTCCCGACTTAAGAAAAACTTTAAAAAGTCTGTTTTTTTAAATGGAATGCCTATAAAATTATCAGCCTATTCGATGCAGAAATAAATTTCCTTTAAATTGATATACCATGTTCCTATACCTAAAATCAATGATTACAGAGTTATTTACATTTTTCTAATTAAATTTATAATTACATACTTTACAAAACATGGTTGGCTTTGAAAATTTTCAAAAAAATTTTATTCAATTGTTTCTTATGATGACAGTTGTCAGTTAGCTATCAGTTTGAAAGTTTACGCTACATTTACGTTTGTTATCAGTGTTATCTGTTTGAATTTTGATTTTTGCGCTTAATATTGTTTTTAATTGGGAAATATGGAATACACAAACGCTGATATTCTAAATTTGTTTTACATTCATGGCGAGTCTGCTCGTATTACTTTTCGGACCTGCAGAACCTTTAACTATTGAATAAAGAATCACTCAACACTTTAACGAAAGATATCCGCATTTACCTACAATGACAGAACGAAAAATCAGGATGATTGAAAAGAATTTTCTAAATTTGGGCGAAGTAAATGCGCCACGAAGTTTGGCAAAGCCAATTGTCCCCAATGACGCTGCAGAAACCAATGTATTGGGATATTTTAATGTTTTCCCTGACATTTCTGTTCGTTCGGCGGAAAGAGACCTTGGATAGTCAAGAAGTTGCATAGATAGAATTTTAAATAATCATAAAAGCATAAGAAACATTTGAAAAAAATTTTCAAAGCCAACCATGTTTTGTAAAGTATGTAATTAGGTATAAATTTAATTAGAAAAATGTAAATAACTTTGTAATCATTGATTTTAGGTATAGGAACATGGTATATCAATTTAAAGGAAATTTAATTCTGCATCGAATGGGCCATTTAAAAAAAGATACTTTTTAAAGTTTTTCTTAAGTCTGGAAATAACGTCAAATAGATACGTAACCGCGGGCAATTTTTTATTATCCATGACAGACAATTGTGTCTCAATCTTTTGACATTGAGAACCTAAAATCCCATTTCCCTAACTTTTACCACTTTCGACTTTCAATTTTATTTCCTAAACAAGATTTTCACATTTTTCAGTGAAAAAATTTTTTTTTCTCAACAATCAAAATTGATACGCCGATTATTTTAAGCATACTTACTAACCATTTTATGATACATCAGAATGTGAAAAAAAATTGCCTGGTTTGTATTTAAAATAAAGAAGTTGATGGTCACTTCCGGTATTTCCGGAAGTGCTGCCATTTGGAAAATATTTTTATTTAATATATTAAACACTCCATGTCGCATGTGCAAAATTTCAAATTTCTAGCTTTTACAGTTCTTGATATACTTCTAACCGACGGTCACCGTGAGACACCCTGTATTCTGTAAAAGTAAGGAAAACATATTTGAAATTTTTCCAGCCTTCAGTTTCACTGCAGCGTGAAATGAATTCATTGTTGAGCCTTTCAAATTTCAATCCTTCACGGTAAAATTCCCCTGAAAATATCAAATGAAATATATTTTGAATCTCTGGATTTCAGTTTTGAAATTTCGCCATTGAATTATTTTGCCCAAGTGGTTTTTAAAATAAATTTACCATTTCAATTTCGTTCTTTCTAAACTTTTTTGTTTTATTATGGCTAATAATTCAGAAATTTCGAAACAAGATACCACGAAGACAAAATAGTTTATGAAATTCCTTCTTCAAAGTTTTCATATGTTAAAGATTAAGGATGACACCGATTCAAACTCATAAAATCAAAGATAGTTGGCAATAAATTAAAATGTGAGATTAATGGTTAAAATTTTTAAGTTATTGTAAAATTAAAACTTCAAATTGTACCGTCACATTATTTTAAGGGGGGATTCACTTAATCTCAAATTTGTACTAAATTTTGAACTTTAAAAGAGTGAAATTTCAAATTGGAAAGTGAGAGTTTGGTGCCAAATTTTTTCCCAATTCTTTTACGTGCGTCGCTAAATGTTGTAACGATGAAACTTTCCAATCAACTGTGTGGGGCCGTCTTTAACAAGGGGGCCCTGCCAAAAAAATTACAATTTCCACAACTATCAGTGATTATTAGATTTAGTTCCCATTCCTAACCTTCGAAACAACGATATACAAACAGTAGGTATTATTAACAGTGTGTTAACAAATATTATAACAGCAAAGTTTGATATTATAATAACTCGAATGTAATTTAGGTTATCTTCCATTTCCACGCGGTTGCTTTTAAAATTAATAATAAAATTTAGAGCTGCGGGAAACTAAAATGAGTAAGACGTCGTTTCTCAACACTTAGTTGTCATTAAAAGAAAAGATAAACTCTTCGTTAAAATTTTACAGCTTAAAACGGCATTACCGACGTAATAAGTTTTCCATTTCGAATACACTCGCTTATTGGCACAATTTTTTTTTTAAGGAAAATAAGAGCGTCACATACGTATCTTCCGCGCTTACATATTTAAATTCGGGAAGTTATCACTTTAATAAATCCTTTTCAATAGCAAATACGTCTTCCTGCTTAAAAATTTACGACTCAGTAAGTATACAGTTTTACTTTAGAGTTTTATCATCACTTTATGACGAAGATCTATCTCTTTTTCTCTTATTTTATAGATTTAAGAATTCTTTCTTTGCACAAAACCCCTTTGTTAAGCAGAAGCACGAGAGTCGAACTACTTTGTGTGATCGTGTGTGATTAGAGTTCTTTATTCGTTCAAGCTGTAAGTCCTTTAGCGAGCGTCTTCGCTCAAAGGAAGTGTTAACGCCTTTTTCATACATATTATTAAACAAAAAAAATTCCGAAAAAGATCCGTCCTAATTTACAAATAATGCGAGACGTTCTTGTTATTTTTTTTTTCTTAGTGGAAGAGGAAGGGGAAAAGAGAGAGGAAAGATTTATATTCCATATGTTGACTTACAGTCCTTATTCATGAGGAAGAGACCTTCGAGGGTTTCGAATGGTAATACAAAGCCCAGGACACTCGCTAAGCTGATTTAAAACCATTCTCTTTGATTAAAGAACGTTTACAAGAGAAGACCGTACAGTAGGAGATCGGCTACTGTATTTATTTGCAAGAAATGTTTACTTTGACTCGAATGGTCCGAGTTACATATTTAAAAAGAAATTTCTTTTATAATGGCCGAGTACATTTCGTATTTATGAGAACTTCTGCGAGAAAAGGTAAACCGCTTGAAAGAACTTTACATCAAAACGTTGATTTAGAGGGAGACTCGGATGCTTTTCACTACCCCTATACTAAGGATTTGAATGAGGAGGGGTTTTAAAATGAACGAAACTAATAAATAATATCATTAAAGATCTATGTAGCATTTATTATTGATTATTTATGAATTGTATCAATAGAACATAATCAAAACGGCCCATTTGAAAAAAAAATCAATTTGCTATTGACTGACAGTTGGGAGACACACCCAAAAAAAGACAATAATCGTCTTCAAAGGGACTGAACTACTTTCATTCAAATTAGTATTGTTTACAATACATGAGTGGGATATTTTCAAAAATTTTAATTTCAGATTCAACTAAATTTTAAGCTGCACCTACCAAAAGTCTCTGATTGGAAAAGCGCGAGGAAAGTGATTTAACAAATTTCATCTGAAATATAAGAAAAATCTCAGTAACACGGTAGAAGAAAAACTATTTTCAAATGCAGGGGTTTTTTCACGTTTCACAATCTTTCTAACGAACTGGATTGGGGAAAATCAGACGGATTCAGAGAAATGTTGAAAATTGGGAAAATTTGCGACAGGAATTATTTAAAGACCATATCTTTTCAAAAATTCAACTGAAGAAAAAATGTTTTCAAAATTAGTTTCCGGAGATTCCCGTCAATTCTCAGGTTTTGAGATTACAAGTGATCGTGCTCATCTCGCTATTCTCCTAGTTTTTCTTCTCATTTAATTATGTAGGTATTTATCTAAAGGTTTTTTTGAAGCAAACATTATCAGAAGAAGTAGTTGGGAGGAAATTTGTAATTAAATGAACGAACAAATGTACGAACAGGGAAAGAGAGGTGTTGGAAAGAGTACAGGAAAGATATTGAAGACGGGTGTTGGGATTCGAAAGGGAGACCTCAGGGTACATAGTGCAATAGGAAGTTGAATGGGAAAAAATAAGGATAGAGCCAGGGAAGCTGGCGATGAGGTATGAGGAAAGAATGGAGAGTGGAACAGGGGGCAGTATACTGCACGACTTTTGGAGGGAGGTGAAGGGAGGAAGAATAGAATACGGTCAGGAAGACAGGAAGAGATACTATGAAAGAGGAGAGTATGCAAGGGAGGAGGGTATGCAAGGGAGGAGGTGCAGAGGAGAAGAGAAGGAGGATGGGGGGTGAGCGTAAGAGAGGAGTTTGTAGAAAGGGATATGGATGTGCAAAGGCAAGAGAGCAGGAGTAGAATCGGGGAAGGGGGGTACAATCAGAGGTATGGAGAGATAATTGCGGAAGAAGTGTCGGAGCACTTAAGGAGAGAATTGAGTATAAAGAGGAAGAGGATGGTAGCAAGATATAGGTGCGGGAACGAGGAAAGGGAGAATGATGGGAGGATGATAAGAGAAGATGTAGGTTGTATGGAATGGAGCGGGAGAAAATAACACACATGTTAGGGGAGTGTGAGGAGCTGAGGGAAGAGAAAAGGAGGATGGAGAGATTTTAAGAGAGAGAGCGGAAGGAATACGATGGATGGAGAAGGTGGAAGAAAGAAGGAATTGGAAGGAAGAGAAGTGGAAGGTTAGATTAGGTGAATGTGCGATATAAGGATTAGGATAATGTGGGTGTTTTTATTGTATTAAGTACGTATTAAGAGGGATAGAATGTAAATTTTTAATTTTTAGTGTTTTGTTTTGGGCTCTAAGCATTTATACGGAGTTAAGGGAGGTTAGGATAAGAATCCATTGGTAGGAAATTGTTTCTTAAACAAATAAAGGATTATATATGTATGAACATCATAGACCAGTGGAATTTACCTTTCAAATTGTTAAGAATGATACCTCTCAAGACGTGGTACAAGAGAGCTGGTCCATCACAAAACAACATATGTATTTCAATGAACTGAAACGTTTCTATCGTCAAGAATAATAGAAACTACGCTATGAACATATTCTACCACCCCCTGTGTTCATAACATCCACCATAACTATTGATATTATTTCCAAAGTTCCAATTACACGATAAATAAAATTGTGCTCACAATTCTATATGAGTATAATTCGACGAGGAACACACCTTTAAGTTCTACACGAACGTGTAAACCGGAAACACATTGAGCATACGCTTTTATTTATTTCTCACTTTCTACAAAATTGATTATACAAAATTTGAACCAAACATCGAATATAGAGGATAAAGTTTTTTTAAACAAAGTCGTCAATGGATTGCGAACACAAGGACAGTTCTGAACATTTTGTAGTACAAGCAGATTGTTCAAGATGGTTGTTAAGGACTTCTGAATATTTGTACAGGTAGTGCTCACAATAAATTCAATTATAATTGTCACAAAATCACTTCGTTGATGCCTTGAAGGTCTTTCCTTCACGATTAGTACAAGGATTTTCACCAAATTCATTCAAGAGCGTCGTCTAAATAGTTAGTGATAGTGACATTTAAAATAAAATCGATGAATATTAAAAACAGAATGAAACCCTGATACAAGAAAAACTGTCAAACCTTCATTTTCATGAACATCTAATCATAAGAAATTTTGGAAATGTAGTGGCTCCGAGGAATATTCCAGATTTGTAAGACTTGCTTAAAAAAATCAAGCCCTTAAAGAGGAGTTGAGAATGAAGCAATAAATATAACAATTGAAAGTGTTCCAAGAAACTGTATTTAAATATTTAGGAGCAGGCAATAAAAACGTACCACTCCATGCGGGAAAGTTTTATAAATAAGACGAAATCCACAACAAAGACAAAGGTAAATATATCTTCGGTTCTAACAAGAAAACAAATGAGCAAAATATGGGGCGCGGAAATGAAGTTCTTAAGAAGGGCAAAGGGAGTAACAAAGATGCACAGAAGAAATACACGAATCTTCATTACAATTCATAGAAAAAATGCAACTGAGTTGGTGGGGGACATCTACAAAGAATGGAAGACACAAAACCGATCAAACAAATATGGAAGACAAGAATACAAGAAAGGGCGACCAAATAGAACATGGAATGAAGTAATACAAAAAATAATATGTACAGAACAAAGGAAAATTTATATGGTAATCGGAACTTGGTAATATACAGGGTGGTTCGAATTTATTTTAAAAAAATTTACCGATAGATTCCAAAATGAAAAACAATAACTCGTTGCTAATAAACATACATCCGGAAACGAATAGTTTTAGTTTTTAAAATACAGAGTGTTAAATATATATTATAAATACATCAAACTGTTTTTGATTTTTTTCAAAAATAGATATCAAAACAAAACATTTGAATGTCAAATTATGATTTTAATGATATTAACACTGCGATAGTCCTTAAGCTTCCGTTACATAATGGTCGCGCAGTCCATTTTGACAAACATAATTTACAAAAATAAAAATAATATTGCAAAATATATGTGTTTATCAATTTCTAAACATGGATTGCTATGGAAAACACACATTTGTTATTTTCCCATTATTTGTAACTTATTGTTATTTATTGTGAATCGTTGTGTAGTTTGAAATAAACTAAATTAACTCAAAGTTTACCATCATTCCTCATGTACTGACTAACGAAGAATACGCCGACATTCATTTTATTTGTGGCTTCTGCAATGGAAGCGCATTATAGGCTTCGAGAGAATATGCAAGAAGATTTCCAAACAGAAGTTTTTTTCTGAAACTTATCGTCTCTTTCGAGAAGATGGTTTAAAGAAAAAATCGTAGAGAGATAGATGCCAGAGATGAACTGGTGTGATGCTAATTTTCCTCAACGCTGGATTGGCCGATCGGGACCAATTTCTTGGCCACCTAGGTCACCTGACCTTACTGTGTTAGATTTTACTTCCCGAGTACGAAGTAAAAGGGAAGTATTGTATTAGTGTTCGAAAAAAAAATTGACCTATACAAATTTTTACATTATGAATACGTAGATTCAAAAAATTAAAAAAAAATTCCGTCTGTCGTCTGTCCGTACACATTTTTTTGCAACGCTCTAACTCAGAAACTATTAAGGTTATCGAAAGGCCGTTTTCGCCAATCGACTGCATTCGGGCCAAGGACGAAAATGCTGACGTCACTTCCGGTATAAGCTAAAATGGCGGCACTCATTTTTTTTATAAGATAAAGTTGCCGTTTTTTGGTATGACGGAAGTCTCGCGGCAGTACTTGCCAGAATTTTTTTTATTTGGGGTTATTTAAAAGCTTGTTTGAAAAATAACAATCTACTAATTTCTTTAGCCGTTAATTAAACTCTTCGACGATATCGCAAATGTGTTGAAATTTGCTTATACATTTTGAGCAATTACTATAACTTAATTGTCTTTGGTTTTATTATAATCTTTTCGTGTGCCTAGTCTTATTCAATTAATAAGTTGATTGTTTAATATCATTACAATACGTAGGTGTACTCCTTTTAATTTCAATGTATTGGTTTCTCCCAAGTGGGAGACCTTCTTAGGGAGTTGGTTGTGTAGGCTAGGTTAATGAGAACACATGTACTTCATTCTTTCACCGACGTTTCGACTGGTACAGTCCAGTCATCTTCAGGGTTCTAAAGAATTAGTATTTCCCAAAAACCAACAGTAACGTCTCGGTTGATCCAATTAATGTTCATTCCTTGTTTGTTCGTCTAACCAAACAGTCTGTGCTTTACTGATTTTATATATTTAATTATTCGTCGTTTTTAATTTTTAATTTGTTCGCCTTGTGTACTTACCAAATGGTGTTAATTAGTCGTACATTAATTGGATCAACCGAGACGTTACTGTTGGTTTTTGGGAAATACTAATTCTTAAGAACCCTGAAGATGACTGGACTGTACCAGTCGAAACGTCGGTGAAAGAATGAAGTACATGTGTTCTCATTAACCTAGCCTACACAACCAACTCCCTAAGAAGGTCTCTCATTTGGGAGAAACCAATACATTATCATTACAATATTTTGACATTCAAATGCTTTGTTTTGATGTCCGTTTTTGAATAAAATAAAAAAACGGTTTATGTATGTTTAACACTCTGTATTTTAATAAAAACTATTCGTTTCCGGATATATGTTTTATTAGCAAACAGTTACTGTTTTTCATTGGAGAGTATACCGGTAAATTTTTTAAAAATAAACTCGAACCGTCCTGTATATATTAAGATTTTAATAAAATTTCGTTATTTCGTTGATTATTTTTGTGCCATTTTTTCTCGAAACTTAGTCCCATAATTATGTCACATGCAAATCAACATTTGAGGCAAAAACAGAAGCTGAAGCTACGTAATTGTCTAACAAAGAATGAAAGTATACGGACATGCGAAAAGGGGTAAATCTAAGAAAATGCTAGACTAATGCGATAGCTAAATAAAAATCAATGATCACGTGATTGTGAATTAATAATGAAGATCCCGTAGTACTCTTTGGCTATAGTTCCTGATAAACTTTTTAACCTACAATTTCGGTTTGCGTAGCGATAATTGCCTTTCGGCCAATGAATTTTTCAACATAATTTGCCTTCTACAGAACTTGAACAAATAAATTATAATCTACATTAAAGTTGTTGACAAGGATCGACGCGTTTGCCTTAATGTGATATCGTCATTGAATTCTCAATATTGAATAATAGAATCGCATGCATAGGCGATACGTTTCATCGATTATTATGTTAGACACGAACGCGTGATGTTAATTTTGGAAAGACGACAGTGACTTGTACGAAACTTGATTGTCAAGGTCCAAATGCAACAAAACGACAGATTTACGAAAAGCGTGACAGTTGGCGGAGTAACCAACCGCATTCGAGTTTTCGAATGACATTTTCCAACAACAAATTAAATTTTGTTTGTCCAACGAAGCCCTTAGAATGTCAAGCCACAGGAAGAATTACGTATGCTGTATAACTGATAATTGAAATAATATCCTATTCAAATAGAGAGGAAGAATTTAATTTCAGGCTGCACCATTTTTTTAAATTGATACACGGTTCACTCGCTCTGTATACACACTCGCAATTATTTTATCCAATTACGTCGGATATCGGATGAAATGCGGTATGGGAAATTTTTTTTCCTTCCCTTTTCGCTCCCACTACAAAAACTCAAGAATACGGAAAAGCGCAACTCCAGTCCAAATCGTACCTTCAGAATTTACTAATGAAGCTCTTGCTCGGAATTTTTTTTTCTTTTCGCTCACACCTTGCCACGAATAAATACGCATTGATTTTTAGTCTCGCTGAATATTTCTTAGCGCGCTTAGATAAAATAAAACATACGACCGCACTTTGCTAAAATAACAGTTCATTCATGAGCAAAGAAATTTATGTCGACAACGCACGCTCTGCCGCAAATGAAAGAAGCTAAAGTTAAACTTGTGAGGTCAGAAGAGAACGTTTCTTATCAATTGATAGCGTTTTCTTCCCTTAAACTCTACTTACAAAAAAAAAAATTAAACGCTTTTCTCGACACAACAGTTTCAGTCAATTACCGTAATTGAGCACTTTCGCAATTTTACCGACATTGTTAAACTGGTGATTTTAGAGCGTGGCTTCGTGTTAGGAATACTTCACGAATATCAAACCCATTATTTATACCGGATCTTTTCGAAAGACGAAATTAAATTCGCTACATCTTTCTAATACAGAAATGTTTAAGTTGAACTGTTATTAATCATAGAAAATAGTCGAAAAGCCGGGTGGCGCCCACGGTCCGAATGTGTTTAAGTAACTTTGATAAAGGAAGCTTAATGACGAATGATTGCGGAACTCTCCCCCTTATTGTTAACAGTAAGCATGTCGTAATGACTGAGTTCCCGACCATTCTTTAGTGCAATTTGTTTACAAATTTTTAAACGGTGTGTCCACAACGATCATCGTTTTCGCGCACATCCGTGTTATTTTCCTACGATTATTTATGATCGGTTATGATAGGCCCAAAAATCGAAATTTCTAATCTTATACAACATTTCAGGACAACCAACAAACATAAATAGAACAAAACTGGTATTATTTTAACCGTTTCTTGTCGAATTAAGGAAAATATCTGCTAAATTTACCATTTTGTATTAATTACATTTATTCTTTTCTTTGTAAATATAGCTTTGCATACGGTTTTGGAGAACATCAATTAGGCACTAGATGTACTACAATATCCTAATTAATTATTTCTTATATTTAAGGAGTTGTTATCGGGTCGAAACGCTATAAAACAACTATAGTGAGTTTGAGGGTAAGTATTTAATTTTTAAATGGGAATCAAGCTCTATTTAGTAGCGCAAATACTTATACCGTATGATTTGGTAAATTCCTAAATTCTCTACTTGACCGAGGTACCGAGCACTTCTTCCCCTTTTTCGAAGACAAATTATACGGTTAGCAACAAAACAGAAGAAGCGGGATGTGTAGCAAGGGCAAAAATTTTAAACCGAACAACAATTATAAACTCTTGTACAATGTAGTAATTTTTTCCAAAACAGAGACATCTAAAGATATGCAAAAAGAGATATCCAACGTGTATGAAAAGCTCAGTGATTAGTGGTTGAAAGGATACAATGAGAAAAATTGAAAATCTGAAGGTAAGAAGAGAATATCAGCATTATAGAGTTCAAGTTAACTATATAAGAAAAACAGAGAATGGGACATACAAATTAGAAATCCAATAAAAGAGACAATTATATCGAAAGAAAAGATGAAGAAAGAATGATTCCTAGAAATGTACCCGAAAAATTTGGAGGATTCGATATGCAGGTAATAACAAAAAAACTACAAACAGTACAAAAAACAATTAGAAATGATCAAGATGGTTGTGAGAACAGCGAAGGAGTTTGGAACATATACTGAGAGGACTAAGAAAAGAAAGGGCAAGCAGAATAAGAGCTGTAGAAGACAAAGAAGTCAAAATAATCATAGAACAAAATAACATAATACATTGGTGGTGCGCAGAGTATTTTAGGAGTGGTAGAACAAAAACCAATAAAAGACAATAATAGGACAAATAGTAGAAGATTGAGAAACTGGTATCCATGAATTAATTACAGTGGAAAAGCGTTATGAATTAGTGGGTTAAAGCCAAAAATCATCAAGACTTGGGAAGAGAATAATAAATTAATGAAGGTAGAGTGAACTTAATGAAAATGTGTGTTCGGGGTCGCGGCGTTTCTCTGTCGCTCTGAATTTCGTAGTGTGTGTAGAAAAAAAATCCGTGTGGACGCGTCCCAAGATGACGGATAGGGGATAATTTCACGGAAAATAAATAGAACATAAAAATTATTACTAGAGCTGCAGATATTAGTTATACAAATTGTTGAAAAAGCGAAAAAGCAGCTAATACAGTCTATAAATCAGAACAGATCATGTAAAAAATCTTACCCCAAGGGAAGTAAATTAAAGAAAAATGCACCAGGTCGGTGAGGATTATAGAAGACAATAGGAAAAATGGTCGAAAGGGAGAAGAACAAAAGAACATAGAGAACTTCATCTAAAAAGAATTAAAAAGACCAGACCAAATTAGATAAATTTATTCAAATGCAAGATTTAACAAGACAAGAGATATAACAACATAAATTAAAGAGATAAGGAGGAACAAAAGAAATGCAGAAGGGAAATTACCCGAATTTCCCTTCTGTAGGTATCCCTTTTGTTGGTGTTTTGAGGAAAAATTTAGAGCGGATGAAACAAGACAATCATGAACAGTGCAAGAAAGCAAAAAAATCAAGGAAGAAGAGGGATGTTGAAGCATGAATATTTGGAAAAAGTGGAGGTAACATAAAATATAATAGTCAAAGGCATGAAAATCAACATAAATTATTTTGAAAAACTATGGAGAAAGAGCGTAAACAAGAGGTAAAAATAAAAATAGAAGAGGCGTTCAAATTTGACACTTATAACTTGGTAAAAGAGGTAATGCAGAGTAAAAAGACACTGAAACTGATTAAACAACAGCCATATATAAATAACGATCTAACAGAAGAAGAGAGGAGTTGAAACGTGAGATACGAAATAAGCAAGGGTAACCAAGTTAAAAACGGATACTAAAAGATTATTATATACGGGCAAATATGGAAAACAAAAATAAGCATATCCTAGAAGAAATTCCAAAATTGGAATACTATCAGCAACAGAACCGAGTCGATGGCATAATGATTCAAAGAACATGGATGAAATCTCTACAGGACGTAATAGTGATGAGGGGTGGAGGTGAAGGATCTAATTTAGTATTATCAGACTTAAAAAAAAAGGAACACAGAGGGTATAAAAAGAACATAAGTTACTCGGTGGAAAGAGTACTTAAGAAAAGCGCAAGGATACCATGGACCACGAGCGTAGCAGTGAATAAAACTGAATATGAAACTGAAGAAATAATTATAAAAATTCAAAAAAAAAGACTTGGCACGATCCAACAAATCTTCTGTGAACTGCTATGCAAAATAATGTATTAAGTCCAAGCGTGGAGATCAAATGTCAAAATTAAATAACTAAAGAAATGAGGGAAAACACCTTTATTAACTATTCAGAGGGGGATTCCACTCAGCAATAAGGGAAAAACGTGCAAAATTTTAAACGGAAACGAAATGACCAAAAAAATGATAAAAATTATGTGCGAAAACTTTGAGAAGCAAGGAAACTGCGCGAAAAAATTATGAGAAATGAGAAATTAAGATAAAAAGGTCATGAGTGTATTATTAAACAGTGCTAAAATAAATAAAGCATACAAATCACCAAATGTTGAAAAGTTCACCAAATGGCCCGAAAAAATAGCAAACTTAAGATTATGGGAGACATCAAACCAAGGAGCAGAAAATGGGAGGGGATTGAGGAAATTGAAGCAGACATGAAAACGAAAAAAAGATAGACCATCATACCTGGTAAAAAAGCCTTTTCAGGTAAATACAGCAACAGAATATGTCATGGGGGTGAAATAAAACATACATCTCAAAATCCGATGTAACCTTTGCTTCTTAGAGGAGCTAGAGATCGAAGAGAGAGAAGAGGAAACTGTTAAAATAGTAATACAATTAGGTTAAGTTGGTAATACATTAGCATATTATTTTTTAAGATTTTTTATTTCACTGTACTATCTCAAATCGTTTCTGAGCTATGGCCGGCCCCCTTTCTTAGTTGTACACCTGGTATATTAGTACATATTTCTAGATTGCAATGAATTGTAACAATTAGGAGAAGAATTCTCAGCCAAAATGATAATAACAAAATTGTTAACGTCGTTGTCAGAAGAATACAAACACTTTATTCAGCTTGAGAATCTCTGCCTGAAGAAAAAACTACGAAGGAACTACAGCCACAGCATTAGCAGCTATATCTGCGACAAAGGTGGTTAGGTGTTCAAAAGAAGGTCAACAGAATTTGTTAATAAAGAGACGTAATAGTAGTTTACGTAACAAGTCCCAAAAGTGATCTTTTACTGGACAAGTAGGCAAATTACAGGACGAGCCGCAGGCGAGTCCTGCAAGCCTACGAGTCCAGTAAAAGCACTTTTGGGACGTATTACGTACAACATTTTTTTAAAAATCGGCCAGAAGCGGGAAGAACAATTGACCATTCTAGGCCGGAAAGTAAAAATGAGTCCGGTAAAACTTTTACCGGACTATCACAATAACTTTCCGGCTCGGTCCGACAAAATGACATTTTCTGGCCTAAAAATAATCCGGAAAGTACTACTTTCTGGCCGATTTTAAAAAAAGTGTTTTACAAAACTGTGGTGTTAGGCATCAAAGATTTCTATCGTATACACCGCAGCAAAAAGGAAGGATAGAAAGGGAGATCCGTACACTTATGGAAGCTGCAAGAACCAACCAGGAAACAATACGGACAAGAATGTATGGACAGGGGCAGTAAATACTACTATTTTGCGACAAATCCTATAAGTAAGAGAACTGTTAAAGAATTTCGCAAACAATATGAAATAAGTAATAATAAATTTTTGGTTCAAAAGCCTATGTGCATATTCCAAAGCAGAAGAGAACAAAACACGAAGGGATATAAAATTTATTTTAAGAGATGTGTTTTTTGCTATAGGTATGCGGAAAAAAATGGAGACGGAAAGTAAAGAAAAACAAGTCGAAGTATTAAACAAGAGCCCAATCTTATGGAAGAAAACTATCCAGCAGAATTTGGATGAGGAATTGAAGATAGAAAAGTCAACATCGCCTGGAAATATCAGTTCAGCCGAAGAACAAGAAGACGAAGTAACGAGATGGTAATATAGCAAGTAGGTGGTTTGAATTTATGGACTCAAAAAAACAAAAAAATATTGGAGTAAAAAAATTGATAATAAATAATATTAAAAATAATATAATAAATAAAATAATTTGATAATACTAAAATTTATCAAATCTAAGAACGGTTCGTAGTAGATAATAAAAGAGAATGTATATTTTGTTGTACATATGTCGATTATTATTAATTGCTGGGACAGATTTGCAAGAAGTAGAAAAACTTAGGTAAGTTCAGTTTAAATACTTTTGTTCCTGATTTAATAAATATCGATTAATGTAAATAATGTATGCCTTTCTTACACACATGGAATATTAGGAGGAAAATCTCAGATCACCGTCCATTATTACACCAAGGTTTTTCGCGCTATCATGCAATTCGATCTCAATATTGTGCATTATTTTGACATTAAACTGCTCTTTAATATAATTGACATTTTTCCCGAAGACGATTTTGAAGGATTAAGGTAAAGTGAGTGATCCTTTCATACATTGTAGATGTTATCAAGACCTCCATTTAACTGGGCATTGGCTGCTTTAACATAGCACGAATGAAAAGAAATATAGACCAAGTGTCGTCCGCGTAAAAGTGGATATTAGAATTCCGCACGGCAGTTCCGAAATAGAAGGTATAATTTGTGAACAAAAGGGGGCCGAGTATAGATCCTTGTGGCACGCCGCATTTTAAAGTCAATGTTACATTAGTGATAATGTAATCACAGTTTGTCGCCGGTATGGAAAAACACTTTCTGAGCAATTCAATGGCAGGCAGGCTTAAGCCAATGTGATCTAATATCGGGTTAGTGTATAGAGGCAACGTCAGACCAATACTAGTAGGTTTTTGTGACACAGAGGGGGGGGGGGGGGGTGATTCTATGGACAGAAATCAGCAGAAGCAGAGTATATTTCGTTGATTCCTTAACAATGACCATACGTGAAGCTTGTTGGTTAAAGAGTTTGTTGAAGGATTTTGAAGTCGAGGTGTCGTGTGGGGTTGTTGAAATGTTTGAAGACAATCAATCAGTCAACCGTTCAGTTACTGAAAATTAAACGACTTACATAAAACGGAAAAAGTAGCCACGTCACAACTCAAGAACAAACAGCGGCGGATATCCCAACTAAACTTTTACGAAAAGAATCCTTTTGTACCTAAATTAAGAGACAGATTAAATATATTACCTTGTGGAGATCTTGATTTTATTTTAGGGAGTGTGTGTGAAAATAACAGATTAATAACATAAGAAATATAATCTGTGGTAGTAAGTTTGAGATGAAGAAGCGGATAAAAAGATTCCGTGAATCCGTAACGAAAACGCCCTGTATACATTAATTATATGTAATTACAATACAATAACCATTACATTACACAAACTGATCAACGTAGCGTAAAAAATCCATTAAAATTAATGTCGTAAATCGCGCAACATAATACTGTAATAACAAAGTAGTTTTTCCTATTTCCATATTTCAAATGGAAAGCGGCGAAATGTGCAGTTTGATGGTAGAAATATGTATAATGTGAACATGTACGTACGTCACGTGCAATTATGTACAGATATCAATTTAATGATGCATCGTTGTCACTATTTCAATGCATATGAATATCCATTTGGGGAGGTTATTAATTCTGCGGTAATGCGATGCTTGCATTCGAATATGCAAACCATGAATTAATTTTGTGTTCATTATGTCAAGAATGGAAACTTGTTTTAATTATGTGTTTTCTGCGGCTCGTTAGTAAATACGTTAATTGAATGTGAATATTGAGACACTTCAATTAAATTAAAACAACGATTGCAGGAGCGCTTACATACAATTTCGTACGTAATTAAGTTGTTCGCTTACAATAAATATCGTCTGCTTTGTCTTTTTTTTTTCCTTCCTCCTCGGGCGCGGGGGGGGGGGGTGTCTTCGCCACCCCCATGTGAAAATCACATTCCGAAACGGAGCGTAAATTCTTTAAGTAGATATAGACAGCTGTTACATTTAAACTTTCCAGTTTAAAATATGAACTTTTGCGAATAACACGGGGACCTCTCTCGTCGAGAGAAAATTATAATTTCATTACGCGACTCGGCGAAATTAATCGAAACCGTTCGACAGGAGCGTATTTAGGATCTTACACCTAATTACATAAGTAAATAAGATTTTAACTTCTGAGGTAATAGCTTAAGAGGGAGAGCGAAAAAAAAAGGGAAAATAACGTTAAAACACATAATGAGTCCAGGGATTAAAATCTCCCTTTGAATTCCTGCATGTAAAGCGAAACCAACTTTCATATAATTTGAAATTCAACTCAGCTTTAAGTTAATGAAGCAGGAAAATCGTAAAGTTGAACGTTTCCATTTCATGGAAGTTTTTGAGAGAATGTCAGAGATGACAGGAGACAGTGACAGGTATGGTTTATAATTGTAACTAACGTGCCATTTTACCTCAAAAGTTAAAATCTCCTACGTACGTTATCCGTTCCAGTTATTTATTTTTACTAACGTTAACTTTGCAAACATTATTTGAAAAAATACAATTTGTGCCATTTATATTAATCGGTCATTTTAGTTCGTTACACATTTTATAATTTACACAATGAATTTCGTAAACAGTTCCAACGAAGCCAAGCCTAATTTAAGATTTTGAACTTTCTCGCACATTTCTGACCTGGGACCAAGGCTTACACGGCCTTAAACTCTCACAAAATTGTAAGAAAATTCAGTTCAGTTTTGTTACGAATAACAGGGACAAAATTCTCCCACTGAACCATGTTCGTTACAAACCTGTCCTCTTATTATTTTCAAAACGTTACTCAAAATTAATCTTTTGTTAATCTCCTTCCAAAAGAGAACTAATTAAACTGAAGTCTGAAATACACATTTCACGTGGTTTCAATATCACGATCTATTAAAATCAGTTTCAAAACCCAGACCTCGCCTACGTCCGTTTTATTTAATTTATTTCCATTGCATTTTCCGTACCTTTTCTCGAGCACCTCTCGCTTCAAATAAATTCATTCTTCTTTGAAAAGTGATGGATTTGTAACTGCAAGAGAGATTCCTGAATTGACTTGTTCTTTCGATTATTGTCGCCCTTTCTTCAATTTTTCATGCTGAACTTTTCAAAAGATTCTTTGAAATACATATTCAACCTATTCTCACCATTTCTCAGTATTCACTTGTGCCACCATTAATTATCCTCTACTACAGAGATCAACTACGATATAGCATTGGATTGGTTAAAAAATAACAAAAAACAATATGTCGAAAAGATCGAACTTAATTTCAAAATTTCAAATTCTCATTTGGTATATTATGTTTTCAACGTGATCACAGTCCCCAGTGATCCTATGGATAATTTATGTTCGTAATAACCATATTCAAAACACAAAAACTGACCTTTTTTGAAAACTGGCCAGAAAATCCAGCAAAAAGACACAAATCTTTGAGGTAAAAAATCAACAAACGGTTTCGCGCACCGTCCAATTACTACATCCTTCCACTCTTTGTACTTACATGAACCGTTTATTGTTAATTTACCTCATACCTCATTTAACAATAGAATCTCACGTTTCTAGATTTATTGGGGCATTTCTTCATCGAACAGAAAAGCAAAAAGAGAGAGAAACATACCAGCAAACACAACGTTCTCATTTCCAAAAATGGCCGGGAAATGAAAATTTGAAAATAGAAATTCAGTACCATTTTTAAAAATTAATCTCTACCTAATATTCTATGATTTTATCCATATTTTTACTGAATTTATTATTATTTTATCACTTGAAAAGTACGTTACAAATTCAAAAAATGCTTTAGTAGATACCAAGATAATAAAGTAAAAAATGTAAATACATCGCTTTTTTGTAGCAAACATCGAAGAATCTCATGGAAATAGCTTCAAACTATAAATTTTTTTAAACTTTCCTTATTAATGAAGGGGGGGGGGGGGGGGGGGTTAACAGTTTGGAAATAATAAAAATTTACTGAATGGATGTGATAATTGCGGTTTAAAGAAATCTTTATGTACAAAGTGATTATTTGCACAGAAACATTTCATTTTATGATTGGTTTTAATTTGGTTATGTGAATTTCCGGCGAATCAAAGAGTGAAGATAAGAAAGTGGCCAAGAAAGAAGAATAGGAGATGGATAGGATAATGAACAATTGGAAAGTATGGCGAAAGATATGGGTGCAGTTAGGAAGGAGATGGAGAACTTGAGAAAGGGTGTTGAGAGCAAACAATGAGGAAATGAAGCATTTAAGAAAGGAGATGAGAGAAATTAAAGTAGAGCAGTTTAGAAAAGAGAGGGAATGGCATGAGGAGAGATACAGAAGAAAAAATAATATAGTAGTGAGGGGAAGTAACGTGGAAGAGCCAAAGAAGAATTTGGAAAGGTTTTTAAAGGACAATGTGGAGGTGAGTGTAGAGGTGAAGAGTTGGGGGACTAGAAATGAGATAGTAGTGGCGGAATTGAGGGCTGGAGGGAGAAATGAAAAGTAATGACGAAGAAGGCGAATTTGAGGAGCACTAATGAGTATATTGATGATGATTTAACGAAGGAAGAAAGGAAGGTACAAGAAGAGATTATGGTGGGAAAAGGGGATAGTGGGGAGAGGAATACGAAAGGGAAGGGGGTAAGGGAGAAGAAAGGAGTAAAGTTAAAATATAAGTAAAGTGGGAGAAGGAGAAGGGAGAAGAGAAGGAGGGAAGATAATAATGGAACTGGAGCTGGTTGAAAGGTTGAAAAGAGGGAAGGTGGGAGGAACGGATGAGATACAGGGGGAAAATGGAGGTAGATGGGGGGAAAAAAGTTAAAATGTATGTAAACAAATATTTAGGTTAGGAATAAAAATTCTTTGTCAAAATATAATGTAAGTTAAGACAAATGAAGATTAAAATACAATTTAATTATTAATTAAATTAAATATGACCGATTACTTTTGCGAATTCCTTTAAATTCAATCACTGTGTAAAATTGTGGTACTTTTAATTTAATAAAAACTGTTATAATAATTGGCAAATTTAAATTGTTATATTTAAAACAATTTAAAATCAGAAAGACGAAACACATTTTATTTGTGTGAAAAAGGAAACCTGATTTAATTCGATAATAAATTAATTGCATTGTAAGTATTTTTATTTGTTAAAAGTGAAATATTATTTAAAATTAACAAGGTAAAGTAACCGTAAATAGTGGAAAATTCTACAAGAATTACATGACAATAATAGAGTAATTATTACCTTGTACATAAATAATTTAAATATAAGCTAAAAGAGATTTAAAATGAGCAAAATCGACTTTAATTAATTAAATTGTAATTTAAAGTTATAATTATAATTCTATATAATTTATAATTATAAAGTAATTATTATCTTGTAAATAATTTCCATCTGTTACAAGTAATAAATTATTATTTAAAATTAGTAAAACTTTGATTTAATTTTAAATGACCTGGTAATTGTTGTTCCGCACATAATTTTAATTTAACAATTAAAAATGATTTAAACTTGAACATTCAACCGTACTTTTCATCCAAAAAAATAATTGTGATTTAATTTTACGTAACAATAATAATAAAGTACATAATTTTAACGAAGTAGATCATTTTAAGTCAATAGTTAAAATTAAAAGTGCTTTAAAAAGTAAAATACAACTATAATTTTAATCAAAAGATGATTTTAATTCAACTGTTAGCTAAAACTTTAATTTTGATACATTTAATTTTAAGTGATAGATAATAATAACGTAATTATTTCTTGCAAGTAATCTCAATTTGATCACTGTGTAAATTTATTTTCCACTTAATTTCGCAACAAAAAACCTTAAAAGGAACAGTTTTATTCCATATCAATGTCTATAAGTCGGAAAAATTATATACATTGAATTTTATTAACATGTGAGTTTTAATTGAGATGCTATTTAAAATTATCTAACATTCAATTCCATAAGTAATCCAAAGTAAGAAAAAATAATTTGGAATTATAATTTTTATAAAAATGAGATCTATTGTATTTCTATTCAGTTACGCAAGATTAATAATAATTTATTGTAATTCAACAGTTTTTTTTTAAATTAAAATTAAGGAGACAAACTAAATGTTTAAAATTTTAATTTTAAATTTAATCACACAAATTATGAGAAGTTTAATTTACTTATAATTTTCAGAATTCAGAAGAAAATAAAAGTAAGATTTAATGCTAATTACAAAAAGGTAGATACATTTGTGTACAAAAAAAATTTTTTTACTTGTAATTTTGTTAAGAAGATAGAGAGTCTATTTAAAATTATCTAGAAAATTTTCCATAGAATTACCACCAGTGGAAATCACCATTAAAGTAATATAATATAATTTAACTTTCATTATCTTTAAATGATAGCAAAAAATTTAAATTTTGTTGCACATTTGTCAACCCAACGAGTAAATTTTGCCTAAAAATGTTATTAATCATATAAAAAAACCTGAGTAAGAAAAACTATCATTGTCACACTTCCGAAAAACTATATGAACATTTCTTGAATAAAGAAGAAAAATTGTAAATGTAAAATGAATTTCTCTTACGAAAAAAAAAATGTTAAAGACCGGAACTATCTGAACGTGATCGTTAAAAATTTTCCGGAAACTGGAAATTAATGTAACATTTATAATGTGATAGAGACGAACGCCCCTTCACACAGTAGATTTATTAACAAAAGGGATCGATACCCACCAATAAACTCACTTCATGGTTCAATTAATTTCCTAAAACCCTGTTTAACTTTTACTTATAGTCCATAACAAAACTCATGATCAATGTATCGTAAGATTAATGGATCGGGTCTAGTAATTTTGCTAAGTTTAATTCGTTCCATATTATTTGATATATAATGTACCTTCTTTATACGATGTCATTAATCATTATATGATATTTATTAAAATGAAGTTGAAAATATTATAGAAATGAAAGAGAAAAAATGTTAACAGCGCTGTGTGAAAATTTTCTCAATAAGAATGCAAATCAAAACGTCTACGGCCAAGACTCTGTTCCAGAATTTTACGATTTAAGTCACACGACGATCTGTCCATTCATACAACCGCAAAATTAATTTTGGAAAACTTCCATAAGATACATGACAAGTTGGGTTAAATAAGACAAAGATTCTTAATCCCTTTGGAAAGAATAGAAAAAAATATTTTAACCCCTTCACAACCAGAACGCCAACGGTGGCGTCAGAGCTACACTGCTGCTATAGTCCAGAGACGCCACATATGGCGTTTATTATATTTTAAGTTTATCATCGTGGAATAGTTTTCTATACTCGTTTAAAGCCTGGATTATAACATATGTCTATTGTGCTGAAATTTTTTTTGTACTGTTTTTCATTTCATATCAATAAAAAATATATCCCAAAAAAAAAGGATTTTGAAACTTTTTCCTATTCTAGACGCCGCCACTGAATCAACACATATATTTTTTTCTTCGAAAATGAACGTCCAATACATTTTAGAATAAAAATATATAGAAAAAAAATGATTTAAAAAATTTTTATTTTTGGCAAAATCTGGTATTATTTAGCGAACTCCGAAATTAAGCTTGGTCGTGAAGGGGTTAATGACTATTCAGATAAAAATGAACATTTTTTAATAACGATAGTAGTAAAATGTTGTGAAAACCGAAACGATTCTAACCTCACGAATGGCAGAAACTACACCATGAACATATTCTACCCAAGCATGTGTTCACACATCTCCTTATCTGTATAACTCCTGTTCATATTTACTAACCCGCTCCCAAAGTTTAAGATCGAATGGAGAATTATGTTGTGTTGTGTTGTTGATGAAGATGGTTTGCAAAGACATCGTGTAGAAACTCTGAACATTTGTACATAGTCAATTCCATTACAATTGTGATCAGTCGATGTTTCCTGGACGATCGGCAACGCATTAGAAATGTTCGCCATTATAAAAAGAGAGTGTACGTCACAAACAAATTAAAAGGGACGGGGATGAACACTGCCACCGCAAAAAAATACCAGAACTTGTCACTTTTATGAGCATCGATTGACTCGTGAACCATATGAACATTTGTACGGTATGTACAATCCAAAAGCTTTTTTTTCAAAATCAGCACAACGATCACTGTGAAGATTTACCCCAAAACCTCCTTCATGGAAGAACCCCCAGGTACTTAAATTAAGTGACATTTGTTGTTTCTGCTTTCATAAAGAACGTTTTTGTTTCCACCAGAAGCAAGGCAAAGAATGGGAAAGGGGCATGTAAGCCATAAACAAAATAAAATCGATGAATATTAGAAACAGAATGAGCATCAATCGACTCATTAACCAGCAAAAATTGTGAACAATTGTGCAGTTTATAATCACCATGTGACAAAAGTCTTTCGGATCAAAAATCAGTTCGTCGATGCTTCTTTGATGTTCAGTGCAAATATTTTCTCCAAAAACCTCTTCATTCAAGAACCCCAAGAGAATTACATTACATTTCTTGTTGATTCCCTTTCCTAAAAGAACGTTTTTATTCGCTTCATAGTGAAGAGAACGTACCGTTCGGTGTACGCCATAAAGAAAATAAAACGTTGAATATTGTAAACAGGATGAACATTTTGAGCACAATTAATAACGGAATTTGGTACCTTGATGAGCATCGATCAACTCGTGAACCAATAGACAGACAATTTTTGGAGAGGCGCTTTATGCTTCTTCGCTCAAACTTCTTTTATGCTTCGAAGCACACTAACGAAAGAAATTAACAAACGTTATTGTTCGATATGAATCTATTATGAGAGACTGTGAGCCAAATAGATTTTATACACATGATGATAATTTTGTTATGAACACCTTTCGCAAAAAATTAATAAATTAGCGTTATGAAATGCTACAATATTATAGAATGTTATTGACAATGTGGTCGTAATGAGCATTAAACCGGGTGATACACAGAGAGAACTGATGAAAATTGATCGAGATGATCGATAAAAGGACGGGAAAACTGTGAACACCTGTACAATTTGTATCCACCACCAATTCAACTGTGACAGAAATCCTTTTGGATTTTTCAAAATCAGTTCGTCGAACACCTTAGATTTGCCCAAAATCTTCTTCGTGTCGGAACCTGCAGAGAGTTAGGTAAAGTTGTTTCCCACCGGAAGTAATAGAGGCACCCATTACCGTAATGCAACTTACTGACAATGTTCGCCTTTACAAACAATGGTACAAACAAGTTTGAGAAAAAACAATACCAGAACTTGCATCGATCAACTCACGCACAGGGATGCTTTATGTACAATGGCGCCCAGGAAGATTAAGGTTTATAAAAACTTGCAGCCCGTTTAAGTGGCAAAATCAATCACGAGCACCTGGAATGACACAGAAAGTTTTTCACATAAATATTTACCGAAAAGAACAAATGATACTATTTGAATTATTGTTCAGGATGTACGTTCGATTTGGTTCACTTTATCCTAAAAAAAAATTGTATGCATATGACAATATAATTCAAGTTCTGATGTGAACATTCGAACGAGATATTCATGAACACAAACGAAG
Organism: Pyrocoelia pectoralis; assembly: GCA_036250285.1. Lineage (NCBI taxonomy): Eukaryota > Metazoa > Arthropoda > Insecta > Coleoptera > Lampyridae > Pyrocoelia > Pyrocoelia pectoralis. The sequence continues at coordinate 4,621,268 of CM070077.1, read as the reverse complement.
ATTTGCCAAAACATTATCCATATCATAAACTATGGCGATTGTAAGATTGTAGAGTACCCAGAATCACCCCTGGATGTGTAATACTTGTTCACAACTCCCTTCATAATTTGTGAAAATGTTCGCCTTTACAAAAACTAATGAAATGTGAAGAGTACAAGGAGGCTTTATGAACAATAGTGTCAAGGAAGATTCCAGGTTGATAAATACTTGCTCTAAAATGTTCACTCAGTTTAATGGTTAGTGACGAACTCTCAAGATACCTAAGAAACCTTTTTCAAAATGTTAACACAATATTTTTATTTGGAGAAGGAAGTGTTTTTGAATTTCTTGATCAGTGAAAGTATGAAAACGAACGACATTCGCAAGTATTATGTCCATTGCCAATTTATTGAGAGAAATAGTGAGAACTATGAACATTTTATTAAAAGAACACATCACGTTAGTGTTATGAAATACGAATATTATCGGAAGATCGATCGAGGTGGTTACTAAAGGCAAGGCAATAACTGCGAACACTTGTATAATTAAATTGCAGACAATTCGTGGAAGCTTCGAAGCCTTAGATTTGCTCAACACTTCTCCATGACAGGATCAGTAGAGAATTATCACCGGAAGAGAAAGAGGCACCCATTACTGTAACGCAACTTATTTATTGGCAATGCTCGTCTTTATAAAAATAAAAGTACGCGGAATAAACAAAAAAACCGAGAAGTGTCACAAGCAAAATGAACACTTGAAGAGAAAATAATAATACCGGAACTTTCGCGAGCATTGAACGGGCAGAAATTGTGAACTGGGATGTTTCATAAACAATGGTGCCAAAGAAGATTCAGGTTTATAAAGTGCCAAGGTCAATGACGAACACTCGAAATATTTCTCAAAAAATGTTCACTCAGAACATACACAGTGTAAATGTCATTATTTCGAGTTCAAGTGCTTGGAAATGTTTCGATCCGTCAAAAGAATGCAAATGAACAGCATGATTATGTTACTTGTCAACTTATTGTAATGCTCATACCAGATAATTTTCTGTGAACACTTCTTACAAAACAAATTAATAAATTAGCGTTAAGGGATGCGACCGGTTCCAATGAACATTCGATCGATGCATTTGTGAATACAACTGAGAATTTTCTGTGAGTACTGTGAGAACCATGGTGATGGAAAATTTTTCCAAATCCTTTTGCTAATCCATATACTGAAAAACACGAAGGTCACCAACGTTCATAATAGTTGCTTAACCGCTACATCACTACACTCTTTCCGATCATGATTTAGGGTGTTGTTATGATCATTTTGGACAAAATCCTTCATCTCAAACTGGTGGCATGCCAGCTCGAATAAGTTCACAGGACGAACGATTAACGTTAAGTTTCTTTAACTTAAATAACATAAATGAACAACTCGAACAATGATTCATTTGTGAACACAAGCGAACAATTGTCAAAACTGATACATATGGCAATTAAAAGGCTGTGCAGTATTAGCATCAATCTCGGATACATATTCATCACTCTGGAAGCTTAACCCATTTTCCCCATAGTTTGTGGAAGCTGCTAATTTCTATCTAGATATCAGTTTCTCGAAGAGATGAAGACCATAAATGTGGCATGGCACTCGTTTATGGACTTGATTCACTAGGTATTCTCTTTGATGATGATTTAGTGTCTGTTATGTACACGTTAGGCAAAATCCTTTATACTAAACTTGAATAAGTTCAACGTCAGGTTATTAGACATTTTTTCTTCATATACATCAAACTTCGAGTAGAATAACTTGAAATTTCAAACATGTTATAGCAAAAACACTTAGACTATCTTAAAAACATACACAGTTACTGTTTACGCCCTCTATGAATCGTAGAGAATTGTTTGGCATAAATAAACTACTTGTAAGCACATCTTCATCTTCAGAAATTGGCATTTTTCAATGCGGCTCTCGTCAAATGAAGTTAAGCAAAAATTCGCATGCAATCGAAAAGCCATATTTCTCGATCTACGTCACATTCATCTTTGTAATATTATTATAGTTAAAAAACCACAACGACAACATCTATTCTACCACCACAATCTTCAAGCTCTAGCAATAAAAACTACTACACACATAATCGATTTACGATCGCTTATAAATAGTGAAAAATTGCTCAGTTATTTTCATTTTATCTTATTTTTTAAATCGATACCCGGTTCATTTACAATTAATAAATGGCACAAAAAGATTCGCGCGCGATAAATCAAGGCTCTCGATGGTATTTGGAACGGACACGTTTATAGATTACTCTACAAAAGAGTTTCTAAAGGAATAAAAAAACTAGCCTACCTTTTTACCATCTAGCTCGTGAGTGCCTTGAGCTAATACCTTATCTACGCTAGCTGGGTCGGCGAAGGTGATAAATCCGAAGCCCCTATAAGACAACATAAGATAACATTACAAACTAAGTTCGATCGGTGGGGGGGACGACTACGGCTAACAGGGTGGGGCATTATTTTTTTTTCCAAAAAAAAATTGAAACAAATAAAACTACGCGAGCTACGTGTATGTAGATATATACAGCACAACAACAAGCAAACACATACCTGGGAATAAGAACTCGTGGACCGCCGACCATCCCTAAGGAAGCCGCCGCCTCAATCTGGCTGAAAGAGACACACTCTTCAAACCCTTCTCTTATCAGTGTCGTGCACTTCTACCTCTATTAAAGCCACTAACAACTACACGTAATTACAAGATACTACCAGGAAAGTTATTATAAAAGGACTTTTGTAACCAACCACATGAATTTCTAAATCCTTTCTAATAAGCTTAATTTATAAGTATTAAGTTACACGCTTGCTTTACATTTTATACACCAAACCGCAAGTCTCTCTTTCACTTAGAAATTAAAATACGAGCGAAATGCTTTTTATTGTCAAAACATCTGAAACTTTCACTTCATTACATCGAATTTCTGTTGTATTACGTTACGGCCGATTTTCGTTGAATTTGTTAATCTCGATATTGAACACTTTTAAAATTTTGTGTAATTCTGTTAAATAACGTCACAGTTGCCAAAATTATGTAAAAGTTGGTGAATGCAAGTGATGCAATCAAACCTGCTGCCATTGCGCTTGAAAGATTTTTTGAATTTTTAATTGAGGGCCTTTTCCTTAATTTAAGTTTTACGTTATCCGTCTGAACCTACGAACAGAAAATTGGGCAAAATGTACTTCGAAATTGTGAAAAGATTGAAAGGAATTGAAATTCAATTGCAACTGCATGTTTTTGAAATTAAAAGAAAAAACAAGCTTTGTAGGAACAATTACTTCCAGAATTACGGATATAACTTAGAGACTCTTATTTCCTAAATTTATGCCCCTCCCAGCAACAAAATTACCATTGTTGCACTTGAGTTATGAATAAGAAAGGAGCATTACTGCAAGAATAAATTTCAGTTCATCTTCAAAAGATTCATTTCGTTTTGTTTTGAATTTGCGCATTCCGCCTACAACAATTACAGCATCTTACTTTCATTTTGGAGCAGTGGCGGATTTAACAGCACGGCAAGAAGCAATTGCCGCCTGGGCCTCCCGGTAGAAGGGCCCCCGTAATCCCGTATGAACAAGAAAAAAAGGAATAGTGTAAAATATTTTGACGTCGGTCGTATGAATAATAATCTAATTTGTCCAAAAAGCACAACAATGTTCAAATGTTGGTAATAGTACCTAATTACTAATTAGTAATTATGTTAGAGCTAAATGTGAACAGTGGATGGGAAGGGAAGAGGGTTTTCCCATCATTCGAAAACGCAAAACCAAGAAAATGTTTAATGAAAAAGCTGCTGATTTCGGGTTTTGGAAACCGGTGGTGGGACTTTGATGAGGAAATACCTCGAATTTTTTACTATACAGGGTGTTTTTTTGGGAGCTTTAGTTAGACGTTTCCAGGAAAGTAAGAAAATGGTCGTTTCATTTAAAAAATCTGAGTTTTCAGTCTTTGAATTTTCCTAAATTTGGAACTCCATAGGTGACGTCGTACGAAACTTAACCTTTTTTTAAGTACACCAAAAGAAAGTCCTATTCCACCTCTATGCGCTGGTGAAAACGCGGCTGTCATAGCTACCACGGTTTTCAAGTAATGAATTCTTAAAGTACCGTCTGCATCCGCCATTTTTTTTAAATAAATGAAAATAACTTAAAAACCATAACTTGTAGATATTGACATGTTGGTATCAAAGGTTATGAAATTTCACGTAGAATTCAAAAATGCAATAAAAAATAGGGGTTGCCATTTAAAATAACGAAGTTGGTAGCGACTTCCGGCATTTCCGGAAGTGCTGCTATTTTGAAAATATTTTAGATCGATTCGGCTTTCAGAGTAACTCCCAAGTATACATTTTCAGAAACCTACCTATAACACTTTCCCAGAAACGTCTAACTAAAGCTCCCAAAAAAACACCCTGTAGACAGCCCACTACATTATTTAGACTTTGTAATTGAAAACAATTTAATGGACAGTTTCCGTTGTGCTGTATATTTAGATTGTTTTTGACACTGCCTGTAAGTACAGCTAGTGCTGAACGTGTCATGAGTTCTTTAAAACTAGCAGAAGAATATCGTCGAGCCTCTTTAGCTGAAGCCACGCTCCATGATTATAGTATCCTTTACATTGAAAGATCGGTAGTAAATACACTAAATTTGGATTCTGCAATGGAAATATTTGCTGAAAAATTTTGTTACGACATTCGGACTTTTATTTTTATACCAAAAAGTGGGCCCTATTGAAAAGTTGCCTCCCGGGCTTTTTTGTTAAATCCGCCACTGTTTTGGAGGATCCATGAAACTCTTAAAGTCTGAACATCCTCAGGGATTGTCAAATTGATTGTCAATTGAACAAATGAAATCCGTTCCAAAAATATTGAGATACAGTAGTAGTACTTTAAGTTCGATCTCCATTTATGGTCAGATAATTACAAACAAAAGCCCTGAATTGAAGAAACAAACAAACAAACATAGGATCTGAATTTTATTCTGGATCGAAATGACGACTTGAAATCGTAGTCGAATTCTTATTATTCTCAGCAGAACAAGTTCAAAAAGAAATTAAAAACTTCTACACATCACCTCTTCCAAACTTGGAACTGGAGTAAAGAGGGAATGCGTATTAGGACAGTTGACAAATAGAATTTCTAGGACTTCTGTGAATTTTTGTGTTTTAGAGAATAGAAGAAATTCCGATATTTGGCAAACTTTAGTTAATAAACCAAGATTCAATTACGAATGAAAAATGGGAATATTGAATACAAAATATAAAGATATCGAAAGTTCTTCTGTAATGGAAAATTCGATCTAAACTACTCACTGTCAGACCATATATGGAATTCAAGTCAAACATTAACATATCCCAACCTGACAACCAATTCTCAACGTAATTGAAGATGATAATTTTAAAACACGCCTTCTGTAATTTGAAATTTGGGAAGTGAAAGCAATACATACGAGGGATAAGCCATTATTATTGAGAATAAAGAAATTAGGTAGGCCATGGATAATGAAAAATGTAGCCTCAGCAAGACTAACTTTTTATTTGACATTTGCGGCTTCATTTGCTAATTTAGAAGAAGAATACCGTGGGCGATGCCTGGCTCCACAGCTGGGTGCGAACCCACTATGTAAAAGAAAAAGAGGAAAACATTGCTGCTGTGAAGAAGATTATGGAAACTGATAGTTACGCCGTATTAGAGGCTTAACTGGGGATCGGATCCTCATCTGAGGGAAACTTGATCTGAACCTGATCTGAAGACGTTCAAAAAGCAGAACGAGTACGAATTATAACAGGCGATGAAACTTACATACCATTTTTCCACATGCCAACTCGGCAAGAGAGTCGCATATGGAACCATGAAGACGAGGCAACACCAACAATAATCAGAAACCAGAGAGCAAGAAAGTAAGTCTAATGAGCGCTATTAAACTAGAGGAGCAGAAGACTGTTACAGCAAAATTATACGTCGAACACTGTTTGCTGGAAGTGTTCAATAAAATGCCAAAGAAGGGAATTATGTAATACTTCTTCTCACACTGAAGAGCTAACTCGAAAGAATTTGACTACAAACAAGACCTCCTCACCAGATCTGGTAATGTGCGACTTTTGGGCTAAAAAAGAACTTACGAGGAAGAGATCGATGCTGCTGTTCGGTGTTATGCCTAAAACTGCCTGGTTTGGAGCATATAAGTAGTGAAAGGAAAGAATTGCTAAGTGCATTGTAGCAAAAGGCAACTACTTTAAACGTATCTAAAATAAAATTTTGAAAAATGATTCTTTTATTCGCAATAATAATGGCTTGTGCCTCGTATATTTCATATCAGAAATATTTCCAAATCGAATCTTTGTATTAGGAAGCGAATTTCGCAATAAATAATTAGGGCAACTTGGATTCCAAATGTTATATTTATCAAATTTTGGTATTACTGCTGCTTCAAAAATATACTTTAGATAATTTGACGAATCATACAAAATAACTGTGAGAGAATACAAGCATTAAGCTGTGTCGTAGAAGATTTGGTGCAATGTGTCCAATAATACTTTTTTGTCCATACGTACTATGTGCAATTCCCCTAAAACCATGGGCACCCACAAGGAGGGGCAAGAGGAGGCAGTTGCCTCCCCCCCTCCCAGTAACAATTTCTTAAATAACGAAATTTTTAATTTAAATAAACCTATTTGTTCAATCCCCCCCCCGGAAATTACTGTATGGGCGCCCATATCTACAACTGTACTACAATAATAATGAAACAGTGCATAATCATATGGTAAGGAACTGCAGATAGAACTTCAAACAACGGTATTAGATGAGAACTTCCTGAAATTGCTGCTTTTATTTTATTTTTCCCAACTTGGAATAGGTACATAACAAAGCTCCAAGGCGTTAGTTAATTCTTAGTAAAAACATTTTAAACGGACGGTTAAAGGCGAGCATTATTACAGTGCGTTAAAATTCACTTTTGATCACTCTGTTGCTACAAATTCAACCTAATTGCGGTTCAATTACATACAAAACGTATTTTTACCTCCACGTTATTTTAATTAATATCATAGGGAAATTTTACATGTTTTTCTAGTGTTTTAACTGATTTTAATAATTTTCCAACTTTACAATCACAATGAGCTACTTCAGACTACTCTGCCATCAACCGTTATTAAAAATGAGGTTTACTATTTAATTTTTAATATACGAGAGAGCACGCGGTTGGATTTTGAGAGGTTCTCATTTTGTTAGTGGAGATCTTTTTTTTTTATTATTTATGTTATTTAATCCGCAGAATTTTGTAACGCGAAATATTGTAATACTGATTTGTTAATTTTGACGTGACATGAAACTAATTTTTGAACGGATGAATTCATTTTAACTAAATAAAACAATTTTAATTCTAATAATAAATACAAGTAATTTCACTAATTTTTTATTTTAAATGTAACCCGATGTGTTTCGACACACAAATAAAAAACTTCCAATGTCCTTTTACCTAAAACAAGATACTTAGTAAAGTGCAGCGCAGTGCCTGCATTGGTATTGCAAAGACAATGATAACGGCCCTACAGGTACAGCAGCTATGGAAACTCTCTTGAACCTACCCCCTATAAAGGCGAGCGCCTAATTAATGGGTTTCTTATGCTTTTATGCAAACTTTCCAATTCAAAATTTGTAAATCGGAAGATGGTTTAAAGGCCGTACTTACAATGAACAATCGATTTCAATTTTGAAATTGCTTGAAATTTGATTTTGAATTTGTAAGCTTTAATTACGTTTTCTTTAAAAATGAAAAGGTAAAATAAATTATGATTTAGGATTCTTTAAGTTAATTCTGTAATTTGCTTAGAATTGCTAATTAAATTTGAAAAATCCATAAATTAGATAGTGTGAGGGACTGTTCCAAACAATAAATGAAACAAATTTCGAATAATTTGACATTTTTTAAAACAAATGTTGAGTTTTCTCGTCAGGATCAAAATGATAATGGAAGATTTTGAATGAAATTCCTATCTGAAACTTGAAAAGACGAAAGAAAATTCGAATTTCAAAACATCCCAATTTCTTTAATAAAATTTCAATTGCACCTGAAATTCAAAATTTAATAATTTAAAACTATCAACTTTTTTAACGTGATATAATCGAAAATTATTAATGCTAAAACTACTTTCTATTCTATTCAGAAATTATACTTACTGACATAATGCCTACATTAAAATTCTATATCAATATTAACACAGAAGTGGCGCCATTTTTTTTGAAATTTAAAATCAGATTTCATCCTAGTTCACACGTAACTAAAGCACATTTGCGAAATTAAGATATTAAAATTTAAAATTTATGTTGATATATTATAATTCTTTTAGAGAATAAGAGTAAATTTTCGAAACTAAACTGAAATTTAATATGATGCTTTTAGCAGAAATTTGGACAGTGGCATAATTTAAATTAAAGGGCTATAATGTTTTCATATGTTTGATCCAAATGGCATTAGGTATGTAGCCAAGTTTGGGCAGAGACCGGTGGGCACCTGAGAAGGATAACGGATTCAGTAAGTGGTTGCAAAACGAAACAGTTGACGCGCAAAGAACAAGTGATGATCACCAGACTGAGATTAGGACACACGAAGATCACTTCGTCATACCTTCCAAAAGGCATTGCTGTCCCAATGTGTGAAAGGTGTCAGGATGGGCTAACGGTCAGACACATACTGGTGGAATGTTCACAACTCGAACAAACAAGAAGTAAGTATGGCACAAAGGATGTTGCACTGAAAGATCTGTTAAGGTATGACTCGCACGGCGCGAAGAAATTGAAGCGATTCCTGTCCTCTGGAATAGTGTGGACGGAAATAGAGGAGACACCGGTGCCAATAGCCATAGCTGCTGGTGCACAAATAAAAAAAATTAGTTCCCTCTTGCGTGTTTTGACTGAAGGGGTGGTTTTCCTGCTAAGTGGATGCAACTCGAAAGTTAGTTATACATATTTCGAAAGCTCCTAAATCGGAAGATAATATCATAAAATGATCCGTTTCTCTATTATTGAACATAGTTCCCTCTTGCGTGTTTGGCACAAAGGGTCGTTTTCCTATTAAGGGGTTGTAACTTGGAAATTAGGAGTGATACATGTTTGTGTAGCCTATTAATGCTGGAACTACATCCATTAAAGATATTGTAGATTTAATGGTACTTTCTATATGCGTTACCTCTTCGGCGAAACTAGTTTTGGGGTTGTTTTAAGGTGAGGGGTGGAGCTCGAAAATCGAAACTACACTCGTTTAACAGCTCCTATTATATAATATAATCGGAATAATAGTGAACGTTCAATCATCCCCCCCCCCCCACTTTCAAATTAAAATTCCTGCTAAGGGGAACGAGCTCAAAATTTTATTCTTACGGATTTTGAAAGCTCATAAATAGCTTCTAATTCAGAGCTATCATTTTTTTAATTCTCGCGTGGTGGGGAGGCCAGCTGAACGAGGGTGTAGTCAATGGTTATTGAGGAACAGTTGCTACAATTGTTTCATAGAACGTATTATTAGATGCCGCGTCTTATTTAGTCTTAAAAGCACTTCTTCAAGTCATTGTTACATTTCTTCAAGAGATCAATATGATGAAAAAGTGTTTCGGGGATTAACAGGTTTCCCTCCATTTGGAACCTTCATTTTTGACTGGCTGATTGACCCTAAAATACAAATTTTTCCTGACAAATTGCATATCGTTCAAGTTTTGCCTAATTACTACGCTCCGTCGCTCACCATAGAAAGATTTCCAATCTCCAAAGGCTCCTACAAACTGAAAGACGTGAGAAGAAAACAACGGACATTGGAAGAATCCATTTTACCGCAATGAACACAACTCGAAAATTACTCAAACTGGAGTAATTATTTTTGCATGCAACTATTTTTCGAGTTATCGATTTAATTGCTTTAAAAATGAAGAAGCCTTTTGGAAATAAAACCGCATACATTTGATAACGAAAGTTTAATTTGATATACATACATATATAAAGGCGAAATTATAGGGATTTAATTGACGTTTATATTAAATAAAAAAAAATGTTATCGCGCGTTTCAAAGCAAAACAATATAATAGAAGCTATAGAAAACTGTTATTGACAAGTAATTAAACGTTTATTGGCAATGTGGTTGCACCAATTCAACCAAACGACAGCTGCTATAAACAAACAAAACTTGTAACCATTAAACGTCACACAATCTCTCACTCGTTCATACTTTAATAACTTAAAAGGTCCAAAAAAATAAGACAATTATTTCAATTAACGACGGACTGCGGTTGCGATCAACAATTCTAATCAAAATTACGCACGTTAGGGATGGTGGTGGTGGTGGTGGTGGTGATATTGGTTTTTATGATAAGATCATAAGTCATTACAAAGTGATGTATTGCCTATAATTATAGCTTCGTGCGACCCGAGGGCGGTGGTGGTGGTGGTTGTGGTGGTTTAAGAAGGTGAATTATTCGTATCGGAATCGAGGTAAAAATGTTTACGCAACACATTTAAAGGGCTTAGAAAGAGACAATTTATGTAGGACATCAAATTACAATTATCCAATAATGGAATCCAGCAGCAGCTACAGGAGCGTAACAACGTAACGCACCGTCGAGTTATACGATCATTCCGTCAGAGATATAAACTAAATAGTCAAACCACATGTCACTCAATTATTCCATTTTGAAGACCTTCTAGTAATTTGCCTATTCGGCCCTCCCAAAGGCCCTGTTGTAACAAACGTAATCATTTTATGGAAATCCCGAATACGTCTAATTTAGAACCCATAACGACCAAGTCATTTGGTATTTTAGTTGATAGATAGATGGATAGGGGGGTAGTGGTGGCGGCGGATGTATAACAATATATATGTATAGACAAGCGACCCTTTTCCTTTAGCCCAGCCTAAGAACCCCAAACTTGCAATTAATGAATTTCTGAAACTGATTACTACAACACTTTACAACGAGTAACGAATCGATTCCAAATACCGATTATCATAATTAATAGGAAATACAGCAATTTCGTTCGCCTCCCTGAAACGGGCAAACCAATATTCGTTGCGATGGTAACCTTATATGAATTTCCGAATTGGCCGAGTTAAATTCGTGCATTAGCATTTCGAATCATACAGAATAGAGAGCAATGTACTAATTTATTGCTTTGCAAATTGCATTCTATTACTTCGTTAAAGCATTTTAGCTTAATCAAAATAATATTATATGACTTTATAGACTACTTTTATGTAGAAAACATGTTCACTATTTTTTCATTATATGCGCAATCACTAAGAAAGAAGGTCGGCCATAATGAAACTATTTGAGATAGAACAGTGAAATAAAAAAATCTTATAATAAATGTGGCCAAGAGATAATGCCGGTAATTATTTTCAATTTCCTACCATTGCCGCCAGATGGCGTTTCACTAATTTCAATTTGAAATTCTCATTTTTTGGGCAATTTTCCTCAGTAAGGTATTTAAAAAAATATATTCGTTGTAAACTAGTGATCAATATGTAAAACTTTGTTTAATGAAATTTTACGATTGCTGTCAAAATAAAGGGAGGGCGAACTAAATTACGTGTAACTTCGAAACGGGTTGCTTGAATTTGTCAAAATTGGTCTAGATGTAAAGACAATACTTGATATTACGGAAAAAATCAAAAACCACAACAATTTCTTATCTCCGTCTACCAATAGAGGGCGCAACTTGTTGAAGGAACAAAACGATCGCCTTTTTTAAAAAATTCAAATGGTACCAAATATTTTTTTCGCTGTTATTGGAAGGAAAATTAATAAGGGAATAATTTTAAAAAAAATTATGTCAATAACTCTTATAGTACCGTTATTCCAGTGTACTTCTTTACCCAATACCCATATTTTCTTTCAGCAGTCACACCCCTGTTACTACAAGCTGATAAGATTTTCGTAGTTCTGATTACCAGCTTTAACTTTCTAAAGAACTATCGTGGCGCCCTAAGTTTACTTAACTTTATTCGTTAACTTTATATAATTTAACTATAGCTTTGACTACCCTCACTTGCTTGCTAAATTTAAGTTCTATACTCATATCTAACCTACCCCCATATCGCCCATTATAATTGGGCTTCCGAGCCATTGCATTATAATAAATAAATAAACAAGTTGTTCGAACAATGGAACTAAACCGAAAAAATTTTCGCGCAATAATTTTTTACAACTTTCGAAGACAATTATCACAACAAGAATGCCTCGCCGAGTTGGTTTCTGTTTTCGGAAAAAAAGCACCACATCAGTCGACAATTTCTCGGTGGTATGAAGAATTCAAACGTGGACGGATCCCAGGGAAGGAGCACCAAAACGATCGTCACCCAGGAAAACGTCGATGCTGTGCGCAAGCTTATCAAGGAAGATCGACGCCAGATTGAAGAATCACCGGAGATTTCAAAAACTTCAATTAAAAAAATGTTTCGTGATGAATTGACGGTAAAAATATTAGTCTCCCGTTGGATATCGCATCTGTTGGCCGAAGAAGAGAAACTCTAAAGCGCTTCAACGCAGGAAACTCTGAAAACATCAACAGCATCTTAAGTGGTGACGAATCGTGAATTTATTTACTTATATGAACCCGAAAATAAATTGTCAGTCGTCTGTTAGGGTGTTCCAAGGTGAAGAAAAACCAGCAAAAGTGGAAAAATGATTGAACAAAAATGAACGCATGCAGCGGACTAGTAAGTTCAACTGCAAACAGATTGAAAATGCACAGGAGCAAATGCTTAGATGCAGGAACCGGTCAAACAAAAAACATTTGGGGTAACAGTCCTGAGCCTGATGGGGACCGAAGCCATTTCGGTCATTCTACAGCTTTAAATTCTCGACAAACAAGCGCTTCTTCAATTAAAATTCAGCCCAAAATCACTGCTGACACCATCACCACAAATAAATCTTAAGCAGAGAAAATTGATTTGGCAATCGCCAAATTCAAGCAACAGTATACCACGTGTCCCAGATAACATTTCCAGCATGGGGATCTCGCTTATTATAAAAGATACAGATTTGGTTAAATTAGATAATTAAATTGATATTTAAATTCTGCATAAAAAATATCTTAGGAAAGTGCAAATAAAATTTATATGTCTAATATAACAAAAAAGATATTACAAGAAAAAGAAATTTGACATTTTTCTTTTTCTTGCCATAAGTCTTAAAATACATGGAAATTTGGAAATTGGAGAGTGTCCTATAATTTCACTAATCCTTTAATTTAATTTAACCAAATCTGTATCTTTTATAATAAGCGAGATCCCCATGCTGGAAATGTTATCTGGGACACCTGGTATAGTAGAAAGATAAAATCCAAAGGACACGAAATCTTCCCCACGTAATTCTTTATTAATTAACAATTATTCATAGGAAAATTGCGACATGTTTCGGTATTGTTACAAATACCATCTTCAGGCGACTACTACAAACGTAATTAACAACAATTACGTTTGTAGTAGTCGCGTAAACGTAATTACTAATTAACAATAATTACGTTTGTAGTAGTCGACTAAAGATGGTATTTTTAACAATACCCCACGTAATTCTTTATTAATTAACAATTATTTATAGGAAAATTGCGACATATTTCGGTATTGTTAAAAATACCATCTTCAGGTGACTACTACAAACGTAATTATTATGAATAATTGTTAATTAATAAAGAATTACGTGGGGAAGGTTTCGTGTCCTTTGGATTTTATCCTTCTATTATATATTGGTTTACCCCACTTCGAGTTCCGCCAAGTGTTCACCCTACTTGTTATGGACCCTACAGATTTATTTTCAAGCAACAGATTTATCTGCCTAAGCAATATTATTTTTATAAAAATATTGTTATACTCGTATAAAAATTAGGGCGAAGAATTTAAAGAGTCCGGATAGTTCAAAGTTTCACTTAATGATTAAAATGGGCGTGCAGTGCATGCATGTAGCTGTAGGTCGAAATAATTCAGCTTGAATAAGAAAAATAAGAGTACTGCTCAATTCTTTTGAATTTTCTCAATCGTCCTATGTTTTACACGCCAATTAAAATTTCAAAAGTTTCGTTAAGGTACAAAAATTTTTTATTTTCTCCTTGGACGTTAGACAAAGTGGATTTTTCAAAATCTAGTTCACATTAATCCAAATTGAAATTCTCTCTATCAGAACTTCTCATTTTAGTGATAAATGGTTCACGTTGGCGGTGACTTTTGACAAATTTTATTCCAAGTTAGTGCGGAGGGAAGGCAGACGATAGGCCATATGGTGGCGGAATGTGGTGAGCTAAGGGAACAGGAGGAAGGGTGGAGGGGAGTGTTAAGTGAAGGTGGAGAAGTAATGGAAAGTAGGAAAAGGAAAGGGTGGTAGATTATTGGGGAGGAGAAGTGGAATAGGCACGAACTGTGTAATTTGGATAAAATGAATCGAAGAGTTGTTGGAAAGTAGGAGAACGAAAGGAGGGGCACATTTAGTATGGTAGTTTTGTTTTTATTTGTTATTTATTTTAAGTTCAGTCACATTTGTAGTGGGTTTATGTTTAGTTTGTAGTTATGGAGCCGGAATAAGAATCCTTGTATATTTTTATAAATACAATAAATATTTGATTGATTGATAGTCCAAGTTAAGGAACAGAGTTCCCATTGTAACGCGAGAAAACAGTTTCGAAAGTAAAAAAACTCAAAATTTCTAAATCTCGAAGTCGTAAATTTGCATTTGATATATAAAAATACGAAACATTTAAAATTTTTGCGGTCCAAAACAACACAGAACGTGAAACGTGACCCCATTAATCTCAAAGAAAAGAAAAATAACGGCGAAAAGGAAGATGAAAAAAGGGATCTCGGGACAAGAGAAATAAATAATAATTAATAAATAATCACGTCCTTTTGAAATTCCATTGTGTAAATGAAATTAGGAGTCACTTTCGCCGCAGATATTACACTTTAGACGGTTTTATAATTTGATGTTGCCATAAATTTGGATTTAGGATTTGTAACGAGTCTAATCTCCCACAGTGGTCAAATTTTGAAGACAAATACAGCATTTTTGCTCCACTGAGCCGAACTAGACATTTATATTTATGATATCTGGTGTGGAAAGCAAACACACAATTAACATCAAACTGCTGTTGCTGACTGTGCGATCCTTAAACTTGCCCGTTATCCTGTACCAGTAGTGCAACGAGTTACAGGATATGTATTTGGAGCTGACTTTTGTTAGCATTTTTGCATTGACCGACCACACACGAGATTATTTTAAACTTCCTGTAGTACAACTAAACCTTTTATAAGGGGTGTTAACGTATCCCTGATATACAAATCCTTTTAGCGAAAACGTTATTGTGTAACCTACCCCTTTATGTGGTCGACTTTCTAACTGATAAAGGCTCTCACTTTTAAAGCCCAAATTAGCGAACATGGATATACGAGATTTCAATTAAGACGTTGATATTTAGTATTCAGTCGTAAGTTTATCTGTAGAGATGATTTTATTTATGTGGTGGCATTATAGCGGTTCATCATGGCGTATAGATAAGCGTTATCTACGAAACTGGATTATCCGAGAGAAGCGACACCCTACAACATTTACATCCTAGAAGAGCCCTCTACATATAAACGAGAAACTGTGTCATTGTTTATTAAGTTCAGCCTCTCTCTGTGCTGCTACTGCTACTGTCTTGATTCGAACACGTGATTTGAATTCGCACTTCTCACATCTGTAAACCGATTTAAATTTAATCTCGGAACGTTAAGAATCGAAATTCGCCTTCCACAAATTTTCTCTTCGCAACCGTTTAATAACATTTTAAAATTGCAATCGGGAACAACTGTTGTACGTGTAATTGGAATAAAATTGCGAAAACTCCCTTTGTTTTCGAGAAACTTCGAATTTTTTCACATCGACACACACACATAAAAAAAAGAGGAATGCCAGAAAGAAAGAGACATAGAGAAATCTGGTAAATGAGACATTAATTTACGTTAAAGTTCGAAATTTCGAACATCAATGGGGGTAAGTTTAACTTTCGACTTGGTTGCTATTTACGCATTTAGTACCACAATTAAGATGTAAATACATTAATTCAATTGACGTCTATAGTAATTAATTAGGAATTCAACCCTTGTAAGATTCTAAGTTCGGTTATACACACTTGACCCGCATAGTTCTACGAATTATTCTGTTCTGTACACATCTAAAACTTTATGCAATGAGCTTCTTTGAAAACCGTTAAACCCTCAGAATGTTACTCTTGAAGCCAATTTGTAATCAGAAATTCTAAGCAATTAATTAGTTTTAATGGCTTTCTAATATTATTTACAAGCGTTAGCTTTGAATGGATTAGTAATAATTATCGAGTTACATAACAAACTTTAATTAAAGTAGATTTAGATCAAATGTTATTGAAAATATATTATATAGATATCGTAGAGCTTTAAATTCAATTAATAAGCTACCGACCCGACTGTATTTTCTTCCCATTACAAAATTAAATTCTACCAACTGAAATGTTTTGTTAAGGCAAATTTCATTCCATTTTCGTTCGGTAAATTTAATTTTCTCTATGAAAAAAGGAAAGATATTAGCGAAAATTCACAATCTGACATTTGCATTGGATTAAGAAATTACATTATATTATATAATTAATGTAATCCGCCTTTGCAGAGGTGTCAAAATCTTTTGAAACAATTTTAGCAGAGAAATGCAAAATTCAATTTTAAATCCCCAAACAGACCTACGAAGACAAGTATAAAAACATTGACGTGCAATTTGTAATTTAAAAAAAAGTTAAAAAATACGCTATGAGCATGAAGAATCTATTTGAAGAAAATAAATTCTGAACTAAATATTTGTTGCATAAGAAATGAAGTGTGCAACTCTGTAAGGTTATTATTTCGAAATTTTGTTCAAAAACATACGAAAAATAAATATGGCACTTATCACTGAAATTTAGTAACAAATGTCAGATCTATTAAGGTAGGACAAACAGAGTTTCAAATTCAAAATCAGTAACAGCTTAAAAACAAAATATGAAATATTGATGGACCCCATCTTAGACGTAGTGAGAATTTCCAAATTTCACATTCGAATTTAGTATCAAAAGAATTACACCAAAAGCATACGTATCTTTGTGTTTAAAAATTTGAAAGTAAAAAATTTGCGTGTTACTCAAAAAATTGTCCAAAATTGATTTAGACTTATTTCAATCTCGTAAATTTCAAAATGAATATCAATAATATTGACATTGACATATTGACATATTTGCCAAAAATTCCAAAAAAAAAGGTTTCTTAAAATGAAGATAATATCACTTTCAATTTTTAATTTTGGGCACTTTGTAGAGTAATTTTAAAATGTACATAATTGCAATCGTAAAACCAGGCGAATAAGGTCAAACAAAACATGAAACTGGAGCTCATAAAAATTTAACTCAATTTGAACTTTTGTGGCTCGTTCACAGCTATACATAATTTCAAAATATATTACCGCTTAACATCAAAATACATATAAGAAAGTTTCGAATCAAATATTGAATTGAAAACAAAAATATAATGAGCTATTCCCATCTCACTAAAATTTCGAATTCAAATTTAGTACCAAACAAAATACAAAATCTCACGACCTTTAAGTTTGTTTTAAACTATAATTTCTTCTAATATTATTAACTTTAGTATACAATACAATACAATACAATACGTCTTTATTAGTATTAATAAATTACAATTGTGACGAATTACAATTGTGATGATGTTTAGGCAATATATCAGGCGAAGTTTAGCCTAAGGCTATTCTTACACTTAACCTAATACAGCAGAGTCTAAGATGTTAGTGTTTATTTCCTAAATAGAAATATATATAAAAAAATAATGAAATGAAGAGTACCTACCTAAATGTATGCAAGTTTTATAATTATTATTAGAGTTATACTACACTCAGGTGTATGAGCTGAAGAACATGGCTTTCATTTTCCTGCGGAATGTATGAAGTGACATATCTTTAAAGTGAGGTTGAATTAAGTTATAATTGGTTACAGCCATATAAGTGAAAGACCTTCTGAAAAGTGCGGTTGAGTGTTGCGGCAGTGTTAGTAGATGTAACTGGCGAGTTTGACGAACATGAATATTATGCCGGAAAACTAGTTTGTTTCTGAGATAGGTAGGATTAGAGGTTAAGATTAGCTGGTGGACAAAAACAAGATAATGCAACTGTACAGCAGTGCTAAGCTTCAACCATTTTAGTTCTGTGATCTTAGAGGAGACATGATCAAATTTCCTTAGACCATAAATGAATCTAACACAGTTATTCTGTACACGCTGAACTCTATTTTTGCCACTGATGTCCAAACAGGGATAGTAGACTAGATCACAGTAATAAAGAGTCGAGAGTACCAGGGTTTCACAAAGTTTTTTCCGCATTTTGAAGTTTAGTATGTATCGGTTGCTATACAGAGTTTTTAGACTTACATAAGTCTTTTGAAGCAAGCAATTTATGTGTTGGTGAAAACGTAGATTTTCGTCAAAAATGACCCCTAAGTTCTTGCCCTGAGCTGAGAAAGGTACCACCTGATGATCAAAGTTGATAACGATATATCTCTTCAAAAACTCACGATGAACCTGTGAGCAGAAAATCATTGCAACCGTTTTCTTTTTGTTTATACTGAGATTATGTTTGGCCGAGTAATCTAAGATACAATCAAGATCTTGATTAATATCGTCGTTAGATTGCCGGCACTCAAGTGGGTTAAAGCAGTACATCAACATGATGTCGTCAGCATAGGCAGATATTTGAGATTTTCGAATTACCTTCGACATGTCTGATGTATACATAATAAATAACAAAGGACCTAGGATAGAGCCTTGGGGAACCCCAGATAAGATTGTACGAGCAGTTGACATGTTATTTTTAATGCAAACTTTTTGATTGCGATTAGTCAGATAGGAATCAAAGAAGGACACAGCAAGCTCATCAAAACCATAGTACTCGAGTTTGGCAGATAGCAAAGTATGGTTAAGTTTGTCGAAGGCCTTAGAATAATCAAGAGACACTAGAAGGACAGCCAACTTCTCATCTAAGGCTCTGAAAATATTGTCCGTTAAATTCAATAGCGCTGTAGTTGTGCTGTAACCTTTGCGAAATCCTGATTGATGTATTGGAAGAATATTGTTACTATTTAAATAGGATACAGTTTGCAAATGAACAATTTTTTCAAGAATTTTGAGAAAATAGGTAATAGGCTAATGGGTCGAAGGTCAGATATTTCAACAGGATCACGAATTTTGGGTACAGCACTGACAACAGCTTCCTTCCATTTTCTGGGAAAATAACCACTTTCGAGGCAACAATTTATAACATGAGTTATGTGATTTAAGATAACCGGAAGGCATTGAGTAATCATTTTTAGCGAGATACCGTCAGCACCCGATGCGTTAGATTTAAGTGATACAATTGCGTTGAAAATCGTTGTTTGATCAACAGGTCTAAATGAGAAAGAGATATCATTGTTAAATTTATTGCCTTTGTAAAAACTTATAGTGTCCTTGTGTGCATTGTCATGATTATAAGCTGATATGAAGTAATCATTTATTTGAAAGGGGTCACACAAATGAGCTGGTAGCTCCGTTTCCCGTTTGTTCGATATATTAAATGATTTTAAGGTTTTCCAGAGTAATCTGAGATTGTTGTGTGATCTCAAAAATTCAAGGTAGGCTGACTTCTCTCTTCTCACGGACGCAAGTGCAAAGTTTCTCATCATTTTAAAGTGAGACCAGGTCTCATCCGATTTATTCAGCTTATAGGCAGCATAAGCACGTTGTTTTTCTTTAAGAATAATTTTCAAGTTAGCCGTCAGCCAAGGAGCCGGCGGTTTGCTGACACGGACGGTTTTGAAAGGTGCATGAGAGTCAAAAAGGTTTAATATGTTAGCAGTCAGGAAACCAACTTTTTCATCAATATTCATGATGTAGTATGTGTCATCCCAAGAAATATCGAGCAGATCGTTAAGAAATGAATCAGTATTGAAGTGTTTAAAATCTCTGAGAGTAATAATTCTTTGTGTTGGCTGACCAGTAGGGATAGAGAGGATGCAAAATACAAGTTTATGGTCAGAAAGTGGTTCGGAATCTAAAGTTCCACAATTCATGACGTACTCCTTTTTATTTACAAAGATTGGATCGAGCAGGGTTGACGAGGTGGACGTTACTCTCGTGGCTTCCTTAATAAGCTGGGTTAGCCCGTATGAGCCGGTGCATTTTAGAATATTATTTTTTACATTAAACAGATTAATATTCAGATCCCCCATGATCATGATAATGTCATGGGAGATAAGCGCGGCCGGTATAATGTTGTCTAGTAGTTCAGTAGTTTGCTGGCAGAATTTGCTGTGTGGATTGTAAATGACCACAACCAATAGAGTTAGAGAGGAGATTTTGGTACTAATACAAAAGTATTCTATATCGCTAGTTCCTTCAATACAGAAATTTTCTACTTTAACTTTGATATGAGTTTTTACATAGATTCCTATACCACCCCCAACCCTCCCCATCCGGTCCTTTCTAAACAAATTGTACCCTTGTAGGGCAACACAATCAGATGGCGTACTTTCACTTAACCAGGTCTCAGTTAATGCAAGAACATCGAATTGATGAGTATTACTCATGTCAATAAAAAGATCAGTACTAGTGAATATTGAGCGAATATTTAAATGTGCACACTTTAAATTATGTGAGTTGTCGTTAGACATTGTAATCAATTTTCGATATGAGGGCGCCTAACTTCAGCTTATACACTTCACAGTTTACACTATTGGCAGCATGAGTAGTAGAATAATTAGTTTTGTTTGATTGATTAAATTCAGTACAATTAATACATTTAAAGTCTTCTACCTTAGTATTGCAGTCTTTGATTTCATGATTTGATGAACACCGGGGGCAGGTAACCTCATTTGGGCAATCTTTCTTGATGTGAGAGTACCTGCAGCATTGATAGCAACGGGAGATATGGCAATAATCAGCAACCTTGCAGCGTCTCCAGCCAACATAGGTTGTTTTATTTGATAATAAGTATTTCCGGACACATGGTGAGACTTCAAAAATAAGATCATCTGTATCCGAGCGAGGACGCTTCAGTCTAGTAATGAACTTAAAGTCTGTAGGAGAACAATTGAGGTTAGAACGACCCATGATTTCTGCGACAGTCGCGTCCGAGACGTCATAGTCTTTATCAACACCATAAAAAATAAGCCGGGGTTTTAATTTAGCAGGTTCAATATAGGCATATTTGCTACCAAATTTGGATTCCAATTGTGATTTTAGTTCAAGCACATTATTTTTGCTGTCACAATTGATGAGAAAACCAGTTTTAGCAATTTTAGTGCTTGTTACGGCAATATTTAGGTCTTGTGGATTAAAATTCGATTTTACGTCTTGCATAATTGATTCAATGTCTTGGCTCTTTTTGGTGGGCTTGATAAACAGTGAAACATTATCTGGCTTACTTTTGTTTATATTGTTTTGTATGGCCTCGCTATATGAGATAGGTTTATCTGAGGCATAACTATTTAAATTACTAGCAGTACTTACGATACTAGAATTCTTAATCATATCCAATCTTTCCCGTTGAAGCACAATTATATATTCCTGGTCGGTAATTAGCCGCTTGAGAATACTAATTTCATTCTTGAGAAACACATTCTCTTTTAAAGCGATATCCGCATTTGAATTATTTGCACTAACAGATACTTTATCAGAACATAACTTGCAACGCCAGTTTAACCTATCCGTTTTAAATACCCGACTAATGTTTTCAAAACATTTTGAATGAATATAACTTATACAGCCACCACATTTAATTCCACTAGATCGGATGTCTTCACAACAGAAGACACATTTTTTCTTTTTTGAAACAACACTGTCGCCGTCCTCGTCCATGTTGACGAGCCGGCGGTTCGACAGTATTAAAAACTTAAAACGGTTATAATACCATTGTGGAAAGGTTCGATCCCACAAAAACAAGACTTCCAACTTTTAATTTTGAAAAAAATTATATAGTTCAAGAAATAAAAATATTAAAAACTTTAATGGTAAAATTTAGTACTTTAAATAAATATTAAAATTTGATTGCAAGGATAAACAAGGACATGAAATCCACAAAACTTATTAACTTATACTTAATTTTTTTTAATTTCATTTAAACTTTTATCAAATTTAAAGGAACTTAATCATAAAACCTCAATAAAATGTTTCTAGCTTCAATTTTACCACTTAAATTTCATATAGAATTTTAAAATTAAATGCCACTTAATTATCATTATCCAAAAAATTTGAAATTACATAGATATTATAATTATAAGAGAATAACAGAGAAAAGTAACGGAATGAAATGGTGTAAAATACAATTTCCCAAATTTATAATTACAAAATAAGCGCACGTGAAATTTAATACACTTATGGTAAATTTTAAAATTCAATCGCACGTTAAGTATAAAGAAGTAAGACGCGTCGCAAATTATATGCTTTATCGAGTTTTCAATTTGAATTTTAGATTAAAATTTAATAAATTAGAAGGTAAATACGTCATATAGTCCAGTCAACTTAGACAAAATATAGCTTGAACCTTGAACAAATTGTTATAAAGCTGAAACTTTGCACAGAGTTAGTTTTTGGCTTTAGAAACAACATACTAAAATACTCGGGCCCACACTAGTTTGCGTCCTTGAATTTCAGGGCCATGACGTCATTCCCCCCGGAAAACAGACGCTCGCTACTTCTAGATGTTCTAGAAAGCGTGGAATTGATCAGAAATCGATAAACAATTTGTTTAATAGCAGAAAATAAGTCAAATATAAACAATTAGTGCTTCGAATAAATAAAAGTTGTCAATACTCCTAAGCTGTTTTCTCGCAAAAGGCTAAATTAAAAAGTTTATTATCGAGTAAATGATTATTGTTGTAGTAAAATTTGTTGTTGTTGTTGTTGTAGTATTTGTTATTAAGTGTCTGTCTCTTCTTTAAATACACCCACAGATTGATATTATTCATTCACCGCGTTTCGTTGTCAGCGCCGGCAGTGATTATGTTCCGCCAACATCTTCAGCTCTTGAACATCTTTTGCGAACCTATCTACAGGTAAATTAAAATGTCATTTAACAAACATATCGATGTTTTTTAAACTTTTAGCAGGTTTTTGTTTTTTTTAGTGATTCAAAGCAAGATTAGTTACTATTGATTTATTTGCTAGGATCAATGAGCAATATTGTCTCATTAATTAACTAACCTAAATATATAACTAAACTTGAGAAAAATTAGACTAATATCCTCGCTAATATCTTTATAATGCAAACAAGTACAGAAGTGGCTTGGAAATTTTCTGCCAGCTGCGTCTTGGGGATGGGGCCTTGAAGAAGGTAGTTTGGTACCAATATCTGTTGTACACTAATTGCCCGCCACTGCGTCACTTTTACAGCTTATATCTTGTGCCTGTAAAAACGATTGTTGGAGTGCACGTTACACGTGTAAACAGACAGAACAAATATGTTCTGAATTATGTGCCAACTGTAGAGGAACTTTTTGCTTAAATAAATCAAAAAATATATGTGATTGTTACAATGACGCTGATGACGATTGGGAAGCGAAGTACCTATAGTTTTTTTATTTTTATTTGTTTAAACAATTTTTGTATTTTTGTATACATAGTAATAAAACTGTTCATTTTAAAAAAAATAAGTATAAGTATAAAATTTAGTATTTATGAAGTGTCCGAGCGAAATATAACGGTCGTTACGCAGTAAGGTATATTGTTGCACTAAAGTATATTTTTTGTTTATTTTTTTGCTTTGTTTTAATGTTGAAATATTTTTTTTATTAAATTGTGTCAAAAATAATCTTTTAACTTTCATTTCTGATCAATTCCACGCTTTCTAGAGCATCTAGAAGTAGCGAGCGCCTATTTTTCGGGCGGAATGACGTCATGGCCCTGAAATTCAAGGACGCAAACTAGTGTCGGGCCGAGTATTTTAGTATTTTGATTCTAAGGCCAAAAACTAACTCTGTGCCAAGTTTATAACAATTTGTTCAAGGTAAAAACCTAACTTGATTGGACTAATAGTAATCTCAAATTTTATTAAACAACTTGGGAAATTGGCACATTTTGTTCATATTCCTTTAAAATTTAATTAAAATTAATTTCAAACAAAGCAAAAGTCAAATTTTCCGACTGATATTTAATCATTAAAAAAAATTAAACAAAATTTGAAAAAAATTACAACCTACTAACTGGCACAAATTTAAAAAGAATTCACAAATGACAAACATTAGAAGATGACATAAATTCATTTCTATTTTGAGTGCATCATATATTAAGAATGTTGGAGGGAAGTGAAGGAGAATAGGACGAAGTGGGATCAAGAAGAAATGAAAAAATACTACGAGAGAGGCGGTATGGCGAGGGAGGAGGTGGAAAGAAGAAAGGGAGAAGGAAGGAGCGTTGAGGTAGAGTTGGTAATGAGGGATGAAGACGTAGAGGGGCAAGAAAAGAGAGCAAAAATAAGGGAAGGAAAATATAACGAAAAATATGAAGGAATAATGGTAGATGCCAAGATTTCCGAAGAGAGGGATGGGCATGAAAGCAAAAAAAATTTTGTGGCGAGGTTTAGGTGCGGAAATGAGGGGAGAGGACGAAAACAGAATGTGTAGACTGTGTGGGGAATGGTGGGACAGCTTGGAATATATGATGAGGGAATGTGGGGAGTTGAGAGAGGAGGAAGGAGGGAGGATGGAAATGTTGGGTGATGGAGGAGAAGGAGTGGAGTGGATGAAAGAAGTGTTGGATAGAAGGAAAATGTTAAAGGATATGTATAATAATGTAGAATCGAATTCTTTGTTTAAACTTTTTATAGAAACAAATAAATAATGCTTACTTACTATATTAAGTAATTGAACTTTTGCATAATTATGAAGTGGCATTTTAAAACAAAATCAAATTCTAAATTCTTCATAAAATACTAACTTCGCACCTAATTATAATTATAACGTTTCAAGTCAACAAAGTCAGCTTAATAAAATTTATGTAACGATTAAGAGATTTGTGTGCGAATATTCGCATATTTTTGCATTAAAAGGTAAAGTTTATCGGAGTTTTTACATATTTAAAATATAATTTTAGTAATAATATAAAAATATAAATATACCAGTAGGTTTAGCGCGCGACGCGGCGTTCTTCGACGTTTCGCGTGATTGTTAAAATATAAATGCATTAAAATGTACTACTTTAATGCATGAGATTAAAGTATATCTACTTTAATGCGAATTTGTTACGGACGGACAGGCCCCCGTTCATTCGCGATTATTATATACAGATATAACAAGAACAGCGTAAATATATTACAGATAAAAGACTTAGGTACCAACTTCAAAAAGAGTCAAGTGTAATCTATAACTGAAAACACAAACCCAAATTTTAAATTTAAAATAGTAGCTAAGCATAGAGCACGGAAAGGTGAAAACTTAATTTCAAATTGTCAGCTTAAAATCTTAAAACTTACTCAATATTCTAAAAGATTGACTCAATTGTGAGCGTTTATATCGTGTTCATTATTTTCAAAATGATAATTAATGAAATAAACGGAAGTGTAAAGTCGGTCTGCGAACGAAAAGAAAAGAGAACGTTAGTGAAGCATTTTCATTTTCGGACCGAAAACATAACCCGTTAATCAAATTCTGAGGCATCGAGGATTTTAAATGTCAAATTAGAAATCAAAACACAGGAAACAATTTCCGTGTATCGATCTGAAATTTGTTTTGTTCGGATGGTGGACTTTCATTTAGTGAATGACATTAAGTGTTAACGACACAATAAAGCGCATGAAATAGTATGTCAAAATGAGCCATTTTAGGGTCCCGGAAGAATGAGCCCGCGAAAATATGAGATTTTTAAGAATAAGGAAATATACAAGAAAGAGTACGTAATGATAGAAAGCGATACGATATTGATCAAAGGGGGGACGAGGGTGGTGATGGGCTACCGATCAGCAGACGTAACAAATGTGACATCATACAGTTCACTGGCGCTATCTATAAAAGGGGAGAGACAAACAAAAATAGTTTACTGCTACATTGGGAACTGTTTCAAGCAGACAATGAAAAATTCCGCTGAATTTGGAAATCGAAATTGTTCAGAACTGGATTTCGACACACAAAGGTTGAATATTGTAGCGATTCCGATAGTAACTGTAAATGGATTCTAAATTGTTTTTGAAACGCATCGTTTGAAAAATACGGAAAACGAAATTTTCCTTTTTCCATATTACCTACAGCTCGCCCTCCTTCCTTTCTATATCTTGCATGCATAAGGGTAAGGCGATTTAAAAAGCACTCGCGGAAATATAATAAGATTTAGACGGTCTCGTAGCAATTAAAATAAAAGGGGAGGCGATCCAATCATTTTCGTCATTACGGCAAAGTAGTGCTCGAATTTCGGGGTCGACGTATAATCGTTAATTTTCCTGTAGACGACGTCGATTTCGCGCCAATCATCGACTCGTTCGCGGACTATTAGCACAGGTGAGAGAGCGAGGGACGGGCAATTAAATCTAATTACATTATGAATCGTAATTACTCGGATTAAACCATAATTTGAAAGGAAATCGAACTCAGATTGCATCGAGGGAAAACAAAAACCCGTCGTCGTCGTCGTCGTCGTCATTAACGCGTAACGACGTTCTTCATTTATCGGCCGAGCGTATACTTCAATTAACATTACACGAATCTAATTGTTCGAAAAATGAGAAAAGGGCATTCCGAAGAGACGGATACGCTTTGATCAAAATTCGTCTGCGTCTGTGTGATATAGCATGTGTGAAATATGATGGGTACAAGATTATTCTAATCCCAAGCGACCTTAGATCAACTTCCCGTACAACCAGATTGGTGGATGGCAGAAATCCCTCGAGAAGATGTAGACCATCTCCAAGCTTGCCTTCAAAATGGAATAAATGTATAGCAAATACGCTTTTCCCAATTATTATGCTATAAAGTCCCTCGATGCTCTTAATCAAATAACTCTCAAATGTATTTTGAAGACTTAATATCCCTTTAACAAATTGAATTATGGTATCCGCTATTTTTACTACTTAGTGCATGTGTGGAAATTATTAGCGTTTTCTTCAATTTTAAATGTAATTCTTACGGTTTGCGTGTTCAAAATTGAAGAACCAACGCGGTAATTAACACCTTTAAAATACGTCAATAATTTAGAATGATCCGAATTCGCAACATTTACAATTTAAAATCTACAATAAATGCTTATAATGAAATTTAACAAATTAGTTCAAAACGGATTAAGACGGAGGAAATCGAAATCTATAAAAAGGTTTTGCAAATTGGTTTTCAGCATTTAAAAAATATTAGTGACCATGCAGTTTTCTCGATTTTATCTTCAATTTTAAAACATCCATCGTTACGATATCTAATTGTAATTTTTTATTCCATACATATTGAAATTCGAATAAAAATAAGGGATGGTTTAATTTACACAAATTCGGATCTGCGTTTCCGTTCCGTTGGTGTTCAGGGTTTGTGTGCTCGTGAATGAGTTTTTTCTCCAAATTATTTCACGAAGTTTTAGAAGGGAACCTATACTTCCTCTTCTAAAAACATTCTAAAAACATACCATTTTTTGGGTTTAATTTTCCCGCTAAACGCAAAGCTCAGTTTTATAATTTAATAAGGGAAAATCGAACAAAAAATATGAAATAATTTATTTAGTTACACAAAAAGTATTCCTACAATCTTCCAACTTATAAGATTTTTCTTTGGGAAAAATTTCAATTTCATGATAATTACTCACGCTCAAAGTTTGACAAAGAGGTTTAACACTACAATAACCTACGTGAGCACCAAACACATGTGCGAGGAAAACTGTCACTCTCAAGCTACCTAGCTGAACATGAAGATTATCGCTCCAGGTGGTCATCCTTGAGGACCACAGCAGGTATGGGAAAAGGTGGGGTATACACAACGGGCCATATCGATACGATTGAGTGGATGAACGATAACAGCTATCGTTCATGTGCAACGGGAACAAAATGTAAAATGAAATGACCAAAAGCTTGCCCAGAAAGAATGATCTCGCTGAAATTCCAAGGGATCTTCGAACGTATTTAACATGGAATTGACATGGAAAGTAAGGTTTTATTGCCCATAGAAGAAATCAAAAGAGTGCGAGATCCGTATATATTTTACATATAAGTAGATCAAAAAGGCCCAGGATTACCAGAGAAAAACTACCAGAACGCCTATCCCGAAACCGTTTATCTGTAAAGTGATGTCATTCAAGTAGAGGTTCGACTCCGGTTAGAGTGAATTATGGCACAAACATCTGCTGCAAAATGAGGATGCAAACGCTGAAAATCTCCTTCAAAAACTGTGTGGCAAGATCAGAGGGTAGAAATGTGACATCCAAATTTACAGGAGTCTCTGTGAGCTTTTTCGTCGAAGGAAGGAAGATAGATGGGGAAATTTCGCTGTAAAAATCAAGAAATATCGAAAACCATACATTTGATCGAAATTTGACATATTAGGCAACAAAAATGGAAAATCGGCGGAAACCGCTAATTTTTAGAAAATGGTGAGAAAAGCAATAACAAAAAATGTAATTCTTTAAACCTTCTTAAAAAATCTCACATTAACTCCACATGTTCAAAACTTGAAGTTAATTTTTTCAAGATACTTGAATTTTAGGCAACTACTCCGTTTTATTCGAAAATTTCGAATTTTTTTAAGAAATAACTGGATGTGATAATCGCAAACAATGTGTTTGCCACAATATTAGACGACCCTGCATTATAAACAACGGCGTATTTGTAAAATTATTTATTTCTCGCCATCTTATAATTTTTACTGGGCACAAAAACAGTTATATGCACACCTTTCAAAGATCGTTTTCTGTTTTTAGAAGAAAATATTTTGAATACAAATAATAACATGTATATTTTCACTAATTTAAAATTTAAGGTCATTTGGTATATTATACACTGTATAAGTACAAAAACGAACCCTTCGGTACTTATATTTCGGATTTCGTTTCAAAAATCTGAGGCATCGTCATAATATGAAAAAAAAATTAAAAAAATGGAATCCTTTCTCATTTTCATACTTTCAAAATAAAAATATCACACAAATTCGTTTTTTTTTAACTTTCCCATCAGATTTAGATTTGCCAAATTTAATAAAGTTTTCGTTAAATTTCACCCCTGATTTCAAAAATTGAAGGGTGATGCGCAACTAAAGATGACAGCGCTGCCATAAAATATAAAGGGTTTACCTTTAACCTTCAGTTTTCGAAACGCGTTCGATATTTAAAAAAATTCTGTGGGTTTTAGTGTTTTATTAGGTTCGTTCCTTAGTTCAACGACCATAGTGTACGTTCCACTGATTCCAATTAAAGATAATAAAGTAAGAAAAATGCAACAATGTTTAATTAGTAAATAAATAACCCCACAAACATCCAGCTTCTGAATTCAAAAATAATTTTTGTTGGAACATAGCATTAAAATAACTTTAACAAATTGGGCAAAAAATCACGATATTTGCTCAAAATTACGTAGCTGCAAATAATTCATTTTTATGAGTAACCCTATGAAGCAAATCTTGTGTCAAACACCGTTATTTGATCAAATTTGACTTTTACCCCACAAAAAACATTTGAAAGAAAAATGAAATTTAGATTTTCATATCAAGTTGACTCATTTTCAGAAATTCGAAAACTAAAAACCAGAAAACTTAACTTTTCCTCAAAAGAAATTCAAACTATAATCCATTTAGAAATAGAATTTGTTTTTTGTTTTTTGTTTTTCTGAAACAAAGGACATCTCATCTTCCCTGACGAATAAATTGCCAATAAAATACCAATAAAAATACTAAACAATTTTCCTAAAATTAATATCATTCGGAATTTGATTAAATTTTATGAATCGCCCTTAAGTTAATTTGTTTATGACGTAAAACCCCAAATAAACAGACGAAAGATATGAGAAAATATACAACTCTTTAAACATTCAACAAATTTTGGAGAATTTGCATTTCAACGGTTTTTGAAACGAGGAATGGACAAAAAATTGAGATCATTCAAAGAGGTTTTCCTTTCATGGTCGCGCATGAGATTCCGAGAATTTTTGGAAAACATGTTCTCTGATCGCAAAACCAGAGATTTGAGAAAATGAAGAATATATCGGCAGATTATCCTGAAATTCATGAACTGTGAACATTTCGTCATTTATTTAGAAAATGTTCATTAAAATTGGATCATTTTTTCGTTTTTATCCTAACAAGTACATCGCAATCCAGTACGAAAGTCAAAAATGAGCGTTTTGTCCAAAGTTAAAAGTGAAAGTAGGAATTTTGTAATTTTCTGTACAAAATAACTGAAATATCTCCATTTTTCAGGTCTTTAAGTACATTTTCATCTTGAAGCAGCATTTTTACAAAACAAAGCAAATCGAACTTTTTATTTCGTCAAACCGAGAATGGAATTAAGTAGCCATTTTGTAATAAATATTAAAGAAATTAAATTGCTACAATTGCACGTGAGAGAACTGTTTAGTTAAATTCGGACAAAAAGGATTGGAAAATTCAATATAAATATAACAAAATTGGAAATTACTACATACACCTGTATGCAGCATTAGTGGATTTGAGAGCTTAATCTGTGCAACACTAAATACTCGTAAATCATCAAAAAACGTTTCCATCCCGTGACTTTAAGAACAATCTTCGTTATTTGAACTTTTTAATGGAGTAATAGATTGGACTGAAAAAAAATCGTGGGAATTAAGGTTAATCTGATATTATCTTTCGCGTATAACGTTTATAATAGGAATATTAGTATAAAGTTTAATATGTGTAACGAGGCAACTTTTAATAATAATCACTAAACCGTATAACGATAATCTGGGATTGTGGAAATCATTTAAATAAATATTCATATTCACTCTATTAATCGGAGAAAACCAGTCTAAATTTCTTAAATGTAATATGACTATGAAATTGCTATTAAACAGAGCCTACTACAACTTCTCTATATCTGTGTGTGCGTCTCTAGAGACCGGTGCAGATTATAACCCGCTTTAGGACATGAAACAATCGTACTGAAAAGGGTAATGGGGCTCTAAATGATCTGTACAAGTCCCTTCCTACCGAGGGAACATTTCACGGTTATCCTTTAACGTACACCACCATCATCATTCCGTGCGAGTTTTTTCATTTTGGAAAACTCAAAAATTTCCTCGTTGCGAGATAGCCCGAAAATGCAATTAGAATTGGTATAAGCATCGATTAGATTGCAGTTGAGCTTTAATGTAAATGCAAGCGGCGACGCTCTCGTCGTCGGAGGTACATAATACTCGAAAGCCCTACGGATTATACTATATGAATTTAGTTTGAGTTAAGATCTAATACTGGCTTGTAATAATTAACAGGTGACAGGGATTAAAGGTTAATTTTCCATGACGATGTCGCTTTCGGAAAATATTTGCCGGTTTAAAGGGGTTCCGTGCTCGTTATTTTATGTTAACGATATACCGGGCGAGCCCTTTTTTTTGCGAAAGAAACCGCGCGCAAACACTTCGCTACGGATAAATTTATGCTACACATATACTTATAAAACTTTTCTTTTTATGGGAATAAAGCATAACTTTTATAATTCCGGAAGCAACTACAAGTGATATTTCTTGATTTTCCCGCAACTTTCCGTCTTTCTTCAACCACACAGGAACGCAAACACACACGTTTACGTTATTTATTAGACCTAAACATGCAAAGTGCCTTCATATAAACGAATCAAGTCACGAGGTTCCCTCTACATGAAATTCTTTAGGGCACGATCCAATTACTAACGTCTAATTTTTCAGTTTTTATTCTCATATTTATGTACTGAAAATGTACCCTTTTACATTCGTTTTTCTGTACGAAAATCGGGGTCAAACATCTTTTATATCTATAATTTTGATCGAGATGTCTGATTTTCGTTCGTACCGAATTTTTATATTCCGAATATAAATGAATCGAAAAACTAATTTTCCTCGTTTTTTTTTTATTTTATCGTCCCGTTTGGGCGCAAGTTCATCTGCAGTATAACAATTGGAAGTAATTGCGTCTAGTTTATTTATTACTTAATTTGAAAATACCACAGAGTAAGAACTTTTTGTTGTTTTCGATAACATCGATAGTCGTTACAAATACCTACAGAAGAACCGAAATTGCACTTTTAATTAGAATAATGTTGCGAAATTGCAAAAATGTTAACCAATAGCGACGTAGGTAATAATTATAGAACCATGCGCCTTGGTGCCACCCTCGATCGAGAGACGAAGAACGGGTCACAGTACGGAAGGTGAATTCCACCTGGTCTCTGTATAGATCAGCACTGAAAGCTCATCTTACGTGCAAGTTGAGAAGCCACCTCCAAGTAAAATGCGAAAATTAAAAAATCTGCCAATGTAATACTGGCAAGTTCAATAATTTCGTTCATCGTATACGAAGAACATTAGAACAATTTATGTAGTGGACCTTAATGATGGGGCGGTTTGTCCTTAGGGTATTTTTTCCCGAACACCTTCTCTGGAGATTTATTTGGAAATGGGTTAATAAAGCATCGTGTATTTCATTATTGCCGACGTTTCGATCAGCAGATGGCTAGTCTTTTTCAAGGCTCTGAAGAAATAGCGTTTCATGAACTGTGAAATGGTGATCAATTATTTTGGACCAGAAAGATTGGACCCCAGTATCGAGACACATGGCATGGGTCAAGTAAAGTAATTACAACGCACAATTATTTAGTTAATATTGTATAATAATAGACAAAACTGGACATCCAGACGAACAAAAAAGGAGTTAATGAAACGCTATTTCTTCAGAGCCTTGAAAAAGACTGGCCATCTGCTGGTCGAAACGTCGGCAATAATGAAGTACACGATGTTTCATTAACCCATTTCCAAATAAAACTCCAGGGAAGGCCTCCGGGAAACAATACCCTAAGGAGAAACCACCCCATCGATTAGACAGGATAAGGGATTGATAATCCTTTCTTTAGCACAATGTTTGGCCCAGAAATACATTTTAAGGCCCGTTCTCTTAAGCATATTCGTTCGACTTGAAGAAAACCTCAAAATAAAAATATTCAAGACCAACTAGGGCGTATCTTAATGACTCTCATCGGTTGAGGCACACTTACAGGTAAATGAAGAGTTACTGGATCCTAGAAAAAGGAAACGAAATGAATAGGAAAACATGTGTTGTCGAGAAAAGGATAATACAGGAATGGTAGACCAGGTCCACCATCAGCTGCTGAAAATTGTGAGCAAGCAACGCCAAAAAAGGAGATAAGTAGATGAAATAGAAGAAATCAACCGGAAGATTTACTGGAGACAAGATCGGCGAAAAAAATAGATGGCGGAGTGGATCACAAAATTATTGCGAGGTGAAATATCGCATCGCTGCTCACAACGGCAACGCAAATAAGACACGATATTTAACGAATTTCGTGGGAAGGGAAAGTAATAGTGATCGAGAGACCAATCGTTCATCAGGACATGACACTACCAGACCCCACACAACTTCACAAGATACATAAGATCGTTGGAGATCGCGAGCGACCAAAAAAAGAGAAGAAAAGGCGAAGGGTTATTAGGCAATGGATCTGAATATCTTTCACCTTACAAACTATCCAACTCAGCCGGAGGTGCCAAATGAAATCGTCGAAGATATAAACTGCTATAACAACAAAAACCTAAGGTCCTTAGGAATGCGCGTTGGCGCTTACCTTCGAAAGGATATGTCTTTTACCATAAAGGAAGAGAAATTCGGATTTGAGGTCAATCTCTCTTCCATCAGATTATGTCGATGACTCTACAATTAGAACATCTCCCCCAAATGTTAGACATTCTGTCAATTTTTCAGAAATACCCAAAAAGGATTTAAGGTTCAAATTGTTGAGGAATAGAATTAAAGAGATTGCCTTATTTTTCTCTTAGAAGCTCAAAAATGACGTTTAGGTATAGATGAACATATCTAAAATTGTAAATTTCACAGTAAAACCAATGAAGATCAATACTAAAAACACAGTTTTCTTCTTGAAATTTTGAAATTCTAGTGACATTTTCACTTCAAAAATTGATCTCACTAAATTTTCAAATCAGTGT
Source organism: Pyrocoelia pectoralis (assembly GCA_036250285.1). Classification (NCBI taxonomy): domain Eukaryota; kingdom Metazoa; phylum Arthropoda; class Insecta; order Coleoptera; family Lampyridae; genus Pyrocoelia; species Pyrocoelia pectoralis. The sequence continues at coordinate 4,587,062 of CM070077.1, read as the reverse complement.
TTCATTTAAACACTAAGCGTGATCTACAACCTTTATGATAAGTAAACAATAAAAGCTTGAAGTGTCAATTTGTATTAGAAAGGACTATAGTCTGAAATTAAACATGTAATAATTTAGCACAAACGAAATTTGGAAAATTATATGGTTTGTTTAGACCTCAAACTTTTTGAAATGTTCACAGTTTTTCAGTATCGTGAATTTTAAGAGGTTTTATGTTTGTGCCTGACTTCGTAAGTCACTTTTAATTTCAAATTAAAAATTTAAAATACAAGGACCTCTTTTTCAACTCTTTTAAAATGATAGTTTTGACAAAAATTTAACATTAACTACAAACATTTTAACCATGCGAACGAATACAGTAGAAATTAGATTTTCAGAGTGTAACGTAGAATTTAAATTTTGATACAATTTTGTGGTTGCATTCTCGATTTCGATACTATCTGGTTTCAGTGAGAATTGCAAAAAGACGCCACAAAAACTTAAGAATTTCAAATTTAAAAGTAAATGGAAATCTCAATCGTAAAATTTGATTTTTAAGTTATAACTAACATTAAGAGATCGAAAATTATACCTACTTATTTTTGAGCTAAAGTTAGATACAAATAGGACTTTTTATTTCCAAGTTGAATCTTTGACTGACACTTTTAAAAATTAAAACATTGAAACATGGCGAAATTATATTTTCAAAACTGAAACTAAAAGTATTACAAAATACACAATTTCATATTTTACAAAATTTTGGAGTCTGCTTTCTTTTTAAAAAGAACATAATCCACAAATTCTTACATATTTGTGGGAATATCCACATTCTTGTCATTTGAAATACTTTGATTTGGAATTATTGCAAGTCTCCAAATGAGCCTAAACTTTAAATACAAGTTTGTCCCAAATGTCTACGTAGAATTTCAAGAGTAATTTTTATTCAGTACCCTCCTGCCTTCTAATTGAAACCACAATTTACCCCATCTTTACCCCAATATGTAGGTAATAGTTTTCAATTTGGAATTTCTGACGAGCAGTTTTCGAAGCTAATGATTTCAAAGAAAAAATATTATAAAAATCAAGTATTTTATAAACGGTAAATTTCACATTTATCAGTAATTACCATAATAAGTATTAGACAATAATTATTTAAATTGCGAAGAATAATAATGACATAATACATTTTCCGTAGTCTCGAACTTGTCAAAAATGGCATTCATAAACGAAAATCTCTAAAATTAAATATTAAATGAAATTTTTGAATCTTAATTAATATTAAATTCAAATTTGTGAATTCTTTTCAAACGTTTTAATGGTTCATAGCTTTGCGCAGAATTTAACATTAAATTCTAAATTGAAACCGAGAAACGTGCACAATAAGAATAAAATCGTTAGAACGCAAACGCGTTTTCTACATTTTTGCGATTCCGCATTAAACTTACACACTGCTTTTGGTATATAATTTTCATATAAAAATGGGGAATTAAAGCACTGGTGTAACTTATTGTATTTTATATTCTGTGTTCAAGTAAAACCAGTAAAATTTGAACAACTGTAAGTATATCTATGAACTGAAAATAAATGTGTGTTCATGGCGTGTTTCATTTGCCCAAAAGAGTTTCTTCTAAAGTGTAAGTAAATGCAAGTTTAGGTCAAATTTCTCGTAGAATTTTCAAGCGTAATAATTTGTAATGAAGCCCTGTCCTGTAAGTCTAACGTAAACCTAAATTTATCTCCTTCTTCAAGCAGACAAGCTTTTAGAAAAAAGGAATTATTTCAGTAAACCGTAAGTAACAGTTTCAAATTTTGTATCTGAAAAGTAGATGGACAAGTGAATTTTCGCAGCTAATGATTTAAAAAAAGTTCAAAATGCCCCACTTTATAAACGGTAAATTTCACAATTATACTTTAAGAGACAACAATTATGTAAAAAGTCACTTACATTTTCCGTTATCCCGTACACGTAGCATGAAGAAAATGTTTTTGAAAACTTGACAAACACAACGATTCGAAACACAAGAAAACACGGCCGTTTAAACCGAAAGAAGTTTTTAAACTAAATAAAATGTTAAATTTAGGTATAAATGTAGATCTGGAATGTTCAAGGACCAGGTGCTCACGCCATGTGTTGTCTTCAAACAGGTATTGAAGCAACATTGCGATAAGCTCGCTATAACTACACAAATTCTGTACATTTTGTCATATAAAATTATTATTTAAAAATGTTGTTCTCCTTTTAAATTGAATTTTCCAAATTACGAAGAATTTCAAAAATTTTCCTCCATTTTTTTACAAAATGATGCAAAACCAACAGACATTAATTGTTGGAAAATTACAATAAATTTTGCTCACTTTAAGTCGTATTATGGTTTTATAAAAGTGTTAAGGAATGCAATATTGATTTCCGTCCATCAACTAAAATTTTGACACCGTTACACTCAGAATTTAGGTTTTCCGGGAAGAAATGAATCTACCATTAGATTTTCCACTAAAAGGCTTTTCGTACTCAACAATTCTATAAAAACTTCCTGATAACAATCATTAAGCTCGAACCAAATTAGTCCTGTACTGAACAACTATGCCCTTTGACAGTTTTGACTTGGTTTGTTTATTAGTCAATTACATCCAAAAAGTTTCTTTGGGTATATAAAAAAAGTTTTCAGATGCATAAATAAAATCAAAATTAAATGGGAAATGTCTGCGGTTAAAAGATGAGGTAAAACCTCTTCTTTGCGATTATATAATTAGGAAAACTAGAAACTTTAAAAGAAAACTGCAGCAACACACGAAGAAATTGAAGATTCTGCTCAAAATTTTGCAATATTTACATTCGGATCAAAAATGAAATAAATATAATAAATCTTCTAATTTAGATTTAACGATTTTTTAAATAATATACTAAGAAGCGGAAGAAAAATGGCCGAAGGAGCCGGTACGCTAAAGTGAGCCGCCATTTAGATGAAATGGATTTTTGCAAAGATCATCAAGAAATCAGAAGTATTAAGGTAACACTATCATGGTTTGGTAAGGAATTCTTTCCAATGGCCGCGCTCAGGAACATTAACATGACAGATGCCAGATCGATTGTCCGAAACTATTATGATGATGTTGGCGATACGTTTTTGTTTGTGGATGATAATGCACACCCGCATCGTGGAATACTCAAACAAATCCTTGAAAATTGCAATCTTCATACAGAAAACTTCAATAACCTAAAACAAACACTCCCAAGGAGTAGAAATTTCAAGATTGTACAGTGTGTCCCACTCGATATCGGCTCCAGATTTTCGCTTAATATGTTTTTGAAAAATAATCATCATAATTTAATAAAATTTGGTATTTACCAACATTTTTATGTGGAAAGCATGTGGAAGTGATCACCATGAGCATCCAGGCATGCCTTAACACCTCTTTCCATTTTACGGAAGGTTGCCACCAACATTTCGGGATTCACAGCATCAATTTCCCGCCGAATATTGTCTTTCAGTTGCAAAAGAGTCCGTGGTTTGTTTCGATACACGTTCCCTTTCAACATGCCCCATAAGAAGAAGACTGGTGGGATGAGGTCTGGCGATCTTGGTGACCAAATTTCCTTTGAAATGACTCGATCTTCAAAGAAAGACTCAATTTCATCCATACTGATTTTGGAAGTGTGACAAGTGCATCACATCAACAGCGTAAACAACGTCAGCATGGTCGACTCGCGCATACGCCTTCCTACGGAAGACGAATGGAAAGACGTGTTCAGGCATGCCACCATGCTTACCACACAAAAATGTTGGTAAGTACCAAATTTTATTAAATTATTACCATTGTTTTGACTTTTATAAGGGAAAATCTGGGGCCGATAGCGAGTGGAACACCTTGTATAAAAACATTGTACAAAGAAGCTTTGGTATGTGTAACTAAAACTTATGCTTAACAGTACTGGACTCAAACATTTTCTAGAGGTCATTTGGGTGCTCCATTATAACGAAATGCGAGTTGCTATACTGTAAAATTGCTCAACTACTCGTAATATGGAGGGAAAAAAAATGGAAAAAATTTGTGTTGAACGCCAAAATGTACAAGATCTTTAGGCAGTTTACTGTTTCTTTGCCAACAACATCAACTGACAAGGATTTGAAACAGACAAGAGTTACCAAGAAGCTTTGTGTTTGATTTATGGACACTCATATAGCACAATATTGA